>QLNU02015360.1:233396602-233431922 GCA_006491805.2 Dysdera silvatica
AAATATTATTAGGATTCACAACTCATGCGAACGATTAAAACTTATTTGTATGTACGCAGATAAAACTCTAATTTGTGTGAAAATCTTGATTACTTTATCTTTATAGAAACCAAGAAAAATAAATAAATAAAAAGTAAATAAACAAATAAATAAACTTCATGAAGTAAAGATAAATTTTTTTTCTGTAAATCTAATGTGTTTCAAATTATGAATTATGCATATTATAGTTTGAATGCCACCAAAACATTTCAGCCACATCAATAGAACACCCAAACGCGCGTAATATTAATAATTAAATTTAGTCGTCTTTGAAAATTTGCAGATTTTTAATTTTCTAAAAAACCATAGCGTTTTTAAATTTATTTTACGATTTTATCGTTGTAAATGTATATTTTTCACGGTAGGAGAATTGAACGTTATTTATTGAACAGTTTATTCACTCGATTTTTATAGCTTTTAAATATTAAGGGATATGGTATATGGGATTTCAGTTGTACCCATGCCCTGGGGGGCCCCCGTAAATGTTGAGGGTTGATCTTATCAAACCGTTGTCAATTGAGCAGCAGGAACACCAATTTCTTTTTTACCTTTGACTTTCCTTTGGGTAATAGCTGCTTGGAAACAAAAACAGAAAAACCCTCTGTCAGTTGTTAGAATTGAAAATGCCGTAAACTTTTACCAGTCGAAGATTGCTTGATTTTAATCTCTTTCACTGCTACAGCCAATTGTATGTAACTTCTTGTGATAATTGTAATAGAAGCGAAAGTGATCAGATATTCGTCTTTCATTTGAAAGTTGTTTTTTATTTACCCCGAGGGCCCCCTTTCATTCTCTATCGATGACTTTGGCGAGCAGGTTTCTGTTTGCCTTGACTGATTCCTGTTCACTGCTGAACTACTGGCCAATCTCTTTGGAGGTTCATTTTGTGCAAGAAGTATGAGAGGAGAATGTCACGTTTCAGCCTCGAGGTAGTATGAGGAGGTTTAAGAGGCCTTTCTTGGGCGCCGATTTCACTGTTGTGGTCATTAACACGTATGTAGCTCCGGTTTTAAGAAACTTTAAAATTGCGAGTATGTGCTTGCAAAATATTGCACAAAATAATGTCTATAGTCTCACACAGTCGAAAAATCAAAAGCATATTATGTGATGGTCTTAAATAAACTGAATCTAGTAGTATAAAGAACTGCGGTACTTCCATCAAGTACTTGTATACATGGGAGCCTATACGAGTACTTCTAGGGTGCTGAAAACATTATTACCTCTTTCTCAAAGCTGTCGAGAATTTTAGTGAATGTACAAGATACCAAAACGCTACAAAAATAATTGATACTGCTTGACAATTAGTAATGAGCTAAAAAGTACCTTATTTTAAAATGTGACTGTAAAACTTTTGAAAGTAAATGCATAGCAGGTTCGGGCAAATAAAATTTTTAAACGACTGGAGGGGCGCTCGAGCCCCTCTGCCCCCTATATAGGCGCCCATGCTTGTATATTTTTATAGAGAAAGGACAACCCGCATGCCTCCATATAGGCGTAAAAGTAATAACCATAAATTTCAATGACGAAAACGTAAGAATAAAATAAGAAATACAAACATCCTTCGTAATATCATTTAACACAATACGTGAGGTAACGCTGCATATCGTTAATAATAAAACTGATATCAGCGAATCTACTATCAATTCTTGACTTAAAAATAGCTTTTAGATAAGAACCTATCCATTGGAAATTCGTGGAGTATGACAAGTTTCGTAGAACGTCGTATTTATCGTAATCGGGGCCCACTTGACTCATCGAAATATTTTTATGACGGCGTTGATTTATTTGAAAAATTGTTACTATATAACCATTTTTTTTTAACTTATCTGGTTAAGGCGCAGTCAATTTGCTGGTCATGATATACATTTGAAATTGAGCATGATAAGGACATTTTTCCATTTCCAAAAATTTTATATGCTCATACTGATGCATTTGAAGCACGCGGATATTGCTCTACCGCACCTTTGTTATATTTTTGCGGTTTCGATAAACTGAAAACGTATTGTATCAACAGTCTGATATGTGCTGTTGCATGTACGGAGTGAAATGAAAATATCGATAAAAAAATAAAATGGTTAATTGGAAAAATTGAAAAAAAAATTATATGCCTCGGGCGTCCAATGAACATTTAGCTTAAATATAAATAGACAGTTAATTTTTGAATAGGCTTTGATTTGAAAAACTGAAATGAAAATTTCCATATAAGCTATGCGAATATTAGCAAAATTTAAAGCATAGGACACAAAGCATAAAATCAAACGTTTTAGGGGCTTCATACTTTCTAATAGAGAACTTTTTAAACAGTCTGTGAACGTCTTTGGAAAAGTTTATTGAACGTTCGAGATTCGCCTTTTTTATGTGTGTATTTTTCTATTATCTGTCTCGAATTAATGCATTTTGTTCCACGACTAATTGTTTTTTCTCTGAGCTTGGAACGCATTGTGAGACGCGTGTTTATTATCAAAAACAACTCACGCGTTACGGATGATTTTTTTAACAGATTAAAACGCTTTAAGTGACGTGTTGAATAGGGCATCCTTTCGTTTGTTATCCTTCGGCTTTTTATCTCTGCATTTTCAGCTTAATTGTCACGTTTGTTCAACTCCATTCGTTGACAATCGACATTCGTTTTAAAGTCATTAACGTGTTCTTGCTTGGCAATTAATAACACATATTTAAGAGCGGAGAACGGAAAAAGCGCAATATGACGACAATTACTCAAGTTGTACTTAAAATAGTTTTAATTTTGGCACTGAAATACCAATTATATAATAACATAATGTTATAAAAGCAATTTACTATTATTTCATCGGCCATTTTTGTCATCACTGAGCCCATGCAGAATACAGAGAAATATGGCAGTTGTTAAAAGAAAAAAAAAAAAAAAACTATTGTACCCAATTGAGCGTATTACAAAAATTATATGTCTTGATGAATGTTGACGTGCTGATTTTTTTTTTGTTTAAGGAGGATAAATACTCCGAGTGAAAACCCATCGCTTTATTAAATCCGAAAAATGTATTTAGAATATTTATATCGCTATATCTACACCACTTACTACTCCTATTATTCGTTAAAATCCGTACTTGATTGTTTTACACCTAACGCTTTGCTGCATTAATTGCCGAGTGATTACAGAGCTGCATTGAACCTTCTCGTATTTGAGTCCATTGAAGGGGAAACTCCTTAATTAAATAAGGGAGTTTATGTGTATAGGTATGTTTCTGAATATTTTTCTTCGCCACTCTCTTTCAACTTGCGTAGTTGTCAGTTTATATCAATTTCTAGGCAATGGACGTTATTTTCCTCCTCCACTTGCCGTATTCGCAGGTGCTCTTGCACCTGTCATTTGATTGTTTGCATAGGAGTGATTGAAATGTTTAAATATACTTTTCGCCGTTCAGCTTTGGGCCAGTAACAGTCGTAGCTTATGTTTTCGAAAGCAAAAAAACATACATGTCGGACATTTACATGAAATTTCCTATTCTTTGTGGTACGTTATTGGAACCAGAAACCGTGTCTACATTTTCGAAAGGTCACTTTGCCTATCATTAGCATTATATAAACATCACTTACATAAACTTATATATAAAGTTCTTGATAGATTAAAAATAATAAATATTATCAAGTCTATAGAATTGAACAATCCGGAAGTTTCAACGTTCCCCTTGGAAAAAGAATACTGTTTTTATAACTTACGATACTTATTAATAGCATTCATTTTCGAACATTGAGTTTATCAGTAACTAACATTTTTGCACAGTATTCTTTAATGCGTATTTTTGATAGATCAATATTTTTTTAAATATAAAATTATTCGATCGTTTTTAGAATTTAATTTTTTACTTATGGAGTAAATGCATATGATTATTGTTGAAAAGTTCACATTCTATTTCACACATAGAAAGCTAATCCCGATAAGTTTTGTCCGTCAACGAATTGGATATTATAACGAAAGAGATGAGTATTTTTTTGTATTGTTATTGAAAGTTATTCCATCAGAATTTGATAAAGGCAAAAAATTTATGTAACAATACCATAAATTAAAATAAAATATGAAGCGCGCGAAGCACACTGGACGGAGTAACAAATGTATTATTTTTGTTGCTAGGAGTAACACGTTATTGTGATATTGCATTCGAGTGTTTCAGGCAATTATGATACGTTAGTTCTCATAATACAATTAATGAAAGAGTCGAATACTGTATTACCAAGTCAGAATAAAATGGAATCAATGATAAACATTTTTATATATAAAAGCGTGTACTTAAATTTATCTTCAAAGCAAAACCTAAGGGAGTGTACGATTCGAAAGGTGATGTAACGCTATGCAGTATAAATGAAGAGAAGTAGTACAACGTTTTAAGCGTAGTAAAATTGTAATAACAAACGATTTATTAACGATTTGTTACTAAAATTTTACTACGAAAAAAAAAAAAAAAAGGTGTTGTACTTCTCTTCATCTAAGGGAGGTGTGTTATTTTTTCCTGTTATGAGTGTGTATGAGTCCTGTATAGATAGTTCCTGTATGTATGTTCCTGTATGAGTTCCTGTATGAGTGTGTATCTATTCCTGTGTGCAATAATAGTTTATTTCTCTTTGCATTTTTTACAAAGTTAATATTTAAATACAATTCAGACGTGTGTTGTGTCTGTATATATATACCGTATGCTAAAATTTTGTAGGTATGTATATAATTTCACACACGATATGCGATAATCTATACTTTCGTATCAATAATTTAAATATTTACCGTCAAAGTGCATCCAGAGAATGGAATGTAAGATGATTTTTAATTAAAAATAGATTAATTTGATTTGTGTAGGATGCAAAAATGGGTTATCTTCAGTCATCTCATTTAAACGTATTTGTAAATTCTTGAACGCAGGAAAAGTTTCTGACGAGTGAGTGAAAATAAAGCAAATGCTTATTAAGACATTTTACTTTTTTGCGATTAAATTAAAATAATGAAACTCATTAAGGTGTTAAAATTAAACTAACTAAGCTATTTAAAAACTATTTAAATTAAAATAGTTAAACGAAACTGTATATGTAATTTGAATTAAAACGACATGCGACGACATAAAAGTAATGCGTTTGTCTACTTTATGAAAAATCCGGATTTGAGTCCGCTGTTATCAACCGCTTACCATTTCTTTCTGCCAGTCTGTAAACCGAGGTTTTATTCCCTAGGCCAGTGGTTCCCAACCTTTTTCAAGCCGCGACCCATTTTTATAGTAACCAAGTAATCCGCGACCCCCTTTTATAGTAACCAAAAGATCCGCCGCCGCCACATTTGCATAAAAATTTTTTTTTAACAGAGTAAAGAAAACACATTAAATATAAATTTTATATGCACTCTATAACAAAAAAATCGACGCACCAAGAAGGAGTTGTCCGATTGCGATAAAAATTGGTGGATGTGAAGAACATACATAGAAAAAGAAACGATTAAAATTTCAGAACAATTGAATGATTTATTGCAGAGTTTGACCGTTACAAAGGGAGGAAGTCAATAAGGCGTTGGTCCACCTCTGGCCTGGATGCAAGCTGTCACCCGGCGTGGCATAGACTGATAAAGATCCCGGATGGTGTCCTGCGGAATTTCTTGCCAAATTGTCTCCAACTGTCGGGCTAAATCGTCAACATTCCGGGATGGTTGCAATCGCCTTCCCATAGCGTCCCAAATGTGCTCTATGGGAGAGAGATCAGGAGATCTAGCTTGCCAAGGAAGTGTTGGGCAAGCTTGAAGACAATTCATAGCAACACGTGCCGTGTGCGGCCGGGCATTGTCTTGTTGAAACGTAAGTCCAGGGTGTCGCAAAAGGAACGGTAACACAACCGGTCGTAGAATGTCGTCTACGTACCGCTGTGCTGTAAGTGTGCCAGAAATGACCACCAAAGGGGTCCGGCTATCAAAGGAGATGGCACCCCAGACCATAACGCCCTGTTGTGGGCATGTGTGGCGTGCGATAGTAAGGGCAGGATCCCCACGCTGCCCTGGACGTCTCCAGACACGTCTGCGGTTGTCGTCAGGACACAGTTGGAAACGGGACTCGTCACTAAAGACTATACGTCCCCAGTCAGCGCAGTTCCAAGTTGATCGAGCCCGGCACCACTGTAATCGGACTTGACGGTGTAAAGGCGTGAGAGGTAAGCGGCGTAACGGTCGGCGCGAGCGTAAATTCCGCTCTCTCAGTCGTCTGCAGAGGGTCATGTTGGACACATGTGTGCGGGCCACACGTTGGATAGTTGATAACGACGAATCCGGTGCTGTGACAGCTGCTCTGACAATCGCTCTGTCTTCCCGTTCTGTTGTGGCCCTAGGTCGACCGCTGCCGTCCCGACGCTGACATCTGCCGTTGTTGACCCACTCTTGCCAGCACCGTCCAATCGCCGCATCGCTTCGACCCACATGTCCAGCGATTCTTCGATTCGTCCAACCAGCCTCTTTCAATCCGATAGCACGACCTCTTTCAAACTCTGACATATGCTCGTAATGAGCACGAATCTTTCGGCGAGGCATTGTTACAGTCGACGTAAGATATCCGCAGTCAAAATGCAACAGAAATTTTGACCACATATTGAGAATCGCTCCTTATATACACCTGCTGAATGCGCAGTTCCGATGCGCTGGAGTTCCCGCTATTCATTCATTGGACACCAAATTTTAATCATTTGCATGTTCGGTCAAAATGTCTTTGCATACGAAATTTCATTACAATCGGACAACTCTTTCTTGGTGAGTGGATTTTGTTTTGTTATAGTGTGTGTGTATATATATATTATAAAGTGTTAACAGCTATTAGTAGAATATTGCAGTTAGCCATGTTGAAATATAAAAGCGTTGGAAACATTTGGTATGAAATTCTTTATAAAAATAATTACAACTAAAATATTTATGCGACCCTAGAACCTAGTTCGTAACCCCCAGGACGAACTGCCTTAGGCGATAGAGATCCGAATTCTTCGGAAAACTGTAGGTCTTGAGCAGCATGATCGTAGTCGTCCTTGCGCCATAAACAAAAAAGACACACTCAAATCAAATTATATTGAAGTTGAGGAATTCCTCGCCAACCCACATAGATTTCCACCTGGCGCAATGGCAACTTCAATCAACATCAGTGACAAAAATAAGTCATGTTTTGATGATAACAACACGTGGCTGTCAAAACAGCTGTGAAGGATTTTCTCAATGTAGCTGCACCAAATAAATTTTCCGTCATTATTCTTCCATTGGATTATGGTAGCCTGTTCTAATTTAGTGAATATCATATACTAAATTCATTAAATTACACAGTAATTGAATCATAATTAAATGAAGGTAATAACGCCCGTTTATTTAACGTTTTTAAACTCCGTGAAGTTTCGATTGACATTGGTATGGATCGAATTTTAGTAAATTTGACTTTTGTAAACTTCGTGTGGTTTGGCAGTCCCGATAAGTCCAAGGTTCTGTCTTATGTGATCGTTTGAGTTGTTTCAAGACGTAGGAAAAAACAAGCGTTAGTTACTAAAAGCATTCAGATTCTTTCATGAGTTGTAGAAAGAAGACCACAATTTCTTATCTCTGAATTCTATAAACAACTATCGATAATGCACAATAGTACAATTATACAGTGTAACTGCAATATGCAGTCTATAAGCCTATAGTAGCAATTCACACCTTATCTTAATGCACACTTTCGGTTGCATTGTCCTGCAGTTTATTGAAACAGCTATATTGAAATTACCCAGTGATGCAAGACTGCTACGACAACGAGATCACCCGTCTATAATAATGTCAGTTATATTTCTTACGTGTTCGCTCGACGATTTCACAGTTGTATGTATCCGTATGTAATGAAATAATACTTCATGCGAGGATGCCTGCATATCAAACACACAAGAGAGGATAAGCTAACGACAGTCCATATAACAATGTAAATATATATGGCAGGAACCCCATATATCGAAGTCGACGATGTTCCATAAAAAATATCGATATATAACATCATTTTTTTTCTATGTCGTGAACAGGGACTTCAAATCGCGGGGTTCACCAAAACTTTGATATACAGGGTGTTCCTGAACTCTACCGACAAAATGAGAGGGGTGATAGCGCACATCCAGGCAAACAATATTTGCAATGGAATCTAGGACCACATCTCACTCATAGTGCCAGAAAAGAGTAAGTTCAAAAAACGTCCAGCATGCAAAAGGGTGCAATGCAACTGGTGCATGGAAAGCATAGGATTCAAATCAGGCGAGCTGATGAAGTACTTAGACGAGTAAGACATAGCATCTTGTTCTTCTCATGTACTAGTTGTAATTCTTTTGCATGCTGGACGTTTTCAGTACTTTTAATTTGCTTCTTTTTTACTTTTTGGTACTTTTTTTTTTTACTGTTTCAAAAGTACTTTTTTAGAATTTATTTTGCTTTTTTCTGGCACCATGACTGGGATGCGGCTCTAGGTTCCATTGCAAATATTGTTTGTTTTGATATGTATTATCACCCCTCTTATTTTGTTGGTAGAATTCAGAAACACCCTGTATAAAGAATTTCGATACATGAAAGTTCTACTGTTTATATAATGTGGCGATAATTTTTTCTCTGTTAAAAAGACTTGGTTTAGTGTCTCGAATGAGACTGATGTTTGCGAGAGGGGCCTTGATTATTAATGAATATGCTTTATTCTATTGAATATAATAGTTTTTGTAGAGGAAAAAAGTGCGCTATTACTAATTTTATTGATTATTTATTTTTATATTTATTTTTAGATTATTCGATAATTTCCTGATATTTGTCTATTGATTTTACATGCAATTTTTTTTTCAAACTACCCTACCATTCGATATTGTATAGGTTAACCTTTTCTTTCCCTGACTATAATCTTCTTAGTACGTTAATTTTTTAATATTAATTTTTGAACTTGTTCACAATTCGTTCAGTTTTGCTTGTAGCTATTTCTGTTTAATATTTATAAATTGTTCGATACTTATTTATTTGCATGTGTATCAGCTTATGGTGAAAATGGATTTAAACCAATGACAAACGTTAGCAAATTTATTAAAATAGTATATGATCATAAGACAGCATAATTAATTTTTCTAATATCTAAAATGACTAAATTCACAGAGTATTTGAATTAGTAGAGCAAACATTGAGAAAAACGCATACATTTCAATGCATTTGTGGAGAGGCTCGTAACAAGCTTTCGATTTCTGCTGAACCTCCATTTCTAGCCTGTTCTCGTCAATATTCTCCAAAAATTAAACAAATTTCGATTGTATCGTCAGAACGATATCGCAACAGATGTATCAACGATTACCCTATATATGGCTTGAATAAATTTATTTTTATTCTAGTCTAAAAAAGCCGTTGTATTTTAATACTTGCCGGAAAAAGTCCCGAAGAAAAAGAAAATAGACACGGAAAAGGTCACGCCGTTCAATAGTCTAAATTACAATTTCCTTACTCGTATTCGTCGTTGATATAGGGTTCAAATGAGCGCGGAATCTAACCTCTGGGCATTAGATCATTGGAAAAAATCTTCATCCGCGTACCAGAAATCTTTTGCAGATGAGCATTCGATTCTCTGCGGAACATAAACCCTTTAATCGTCTGAAAACCAGTTTCTCTATTTTGCGTTCATTTGAACTTTAATTGCAGCGAATAAATCATACTTCCTTTCACTTCGATGGGCTAATCTTTTTGCGTTTAATGTATTTCTTACCGCGTGATGTAAATTGTCGATGCCTCTGTTCTTGGACATGTTATTTATTTCGACGTTGGTTTACTCATTGGATGACACACATTCACCGATTGCTTATCTCACATCTCTGATGTTCCTCATGGATTATAATCTTTGATGGAGTAAACCCGTTTAATCCCATATTTCAACTACGCTGTCGGCTTCTGCTTGTCGTTCGTTAGTCTCTTGACATCATTAAACCCCATTTGTCTAGCACGCGCACGAGTGTGTGAGAAAAGATTAACAAACACGTATATATTCCCATGCACTTTGCATTCTCCTCTGCATGTCATTTTCCAAGCATCTAAATATATATGCATGTAGATAACTATCAAAGAAAGTTAAGGACCTTGCGAAACTAACGAAGTCATGAAAATATTAATAATAAATTATGAAAATACGTATTATTCGGTATAGTTTAAGAACGAAATATGAAAAGTACGGTATCTTTCGATAACTGTTTTCAAGTGATGAAGAAAAAGACATCGTCCAACAGAAAAAAAAAATAATAATCGGGACGTGTATAAATCTATGAAGTATAGTTCGTTCACGAAAAGTAGTCCGATGGTACCGTTAGAAATAACGGGAGCTGAAGTCACAAACGGGCTAGCCGATTACAGCAGAGGGGAGGACGTCATTTCAGAACTGATTTTTGGCGCAGGCAAACGTTCGGTAAAAACCAGTTCTGAAATGACGTCCTCCCCTCTGCTGTAATCGGCTAGGCCGTTTGTGACGTTAGCTCCCGTTAATTCTAACTGTACCATCGGACTACTTTTCGTGAACGAACTATATCTACCGCGATCTCAAAATATCCTCCTTAAACAGAAACAGTCTTTACTTAGAAAGGCGTTATTGAGGGAAGCTATTGTATAACTACACTCTTTTGAAAAAAATTGCCATAAACTGTACTATAATTGTGCGCAATAGGTAATACGTAAGTCTTTTAGTTAAAGTTTCTGTAAAACTACTCATTTGCGGACACTTATTTGACAGAAAATTTTGTTCATAAAAGAGGAGTATTTTTGTGAAGAAAATTTCTTGGCATGGCATTTTATTTGAGCGTATCTGCGGGGTGTCCGTTTCGAGGGGTTTTACTGTAATTGTGTATTTGATAAAGTCACTATTTATGTGAACGAATTTATTGGAGGAGAGATTTTCTATGATGAGAGCTACTTCATTGTTTATTCTGCAGTTCATTTATTTGATTTAAAACTTGTGAAATTTCAATTACCCACGTGACATTGATTATATTATTAGGCTTCAATTTTTTGAAACTTATTTTAAAATAATTTGATAAATAAAATAATGTTGACAGTGACTGAGCAAAATGTTATCTTGTATTGAAATAATATGCAAGTGTTTTTATTTTTTCCGCCCATGACTTTTGCATATATATTGTGCAGCATATATGCATACTGCTATGTAATACGTTGCGCAGTACGATATATGGTATTTTTACTAGAATCTCACTAGCGTTCGAACTTGATGTCATTCTATTACGCAAATTAGTTGCTAAAGGATGTACAGGTTATGCATCTTACACATAGAAGTAAAATTTAATTTTTTGTTTATGAATCGACATTGTGTTTCTTTGTAATGATATCATGAATGTATGATTAACGCCTTATAATTATATCGTTTATGAACTGACATTATGAATAAACGTTATAACAAGCCTATTTTGTTTAATATTACGTTTGTTTTCGTTTAGATTTATTATTAGCGGGTTTCAATAGATATTGAACCCTCTCTTGCTTTTGGTTTTCCTGTTTGTCTGTCCACCCGTCTGCAGAAAAAAAGAGTAAGGTAAAGGTCTTCCGTAAATGCAATAATGATGGCTGTTGTTAACGTTGAAAACCTATCGAGAGGTACTTGAGATTTAGAGTCGCGAATTAGAGAGTGACGAATTAGAGTCGCGAATTAAGAGTCTCGAATTAGAGAGTCACGAATTAGAGTGGCGAATTAAAGAGTCGTGGATTAGAGAACGGCGAATTAGAGAGTTACGGATTAGAGAGTTGCGAATTAATGTTAATTGAAACCCGCTAAATTTAAATATCGACCTCAGGTGATTTTCTTTCACTTGCTTGTATTAATGCATATGTAAAAAAAAAAAGGCCTAACGGAAGCCGGTAATGAACAAGATAGCTTAATTGATATTGATTTCTTTCAATAAGTATTCGCCGTATTTCTGTATTTTGTTGCCGTTGTTGTATTTGGTGAAAACTTGCAGTTTTTATTATGCCCAATAAATACTTGATCCTAAATTTGTTAAGAAAGTAAGTTGTATGTTGGAAAAAAATTCGAAAATTGTTTTCACTGCAGTTATTGTCTCAAAGAGAAAAACTTCGATCTGTATTTGTTCGCATTATCATAAAAAATAGCCTGTACAGGTATGACATTTAATTCAATTATTTCTAAGCACGATTTCTTTATGACGAGGTTCTACGTTTTTCTTTTAAATTGCATCATCTTAAACGTTGTTAATTGAATGACGAAGACAACTTGTATTTAAGTTCTTCAAACATCATACAAAAAGCCATTCGTATCAACTAACTCCTACCTTGGGAACCAAATTTCGTCTCTGTACGGATGGAGCTTGCAAAAAAAACGTTCAACAAGAAATGAACGCCAGAAAGAAGAAAGAAACAAAAAGAGCGTTTAATTTTTCCATGATTGATGACTGTCTTGAAAAAAAAATCAAGGATTGAAGATAAATAAGAATAAAAACAAAAAACGAAGCTCAGTTTATATAGGCCTACTGTGTGTTCTGTAACTTGTATACAATAAAAAAACATCGGCTTTTAAATGTTATTTCATTATATTTTTTCAACCCCAAATGATGTCTATAATTTACTCTCTGTATATGTAGTTTTCTAAACTGCACGTAGCTTTGCAATAAATGTAAAAAAATTTCGACATTGGAAAAACGATTTCGACAATCGCTTGACTTCCTGCAATCATGGAAGTACAACTATTGTCAACATTCATTTACTGTTAGCAACACAATCAGAACGGATTTCTTTGGAGGCGACAGTTGAAATTCTCGAACTATTAACGGAAACTAGGTTTCGGTCATCGATTAGGATGGCCTGCAAATTGACGAAATGTTCCAAATCTTGTGTTTTATAGTTTCCGTGTGCCCAGGTTCTTCGTTTGAGTGACTGTTGCAATAGCACCAACTCACCTTTTCACGGTTCCATGGTTTTTATCATCCGTTTTTTCCCCATTCGGATCCATTTGCTTTTCCCCACGCTGACCGCTACTTACACAGCTTTAATGAAGAGTTTTGGGCGGTACACGTGGCTATTTTTTGCCCTCTAAAAGTCAGGGAAGTGTTTTTCCGGTACTGCTTCAAGAAATTGCACCAGTTCCTTCTTTTTTTCAATTCCAACAACCGTTTACCGTTTCTCTTCTAAAATATATATGCCGGTGAAACGGTTCTTTAGAAATACAATAGGCGTTTTTCTTTTACAAACATCAGAAATACTATTATTGTTTTCTCCGTTTTATTGAGATCGTTCTCAGTGTATTTTTATGCCCTGCTTTTGAATTTTATACGGAATATAGTGAACTCTGTTGAAGTGTAAGAAATTCTTTTGAGCCTGGATATTACAGCTGTTCAAACTGAATCTTTTTTCTGCCAGTTCACGAGTACAAAATATACCCCATGCTATTATTGCATTGTACTATTATGCATTATGAATAGTTTTATTGTATTGCATTGAGTGATACCAGTGTTTTGGTAATTGAATAAAGAAAAAAAAAGATAAAATCTCTGAATTAAGAATTTTAGGTTATGCTAATAAATATTTGCTTCCACAAAATATTATATTTAGCTGATATGAATTCAAATGTTTTATCGCAGAAATCTATCTATGTATGCAAGTAATTGTGGTTATCTCAATCCGTCTTTCCTAATTTTTTTAAGGTAATAAGAACACTGTTGAAATTTTCTCTCTCTCTCTCTCTCTCTCTTTTTTTTTTTGAATAGCCCACCCTTTCATGAAATCACTAATGTGATGTTAATTACAGAGAATCTCAGTAGGTGTATTGTTTTAAAATTGGGTGTTTTCTCTTGTCTCAGATTTTCTTTTCTTGATTAATCTTTTTGAAAAATACTAAACATTAAGATTGAAGTTTCTAGTCATGCGATGCTACTATTTTCCTCCCCTTCCCCATTTTGTTCAGTATTCATTAAGCTAAAAATAACTTCCTTTGTTCATCTATTTTCATCCTCTATGAAAAAAAGAGAAACAATGGTGAGTTTGGTTTTGAGCGCATTACTTGACTTTAAAAAAAAGCGAGTTTGGTGGTGAAACAATAGAAAAATTTAATGCCAAAAACTCGAAATATCAAATATGAAAAAAAATCAAACCGTGTATCATTCTATTCATACAGAACCTTTTCCTCGATAGTTTTTTTTTAATTTAGTTACTGCGTATTAATTACTTTTTGAAAGTAATTTCTTGGAAAGCGTAAGAATTAAAAATGAGAAAGAAGTGAAAAATGCAATTAAAAGTTAAATTTCGTTAACGATATAGGACGTCCGTATATACCACATTCATTAATCAAACACTGCTGTCAATACTGCGTGTAGATTAGTGATTATGTGGTAGTACTAATTATTAAAGATTGGATAATACCATGCATGTTCATAGTTTCGACTGACAATAACAGGTTTAATGAAGTCCATCCTTTAATGGATTCACGCGGGTATTTTCAAATCTGCACAATGACATACATTGCTGCTTTAATTTACATTCTCCTCATTAGTAAGAACGGTTGTGGTGTATATAGAACGCCAATCCAGTTTGCGCGTTAAAATTACATGTTTTTCCAAAGTATATATACAGTGAAACCTAGTAAAGTGACCACCTTGGCAAACTGACGTAAATAGATATATTAAAAACAGATATAATTTTCTAGAACATACCCATATTTTAGACAGTAGAACTACCTGTTCCACACACAGTTTGGTGGAGATTGAAGGACCTTTTTTTTAACAAAAAATTGAGTGTCTTTCACGCAATGATAGACCATCCAAAATAGAAGCACTTTGAAATAAGATTGAACGGGAAAATATCTGAGTTTTTATCAGATACAAACTACATATAGAATCCTTCGAATGATTTTTGAATTTTATGTAGTAGTAAATGATAAACATGTTTGTCTTCCAGCTACATTTTGATGGCTGTTTTTAAAATCCCTTGTACGGCACACACAGGCTTTTAACTTCAGGCATAATCATTGAATAAGGATGTGTGCTTTAGCAATCCAGTTCTTCTATGTGTAACTTTGAATAGACCGGCAGAGCCCTTTTCCACCATATTCTGGAAATTTACTGGCTTGAATACATGAATCTTCTGAAATGAATTTGAGGCAGACCGAAAGGTGAAGGGCCCGAAAATAGAAAAATTTTATTGGATGCTGTATATTTTCGTTTTGTTTGTTGGTTTGAAGTCTGTTGTGCGAGGTTTCTGTAGCCGAAATGGAAGTTCCGTTTTCAGTTGTGTCACGCAACGGAATCCCCCTCTGATTCGCACGTCAAAGCGCGTCTCTATGCCCGAGGCTCGCTTCATTGTTCCGGAATTCACGCGACAAACCAACAGTGATGCCCCCAGCTTTCACGATCGATAAAATAGAGACTAATGAACACCCATGGTCTTATTATTGCAGCCGTTGAAAGATATTTGCTTAGATTTCGGCCAATTTGGTATGCCCGACTGAAAAGGACGTCTAATTAAAACTTCCATATAATGAAGTCCTTTAACATTATCTCCAAGTCGTTAACCAAGCGTCCGAAAATTAAAAGCTGCCCAACATTCAACATCAGACAAGTAATACGTTTTTGTAACGCATCTAACACCACGCGTCGTCACCGTATTCCGCAATGCGAAAACGAGGTATTTATTGAAAGAGGAATTGTTAAATATATAAATTGGATTTTTTTTTCTTTAAAGATAGAAATCGATATTTTTTTTTTAAAAAAAATTCTGATTCAACCGCTCTTAAAGGAATTCCTTAATAGCTAGCTTGAAGCGCCACACCCAAAATAGTTAAGGATAAAAGAACTACATTTTCCCATGCGGAAGGTTTAATCGCTTTTTCTCGGATTTAAATTGCTATGACTTTAGCACATTTTAACCTTTGAATTTTTAATTTTTTGTTCTAGTAAAACATTCCTACGTGTAGCTTTTCAGTTTTTGAATGAACACTTCCATTTTTTTTATTTTCATGGCATATCGAATGGTTCTTTATAAGCATAGGTATCGTAAGTTGATGACCAGACTTTGAGATTATTTTTTTTTTCAGCTTATATTAGAATTTTCCTTCAAGCAACGGCATTCCTGAACAGCTGGTGAAAAGTTTTCACACAATGGAAGCTTGAGTCTGTAAAACGCCAGTTCTTGGAAGTTGTTAAAAGAATTGACATTCACTCTTACTGCTAAGATATTTTTTTTTCAACTTAGGAAGCATTATACTGATGTATTCTTACCTTTGCCTTTGGAGAATGTAAAGTCATAAGTTCCCGGTTTAAGGAATAAAGGAGTCTGGTAGCGGAGAATCATAAACCGATTGAAAAAGACAATAACACACGTCACTTCTCAGTGTTCAGAGCATAGAAATATTCCGTCCGCAAACATAGAATACCACCCAATTCTTAACTTGTGCTCACCTTTGATGCCTTACCTATTCTCCTATGAATACGAAACCGACGCCAAAAAATGATTTTAAACCTCACATCAGTGTGAAAAGGAATCTCTTGGTGAAACTTTACATTGTCTTGGTATATGTAAAATTGTTTGTCTACTTCGAACAAATAAACATCGTAGAAGCAGGGATAATCCTATTTACCCGTGAAGACATTTCATGGGATCAGAGGAATTAATATAGCGACTAAAGCTGATTTTCATCGTAAATCGACACGAAACCATGTAAAAACACGTTTCATGTCGTTTCACTAAAAGAAATACCCAATGATACTTATTTTATAGGGATTCTGGGTAAGACAACGGGAAAAAAAAACGATTCCACTTAAATTGCGAGCATTAGTTCCGCAATTTGGATACGTTTTTCTAAAATGAAGATAACCGTACACACACACGAAAGACCACAAAGCTGTTCATTTGTATCACTCAAAAGGTTATTGATCGAAATTGCTGAGCACAGAAAGAGCTATGTGGATTTGAAAAAAAAAAATTGAAGTAATGTGCAGGTTCTGCAACAAGATACATTTTTCGTGGATGCGTGGTAAAATAATGTTTTCCACTCTTGTTTGTAAATATCGGAGTAAAAAATACTTAGTTTTTAAGTTTCTCGATCGCGTACGAACGTTTGCTAAAGATCATGTAAACAAAAGGCAAACATTATGCAAATAGTAATTATTGCTGTACTACACTGACGATGTAAACTGTCTTTCACTTTTTGAAAATGTATTTTTCATTCTCATACTTTTACTGAATTTCAAATAAAAGTTTAGTTTACAATTCATATTTAAATAATTATTTTTTAAATTCATTTTTTTTTTCTCTCACAAGGTGGAAGTAAAAGCAATGAGATCCACGAATTTTAAATTGCAAAGGTGTCTTTTTCTCTTGCGTGAAAGGTTTCGATAGGGTAACAAGTTTATTTCAGTTAAGCCTAACGAGTATCTATAAAAAGATCGAGTCTGTTGAATATTATCTCGTTCGTCTGCCAACTATCGAACGGAAATGAGATAATCGTAATAAATTGCATTTCTCTCGTGAACGTGCCATTATTCACTCTCGGAAAAGAGAATAAACAATGTGGAGACAACTAGGTTCCTCAGAATCGCTTAAAAAGATGTCGAAAACCGCATCCAGCTTGTTGGTCACGGGTTTGTCGCCCTCGCAGGTATTTTAATGGAACTCCTTCACCGAATTACTAATTTCGTTTCTTATTAATTTACTTTTTTCTCTCTTTTCGCATTTTAGTTTATACGTGTTTTGAATATAAGCAAATTGTGGTGATCTGAGAGACTTTCCCATCTCAAAGGTGAATCGAAGCGCGCTGCCATGCAAGTAAAATATTGGTGGAAATCCAGGTTGATGGGGAAACGTATATCTAAAAATTATTGTAAGGTGTGCCTTTCATGTCAACCTCAAATGATCCCACTAACGTTTCGTATTGTTAGTAATAAACCAAATTCGACTTACGAGTATTGCACAATTCAGTCTTACCTTAGAACCCTCGACACAGGCGAAAATAGTTCTTGCGATTTCCTTTTGCAATATGGTTCTACGGATTACGTTGAATTTCCAACAATAAAAAGCATTGTTAAATCTAGTGGTAGACGAAAAAGGCAATTAAAATATTCGGATAAAATTACCGTGAAAAGTTGGGACTCTTTATCTAAAATACTCCATACTAAAAGAGTTTCCAAGGGAGGTTGGGATGTGCTTGCTTCAGGCTTACGACTGGACATAACTACTTACATTATAATCTCCATGGAATTAAGCCCACTAATTCATCTACATGCCCTTTATGTAAACTTGATCTAATGACGGGGAATCATATACTTTCATGCCAAAGTTTACAAAATATCATGAACTATAATTCTGTAGAAAATCTTTATTGTGTTTTTTTCCCAACTTGCCAAACTCATACCAGGCCACTAGAACGTCAGTAGCCGAAAAGCTAGAAACTGTCGTTGAGGATTGGTGGTGGTGGTGGGGGAGGGGGTAGGAACCAATTGTGCTGTAATATTATAAAAAAATTTATAATGCGTTTTTTTTATCAGCAGATTTTATAAAATAAAGGTTTAGTTACAAAATTGTCCAGTAGCCATCTTTCATCTTTGCTTTATAAAACCCGTCTGCTTGAATAGTACATTTTTTTCCGCGTACCTTGGGTACAAGATTGCTCTTTTCGCTTATATCCCATAACCAAAGTGTATGAAATTGTGTTCTGAAAAGTATCTCTAGTGAAAAAACTATCATACTTCAATAAAACCCGATATTCTGAATGCTTAAACTAGTTTATAAAAGTAAAAATCAATTGAACTATTGTTTACAAATATTTTTATGAATTTTCATTTTATAACGTAGCAAATATTAAGTGTAGAATCGAAATGTTTTGATTTTTTAGATGAGCAATAGCGTTACAGAAACGAAGTTTCTTGGTTAAATAACTTATACACAAGTTTCTGAAGCATAATTTTTTTATTAGACATACATAAAAATTAGATGACAAATTGTTTCTTATATATAATATATTATTACCTTTCACAGGATTATCGTGTGAAGGTTAATAATATCTCATATATAAAAAAACAATTTATCATCGAATATTACCACACCATTGTCCATGATGAGAAAAATTTCCCCATCTTTAATGCATAAAAATATTTTATATGTTGATAAACAAAGATGTTAATACCAAGGGAGATAACCCGAGTTTTATTCTTTGGAAGGTGGGAAAGAAGCCTAAAAAACTCATCCGCAGTAATCATAGATGAAGCTTAACATTTATTGTATCAAAACGTAATACACGTCATAACACGATAAAATTTTTATACTTCGGGACGATTTTAAAAGTACAGGATGGGGTATATATAAGGTTTTTTTGTTATGTTTTCCCGCAGACAAATATGCAAATATTTTGAAATTCGGTTTTATGTTTAAAAAGAATTGGCCATTTTTTCTGTTACATGGGACTAGAGATGTAAAAAACCCGGGAATTTTGAACACGTTGGAAACTTTGATAGGAAGAAACCAAGATAGCTAGAATAAAGGACGTAGTCCCGTCCACACCTTTCTTCCTATTGGTTGATTGTGTCAAATCGACCAATAGGAAGAAAGGTAAGGACGGGACTACCTCCTGTATTCTAGCTATCTTGGTTTCTTCCCATCAAAGTTCTCAATATGTCCAAAATTCCTGGTTTTTTTTTACATCTCTACATGGGACCAGATTAAAAAGAAAACTCGCACGATTCTGCAGTACAGTGAACTCTCGATATCAGGAACGTATACGGATTTCAAAAGTTCGTAAATGAGAATTAATATTAGTACTATGGAATACTTTTCGGAATCAGCGGAATGGTACGTAAATTGGAAGTTCGTAAAGACGCAAGTCTTGTATATATTCGAAAGTCATCCTCAGAAGTTGAACACGTCACGCACTCACACGATCTTCTGTATAATTAAAAGAAAATAATAGAAATCGATCTAATTGAGAAAAACAACAAAACTGCATCGATGTTTCTAACTACCTTTACGTGGGATGTTGAGGTAAAAGAAATTGACAAGTCCTAATACAGTTTGTCAATTTCATATGTTTTAAAAGTTTTGAGAATGTCTGATGAAAAATGCTAAGATTAAGCCATTTGATGATTTGAACTTGCTTTTCAGTCGCAGAACGGCCCTTGCGCCATAAAAGTACAAGCAGCCAACTTATTTTCCACTTTAAATAAACACTGCATCTCCTTTCTTATTTGGAGGGGACTCTATTCAAAAAATTGATTTGATGTCACCTTTGATTTTCATTCAATGATTTTCTCTTCGTTAGCCCATGCCCCATAAATGGCGCTTGTTTACACCAGTGACTCATAACCCAAATCTTACGCAGAAACGCCTCAGTTTCATGCGCGTATTTTATTACTGAATTGTCAGTTGAAACACCAAAAGAGTCTGCAAAACCATTCCATATCATACAAATAAAACACGACTAATATTATGAACATCGAAGTCAAATGCAATTCAAGGTTTGCAACTAAAATATTTGATCGAAAGTGTTGATAGCCAGCTCTGCAAAAGAATATTACTTCAAAAGACGAAATCCGCTCACCGGAAAAAAAAAGGGCGAGCTAGCAAGCCTGATGAGTTGTAACAAAGATGCGTTGTGAATGATTCTTATCGTAGCCTGAACTCGATGGCATAGAAGTCATCAATGTAAATTAACCGGCTTTAATTGCGTGACGAACTTAATGATGTTTCAGTCCCGACGTGGCACGATTTTCTTATTTCTGAACTGTAAATAACTTTTCTCCCTGTAGTCCAAAAAATCCGGGTGTAGCAAATTTAATTCTCTCGTCTCGTTCACGAGGTAATGGTGTATATGAAACGTAAGATATACGTCTGTTTTGTGGCTAAAAGATGTTTTAAAATTCTTGCTGTCTGAAGTAATATGGGCGATTCATTTTTAATTGCAAAAATATGAAAAGCCATTGATTTTCATGCATTATGTTGTCTAATATTTTTATTCTTTTTTGTTTTGTAATTTAAGCAATCACCATGCTCTATGACTTTGCCTATAAGATCTATTACTATTTAAGAGAACGAGCGGAACCATACGATGTGTGTTTCGCTTATTTACAAAATGTAACTTTTTATTTTTGTGACACTGTATATGCCATTCTTTCCTATATTAATTCGGTATCGTTATTGCAGTCTACATAGACGTGCTTATAAATTTTTACCATAAGTAAGCCTATGGCTACTAGTGGATGTACGAAAACCATAGTATGTTTAAGCATGTGTGTTTGTGTTTGTGTGTGTGTATAGGTTGATTGGTATTTTTAAAGATAATATGTAAAATCATTCTAAATTTATTGGCGGGCTTGGGACATAGAATTCTTAAACACGTCATTAATTTATGAGATTTGAGACACAAAATTTTAAAACAGGCCATTAATTTAAAAAATTTGAGGCATAAAATTCTAAAACAGGCCATTAATTTATGAGATTTGAGACATGAATGACCTTAAAAGGTTCAGATTTTACGGGGAAAAGTAGGCCCACTGCCCTAACTACGGTGGCTTATACCACAGTTAGTGGTCCGTTAGCCACCACTACGTTAGTGGCATCGCGTTCAGCTATTGTGCCCTTCACCTGGCTCCATTATTCAATGATATCGTATAATGCTTGCCATTTTTCGCTCAGTGGGATTTGGTTCCCTTTACAGGAGAGATTTAGATTCTCCTTGAAAAACTGTAGGTCTGAGCTTAACATGACCTTTGCCGTCCTTGCTTTGTAAAAACACAAATTCATGAGGTTACGTCGAGATTCCCACGCTGCTGGAGAACCTGGAATTGTTAGGGAATTCGAAATCATCCCTAAAGGTTAGGGAAAAACGAGATTTTTTGGTCAAACCTTGAAAAGTCAGAGAAAACCTTTTTAACTTCCGTTCTGAATAGCGAAATCTCCCACGTACTTGAAGCCATTTTGCCCGCAAACGAAGTTCGGTTGAAAGTAACTTATGATTGGCCAACGAAAGTCAGGGAAAAACCTGGAAAGGTCAGAGAAAACCTTCTTAACTTCTGTTTTGACTAGCGAAATCTCCCACGTGGTGGAGTAACTTGTGATTGGTCAACGAAAGTCAGGAAAAACCTGGAAAGGTCAGAGAAAACCATAACTTCTGTTTTGAATAGCGAAAAGTCCCACGTAGTTGAAGTCACTTTGCCCATAACCGAAGTTCGGTTAAAAGTAATTTGTGAGTGGTCAACGAAAGTCAGGGAAAAACCTGGAAAAGTCAGGAAATTTTTTCTGCAATATGAATGAGAACTTCGTTATGTTAAATTTTCACGGCTTCCCTATACGCCTACGCTTTCTTTTGAAATAATTGTACTTATAGCGTTGTTAAGGGCTAACGATTCGGCACAGGAAGTTCAATTGACGTTACCAGATTCCTATTTTTAGTCCTCGAATGTATTTTTGTACCGAAGATGGCTCGGCATTTGAAATGAGAGAAAATTTGTGTGCAAGCAAAGGTAGAAAAGGCTAATACCGGAAGGTAAACCAAATTTTCAAATTGCACGCGGTCCTGATCAACCTAGCTTTCAGCCGTGACAGAACACGCCATTTTTTTCGGTGCCGACATCTCTAAGGTCTTTCATGAGAACGACAAGTCCGTATGCCCATACTGTGATTACTGTCATCGTTTGGTCCTTGAAGCAATTGAAGCCTGTAATAGGTGAAAACAAAATCAAACCCATGACAACTGCTTTAAACGAAAGTGCGATACAAGTCCACTTTTATCTAACCTTCGCCTTCAGCATCATGAGTCACTGCATCCGCCTTGTTATTGCTACTTATACGCAATGTTTGCCTTTGCACGAAAACGATTTCGTTTCTAAATATTAAGTCACGTCATAAACTCAGGTGGCGTTGAATAATAGGACGGGAATCTTCTCAACATTTGCAGATACTCTGTATTTTTTGAACTCGTATTCCATTATTTGGAAGAATGGAGGATTTGACTCAGAAAATTAGACTGGCCATTGTGTGAAACCACCTGTCCTAATATGAGGGCGTAAGTTCACCAATTACCGTAATGAACGTTGTATTCGCCTCAAGTTTTATTGTCTCGAGTTTTAAGAGATCTTCATTAGATTTTTTAAAGGTCATTATGCTCTCCAAAATTAATCTTTCAGTTTGTCGCCAAGGTTTTTCCCTCCTTCAAGGAATAACCTTTCACGGTGTTTTATTTCGGTGCTCCCCAAGCGGAAAGATAAGCCACGGAAGTTTATTTTTCACCTTGTTTCATCATTTGCTCCGTTATTACGAGGAATTGAGCGTGCCAAAAGTGGCGTCAGACCAAGAAAAAACGAATTGTGCTTTGTGTACATTTTAGACCATGTCCCCTTCTTAAGATAATCACTGTATTTTGATTTCATGCCTTAAAAAAAGCAACGATGTTTTGGATGAAGCTCTTCAAATTGTATGCGACTTCTTTTAGCATAAATGCTCTCAGCCAGTTTTACATGAATGTATATAATATAGTGGAATCTGGCAGTTGAAACTAGTAGGGACTTAGGCAGAGGTGGGGAGTCTGCTGTCTTTGGAGCCCCTAAGCGCGGCCTTTTGGATGAATTCGAATTTTGCAAATCAAATCCTTTTATTTTTATTAATGTGATTTTGTTCATCTTATTTTTTATTTATTTACTTTATTTTTATCATTATCTTAAATGAACGTATTTAAAATACAAAAGGTAAAAGAAGTATCAACAAAATAATCCTCCCAAATCGACCGCCACAATTAGAGCATTAGTAAATCAGAAGGGCTATTTTTATATGCCCAATATCTACCATTTATATCGGTCTCCCTCTTAAGGTCAGAGTACATTAGAAAGTGAACATGAACGTTTTTACTGAAAGCATTGAGCGAGTATCTACTAAAATAATAATAAGTACAGGTGTCCATTAAATGGAGTTCGAATAGCGTAGGTTCTGCTATACGTGGTGGCGCAGAAAAAGGGAAGGAGCTCAACCCCTATTGGGTAGAAAAATGCATTGTTCAGTTTAACGCTAAATTACATAATCTGTTGAAAAACTACTTTAGCCCCCTATAACTTTTGTATTGTTACACCCCCGTATCTGAGTGAAATTTCTTGAATGCGGTCCCCTTTGACTATAACATGATGCGGTCTTCCAACATGAAAAAGGTTCCCTACCCCTGGACTTAGTCATGCCTGTACTAAAGTCTGTCGTGTATAGTGACTACCTCTCTTTGGTGGCCATTGCAATCCAGTCCTAAAGGTGGTCGCTTTAGGCAGGTTTTACTGTATATACAATCAGTCGTGTGTGGTGTCTACCCAAGCATAACAAGAAACATTTTAAGATCGAGAGTCAAAGTAAATGTAATTTTTGCATTTTTCACTCGTTTCTTCGTGTTTACGTATGCTTATTAATCTATCCGTAGTAGGCTAACATACTGCGGAAAATTGGAAGTATGTGTTTATTTTTGGTAGAGAGAAATTTAAGTCAATAAACGTTAAAATTTTGCTTATTGGTAGAAGGGGAAACAAATATTACCTAAAATAATTAATCTTTGGTCATCTGTAGATTTTTTTCCGTGAATAATGCTGTGAATGCCTTTCCTTTTTTTAAAACATGTTTAGACAAGCATTAACTCGTGCAGAGAAATTAACCATTTATAACCATCGATATGAACTATTAATTATCAGGCCCATATGGTATAATAACGGTAAAATATCGCTTTAACAAATTTGTAATTCAAACCATGGGAGTTACTGAAGGCAGTATGGACTTTTCAGTAGTAATTCTCTATCTTTAAATAGCCCGTTTCATTAAGAGGATATTGTCTTTTTGAAGCAAATATAATTGTTGTAAGCTATTATTTCCCCTTCTCAGAGCTAACACAGTACACAATTGCCAAATAATGGTCAACACACAAAATCTCCGGGGCAGGTGTTTTTGGGGTTTTATTATAAATAATAAAATTCCCCACAGCTCGCCCGGAACCTTTGTGTTGACCATTATAATCGTCTACCTTTAATTCTATTTAATGATTTGGTTATCACAACTTTAGCTTCATAAATTACCGGTGCTGTAAGGTATTTGATCGTCGGTAATGTTTGTTTAATCGCGTAAAGGACGAAACATATACTCCAACCAGGGCCGCCCTTAAACAGGGGTGAGTGGGGCCCATGCTCCGGGCCCCGCGAAGCGTAATTCTCAAATTTTTAATTTTTGTAATATTGAAAATTTCCCCAAAAATATTTTTGTTTCGGCTGTCGCATTTCGTGTCACCTAGTAGTCATACATTATTCCATTTTGTTTTTGTCTTGTTTTCTTACTCGTATATGTATGGGCCCCCGAAATATGTTTTGCCTCGGGCCCCCTCATTAGCTAAGCACGGCCCTGACTCTAATAAAGTAAAGTGCACGAATATTGCTTAATAATTCTTTCATTAGTGTCGAAAATTATACCTTATTGGAAGTTTTTATGTATTTTAAAACGAAAACGTTGAATGTCTGCCATTTTTCCCCCCTGGTAGCATAATATTAGCACAATAATATCAGTACCACGTTAGTACAAAATGTTTTGATTTGTAGTTATCTTGCGTTTATTACTATAATTATAGTGACGTTACATATTGTGGTGTGTGGTCCTTTACCGCTCTTTCTCACCTTTCCTTCTTCGTAAAAAACACTCATAACGTATGGTAGTATAAACACTTCGTGAATGATGCAATCATTAAAATACAAGATCTTTATAATTGAAGTTCCACTGTGAAATGGTCATAAAAGGAAAACTACTGGACCAAATGTTATCAAACTTGGTAATGGCTTACAAGAAGTCATGGGATTTTTTTTATTTAAAAAACAAAACAAAAACAGCGGGAATGGCGCTGTATGCAATATTGTTAAACGAAATATAAAAATCGGTTTAAAACGTGTTTAGTCGTTTTCAAAACGAAACCGTTTTTGGGGGGTTATGCAAATTGTTTATGATGATAACATAAACAATTTGGCAGAATTGAAAAACGCGATACACCGACATGTCCGCAACATTCCTCCTCATGTACTAAGAGCTGCTGTTGAGAACGCAGTAATGCGATTTAACTTGCTTTCAGAAAATGGTGGACGCCACATTCAACATGCTTTGTAACACGTTTTAGAAACGATTAAAAACGTTTTAAAACGATGTCTTCGTGTCTTATTTCGTTTAACAATATTGCATACAGTGCCATTTCCGCTGGTGGTGATTTTTTAACTTTTATTTTTATACTTTTTTTAGTTTATTTATTCTATTTATTTATTTTTTATTCGGAAAATAAAATCCCATGACCTCCTGTAAGCTATTACCAAGTTTGGTAACATTTGGTCCAGTAGTTTTCATTTTATGGCCATTTCAAAGTGGAACTTTAATTATAAACACCCTGTACTTTCTCTTCAGACAACCAGTTAGCGTAGTAGCCATAATCTTCCACTTACTAGGCTCACGTTCGAATCGCTTTAAGCGTGGACGTTTGCAAACTTATTTTGATCCTGAGGTCCCGTTAAATCCTCGGTTCTAGATCGCGTGACTAAACAAATCTTCGTGTACAAAGATCAACAACCGGCTTCCATTCTTCCTTCATAAGCATCAATAATTATTATTTTACGTTTGATCAAATGTGACTTTATGTTTCTTTTTTTTTTTTAACAAATTATAACTATATTAAAAAGTAATACTATAATTCTAATTATATTCTTATAAAGAGTATTTTATATGGAATATTCAAAGGAACTATTTTCGCATAAATTTCTCTAAATTTCCCAGGAATTGAGATGGGATCTTACGTTTTCAAAGCCGTGATGAATTTTGCAAGCCTTGTTAGCTCTGATAAATTCGTTTGAAAAGTTAAAGAAGACAAAAATGCCCATTTTTAGAAAGCGCTTTTATTATTTTAAATTTATTTAGTTGGCATCTTTTTACAATTTCTTCGTTGTATCTTCCTGTATCTTGTTTTTACTCTTACGCTGTATCCCTTTATTAAACTTGTCATGACACTGTTTTCGCATGCTTGCTATAATGCATTTTCTTTGTAGCCTTTTAGCTTTAAAAGTGGTTTGGATTGAGCTATAAACTTTAAACCTACTCCGAGCTTCAACGTTCTGTAATTCACTTTGAATAACCGGGCCATTTCAGGTGTAGTTTTAAGAGAAATTCTTTCGAAGGTTCAGATTTCCTAGATAAGTGTGCTTTTCGTATGTGGATGCACTTCGTTCCTTTGTTTAAATAATTTAATTTTACTTGCCCCGTTTATGTTTTTTACGATGCAAGGACGTCTATGATAATGCCGCCCTAAGATTTATAGTTTTTCGAAGCATCTCCAATTATCTATCTCTTAAGGAATCTACAACCCGAAGTACGAATTTGATGGAAAAATAGCTTATCCAAATTTTCACTAGCAAGGCATGTTTTGATAAACTTACTTCGGGAAAGTTTGTTTTGTGAAGTAGTTTTTTCAGTGTCCTGTATTTCTATTGGTTTGTGAGCTTCAGATTTAAGATGCGCGGATTCCTATTGGAAAATATAATCTTATAATTGTCACTGTTTTTCTACGTCTTCTAATGCTTAAAAAACATGTAGTTACCGTCTTTACAATAAACATCTACAACATTTTAGGTACTCTTCTCCTGTATCCCTTCCGTCCTCCCCTCCCCCCAAACGTCTACCTTTTTTGGTTATCTAATTATTTCAATGTCTAAAAATTTAGACTTCCAAATAAAGGCGGATATTTATTACTCGTTCGGCATAGGGACGTCATGGTAGGCGACTAACGCCACTCTACAATTTATTTACATCCACTAAAGCTTACTTGGGGACTGGGTCCTCTCAAAAGGGCACACCGGCCCGGAAGGCGGTTGGCCCAGTCCTCCCCGATCCCAAAGCCACAGCGGATCCGAAAACATTGGACATTAGCGGAAGACAGCTGCAGTGGTTGAGACCTTTACAACTTCCTTTCCTATAATTTTAATTTCGAAGGCAAGTTGAACCACCAAACGCCATTTTATTAAAGAACAAATCGCATGTTCGAAACCATAAAAGTTAATCATATGCGGCAAGAAACCAATTTGGCTTTGAATGTAGCAAACAGAAAGAGCCACCTTGAAAAACTCCGTTGAGGGCTCAACGTAGTGGGGCCTTTAAAATGTGTCGTAACCAACACAACATTCTGAGATTTACAAAAAATAAATAAAATAAAAGGACAAAAGCTTACAAAATAGTTTTTAAAAGTATACTTGGCATTTACGAGATAGGTCATTGTCGAAAGAAATGCTGTCCTTTTTCAGATCATATGTAATTAGAGGGCATGCCATCCGATACAAAAGCACTAACGTTATTCTTCTATAATATAAACGAAAAAGAAATGTTAATTGTATATGAAAAGCAGAAAGGTTTTTACGACTTTTTTAAATCTCAAGGCGATCATTTTTTATATGAGCTGCCGTAAATTTAATTAAGTCGGCGCGCATTTGTGTTCATCTTTTCAAACTCCTTAAATATATAAACTAAAATTTAATTTGTTGGACATTTTTGCAAAAGTTCTTCATTTCTGTGAATAAAATTTCGCCCATTAAAAAGAAGAGATGTACGCAATGCAATACATGCATGTTCATAAGGCGCAAATCTAAAAATTCATTGTTAAATACTTCACCATTTCCCATTAAAAACAGTCTTCATGTGTTTAATCTCTTTTAGTTCGATTTTCATTAGCCCTACGGTGGTGTACAGGTAACGAACGGTTTGTTTGCTGTGCGATTAATTAATGATGCACGATTGCCAGACTCTTTAATCGAGTGTCTCGATTATTCGAACCTCTCGAAACATCTATTGATAAATTTGAACATCTCGATGGTTTTTAAACCTGACTCGATACATCGCGTAACCGTAAAAAAAAAAATTATAAAATTTCGACTACCATTTCTATTTACTCTTCCTTATATTCATAGAGTCGGGGCTCCTTACATAATAATTTCTCTTGAGTATTATTAATAAAGGCACCTGTTAACGAGAAACAAGATGCTAATTGAGATGACAAAAACAAATGTAAAATAAACCTCAAAATCTCTCCAAAACTACAAGCTAATTCCCATGGTATGCTATCATGCTAAACGCCTCCATATACGAGCAGGCCGCGATTATTATCAGTTATGAGACGACGAGTTACGAGATACCAGGTCGCATTTTTAACACGAGCTAAAATTGAGTATGAGCGTTTTGGTCCAAGGAAATTTAGCATACGAGCTCAAAACAGAAGAGTGTTCAAGTTACATAAAGGTGGCGCAGTGATAACACGCTCACTTAGCGTGTCCTTAGTCCGAAGTTCGACTCCAACGGTAGAAGAAAAAATCGCTTACCGATTGACTGATCACTTCAGTCCGGGAATTGGTTCCTTAGGCCTTAAGAGATTCGAACTCCTTGGAAAAATGTGGGCCGCTATCCCATAATAGCGTAGTGTTAAAATTCGTCTACCTTTCCATTAATCCATTAATACGGGTTTGACTCGCAGTGGTATCATAGACCGGTTATCGTTTTACTGCCTACAATTGTTCGGTTTCCTCCGAAAATTGTAGGTCCTAACGCTGCACGATCATTGCTGTCCTTTCACAGTATAAACATGACGATAAACGCGCCGGTTTCGAAGTAGATTTAATGGCGATTTTTTAATATATAGTTAACTGAATTTTGTACAACATCACAGCATTTGTATTGAAGATTAATAATCAATTCGAATGCTAATCAATATTCTGCTAATTATTAGCATATTATAGTCGACTGCTATATATTTAGTTTGTAAACTGGTGGTAACTGTTGGAAATTAATTCGGGCGCATTTTACGAGGCCCGAGCCTGAAGACCTGCATTTGAGTCCGCCGAGCTCGAAATATTTCGTGGGAAATGAACACCTATCCCGCAAAAATATAACTTTATCCCTATCCGCTTCAAATTTAACTTCAACCCCTTGACAAACTATTTGAATTTAAAAAATCTGCTGCACTACACTATTTAATTTCCTTCGAATTTTCATATATTCGCTTTTCTGAAATCCTCGAAAACGAATCACATAGTTGTATTCCTTGGAGAATTTCGATAAAACCGGTTTTCAGTTTAGTCAGTTTTCCGAGCTCGTCTCATCTCCAGTAACTGCGATATCAAGTTTTAATCTACTTTTAATGTAACTAATATTACAGTTAATATATGTATATTGCATTATTATTTTAATTCAACGTGTGGCCGTATAATTAGGTTGTGCTATGGCCGCGTGGTTTAGTTTTTAATTATCATATACTGTCTTAATTACCCGGGGTTTAATATCCATTCTGTTTTGCCTTGGCCTTTGGTCGGTTTGCAATTATGTTTTGACATATGCACACATACAAGATGGACGTTTCACTACGCAGATTAGATTAGTAGAAGTCAACGTTATAAGCATAAAATGTGATTAGAATATTGGTTTCGACGGACGTCTCTAATGGACTTTGCCGTCACCCATTCCTGGGAAAAGACTGACCAGTCCGCCAGAAACGTATATCGAAAGTAGTATTGTAACTGGACTTGACTCTTATAACGTTGATTTTACACTTTCTAATGTATATATTCACATTTAAACGAATACACATGCGCATGTAAATAAATATATATTTTATTTTTAAAAAAATTATCTAAATTTTTTATAGAGGAAGGAACATAGAAGGAAAAAAAGATACGTTAGCATGGGCACCCGTATAGGTGGAAGGGGCTGCAGAACCCCACCCCCTCCCCTTAGCAGTTGTTTAAAAATTTGATTTGTCCGATTCTGCTATGCGTTTATTTTAAAAAATTTTACGAAGTCACATTTTAAAATAAGGTACTTTTCAGCCTCCTTACTATTATCAAGTAATATCAATTATTTTTGCAATATTTTAGCATCTTATACATTTACTAAAATACACACAGCCTTGTGTGCGTGCGTGCGAGAGAGAGAGAGAGAGAGGGGGGGTATAATGCTTTTGTTTAGCCCCCTCCCCCTAAAAGTACATATATGGGCGCCACTAGGTTGTTTAAAACTATTTGAATGCTAGCACAATGGTTCTAAAACACTTTATTACATGGAAACCTTTTTTTTTACCACATGTCTAGCCGTGGAACTCCTCCAGAAATATTTAAAAAGCCTATATTCACGGCATTTCCGAAACAATCTCTCGCATCCTCAAGGAAGCAAATATCAAAACATTCTATTCCCCTGTCACAACACTTCGCAAACAACTTACAAAAGTTAAAGACCCAGTTCCACCAGAAGATCTCACAGGCGCCATATACCAAATACCATGCAAAGACTGCAACAAACATTACATAGGACAAACAAAAAGAATGATCAAAACAAGAAAAAAAGAACACAAACAAGCACTCGCGAAAGGAGACATAGCCTCACGTCTGGCAGAACACGCTTTACAACACGGACACGAACCCGACTGGGACTCAACAAAAATACTACACCGTCACATCACAAACAAGAATAGTAGACTCTTCTTAGAATCTTGGGAAACTTACAAACTACACGGGAAAGCCATTAATACATCACAACCACTTCCAGAAACTTATAAACAACTCTTACTCTGAAATGTATGAGACATCCCCAACATTAGGTAACCCGCAGTGTGGGTTTCTCATTGGTCCCTATTGGGGTTCTTCCATGATTCTATTGGAGGCCTCCCATTGGTTCTCATTGGGTTTTCCCATTCTGCGGGACTACTCTGATGAAGGGTTTTCCAGAAATTTCAAGTATAAAAAAGAGACAGAAACATAACATCGTCATTACTCCTGATGAAGGACTGCTGCTGATGCGTCCGAAAGCTTGAGTGATCTTTTTCATTGCTATTTTACCAGTGTTTAACCTTTTTATGTAATTTCCTCCCTGGTACCCTGTATTTTATTTTTATAATAAATATACCAATATAAAAGCTAAATAACACTTTTCTATTGTTACTGATTATTGCTTTTGGCTAGTTAACTTTAAGTGGTTATCGCTGGGGGAAATTACGAATTTACAGATTTTCTTGGAATTGGCGATGATATTTTACAAATTGCTGGCGGTACCGCCAAAAAGTGGTCGCGGATCACACTTTGGGATAGATATATTGTGTTAGGGTATTGTTTTTAAAAAATTGAATTACTACTTACATGTGGAAATGGTATTACTACTTTAAATTCTTCGCGTGTTTTCATCCTCTTAATACTTCACCCTATAAATTCGCCGCTGTATTCATTTGCTAATTTGTAAACGATTTGTCGATTCCGAAATGCGTAAGTACTTTTTTAAGATGAAAAATGAAAATAAGTTAAAGTTCGTATATAAAGTATATGTTACGTAAGAAAGCATACAATACAAATAGGAAAAAATAAGAAGTCCGTTGGCAACTTTTCTCAACAGAACGTCTCTTCGTTCGATCTGTAAACTTCGTGCAACTTTATTTCTTAACCCTCTGACTGCTCAATTTCTTTTTTTTTATCAAAACCGTTTCAAAAATTACGTTCTTTTTTTTTATTACATATTTCAAATGTACATGCATTTGAGAGTTAAAATATGTAGCACATTTTTGTAATCCAGATTTTTTTTGATATAAATTTCGTGCATAAGAACAGGCTTTCATAAAAATCAATTTTAAGAGTAATCGTTTAAATTCAAAAATTCTGAAAATAAATCTTGATTAAATTACGGTTTACTTTATAGAATACAAATATAAAGCATGTATACTAATAAAAATCACTCGCTGAACGTTTCCTACAAGCCATATTCTGGATATAAAAAACGATAACAAAGGGAGCGCTTGCAAAATCAGTTAGTGAACTCTATGCAAATACGAAAATTTGGGTGACAATAACACTATCGGTTGACCAAAACACGACTCAAAAGTCTAAATATCTAAATCTATAAGTCTATATATCACAAATATCTAAATAAAATGAATTATCGACAGTCAAACGCGGGGAAAAGCGGGATGCGCTTTTAAATAGATGGAAAAATTGCATACCCGCGAAAATCGCGGGATGAAAAATTTTGTTACTTTCATGTTGCCCGTGGAAATCGCGGGATAAGCAGTTAGAGGGTTAAAGCGGAAGGTTATACTCAAAAGCCAGGAAATTTTAACCAGGTATCATTTTTTTTTTAAAAGCAAGCCCGTTATTTTAAATTTTGGGCATTCTTGGTTATTTATTTTTCACTCGCCTTTCTTATTTTTAATGAATGACGGAAATTGGGTACTCGGAACCTAAGAGTTAATTATCGAAGCTGAGATTAACGAAGTCATTAAAAAAAAAGAAAAAAGACGTTATTAGGGAGACGATAATTTTTTAAGCTTTAGACAATAATTGTTTTTAAATAGCACTTGAATGAAGAATTATGAGTTCCGTTTGTTCGTTCGTCACTATTACGCACTTTAAATTAAATGCCATGCAAACGAGCGATATAAAAAAAGTCTATGGGAGCGTCCCTTCCGCTTCGTTATTTGCCTCAAATACTGTCCTCGTTTCTTTATAGCCTAACAGACCTTGTGAATTGGCGTTTCTCCTAACGAGGCGCGTTGTCATATAACAAGAATCTAGTGAGTTTTATCAACCACATATACAAAAATGACCTTTTGATGGGGGAGGAGACGTTGGTATGACTGGCGAGGAACCGGTTCGCACACCTCGCCCTTTTTATATCGGCTATACTAGGCTTATAAAATGATGCCGCGATGAGAGGGAGAAATGAAAACAACAAATAAATCTTGAGCTAAGGACAATCATTTCCATGTTGCTTTGGGATTTATGAGCGCTTTAAAAACATTTTTTTGGGGGGGGGGGGGTAATTTTGTTGCGTCGAAGCTTTGATCAAGCAAGGCGGAAGGTCTTAGTTACGGACGGGCAATTCTAAAAGGTGGCCTTCTCAGGAAAGCAAATGGTTATCGTCGTTTATAAATTTTCTCGTTGATGTGATTTTTGTATAGTTTATTTTAAAATGGAGGCCGATTCTGTTTAAAATTGTCGTTTATGCATTGCCATAAACAGAAATTGCTTTGCAGACGCATGTCCCCCTCTGGAAATTTGGAGATATTTTATGATATTAAGATTTTATATGTATTAGTATTTAATGGTGTTTTTTTTTTTTATGGGTGGGTTTTTATTTTTAAAACCATGTCTGGATGTTTTTTTAAAGGCTCGTAATTTTATTTGGTAATTGTTTTAACAAGATTGCGTACTAATGTTAATAAAATTGTGTTTCTGGAAAAACGTTGTAACTTCTTTGCACTGTTACATTGAAAACTAAATCTCCGCATTGCCCGAAATCCGGTCCGCCTCCTTTATTTCCAGTAATTGAGGTTCTATGTATCCAGAAACTAAAAACAATTGCATTGCTCGATAATGAACCACAAGCTTCCGCTAAATTACATCTACAAAGAAAGCAGATATATGAAACTAAAGGAAATTTTCCCCTCAAGAAATAACCTATGTTCAAAAGTATCATTAAACATATTTTATTATGAATTGGTAGGAGTTGTATATGCACTCAAGTTCATGAGACATGGAAATAGAAATTTTAGTACTTCGTTCAATAAGTAATTTTTTAAAACACTTATCTACAAACTAGGAATCTAATTTAAATGAAATTTGCAGATGATTCTGATAGGTGTATTATATATTACGTAATGTGTGAAACTAGATTTGTTTTCGTAACGGTAAGAATAAAGGTATTTCTTAGAAAGGGTATATTTATACAAGTCGAATATTACGCAGATTAAATTAAGAAACAATTTTTATCAACGTTTTTTAGGCGTAGTAATAGTAACGCCGATGTCATGGCATGGTTAGATGGTGAAACTTTCGTGAAGAAAAGAAATGTTTTTTGCGTCTGGTGGGGCATGATCCCACGACCTTCTACAATCCGGGCAGGTGCTCTTACTAACCAAGTTACAGACGACAAACGCTCAATCCCTTACGAACGTATTTGAAGCGCATTTTCCGAAACCGTAAATAACCGGTTTCGGAAAATCTACCTCAAATGTGTTCGTAAGGGATTGAGCGTTTCTCGTGTGTAGCTCAGTTGGTAAGAGCACTCACCCGAATTGTAGAAGGTCGTGGGATCATACCCCACCAGACGCAAAAAACATTTCTTTTCTTTACGAACGTTTCACCATCTAACAATTCCATAACATCGGTGTTACTATTACTGAGCCTAAAAAACGTTGATAAAAATTGTTCCTTAGAAGGAATATTGATTGCCCATTTTATGCGTTATGTCGATCGTTTCTGTAAGTTCGCTTGGTGGAAACAATGT
>QLNU02015360.1:233445953-233479327 GCA_006491805.2 Dysdera silvatica
GATCTTAGTTTTTTGTAGGTTCATCTTGAGTCCAACTTCTTTACTTCTAGTTGAGAGCTCCTGTACCATGTCTTGGAGTTCTGATGGGTTCGTTGAAAAAATAACAATGTCATCAGCAAACCGCAAATGATTTAAATATTCACCATTTATTTTTATTCCCTTGTTATTCCAATTTATCAGCTGAAAAATCATCTGTAAAGCTGAAGTAAAAAGTTTTGGAGAAATGGTATCTCCCTGCCTCACACCTTTACCAATTTTGATAGTTTTGGTATCTTTATGTAACCGAAATTTTGCACTTGCATTTTTATACACACGTTTCACCATGTCAATGTACACATCCTCAATGTCTGTTGATCTTAAAGAGTTGATGACTGCTGATGTTTTAATAGAGTCAAAGGCCTTCTCATAGTCAATAAATGCAACACACAATGGAAGTTCATATTCATGTGTTCTTTCAATTAATTCTCTTAATACTTGAATATGGTCCACTGTACTGAATCCACTTCGAAATCCAGCTTGTTCTCTTGGTTGAGCTGCATCTAATTTTTTCTGCAGGCGATGTGTTAGCACTTTTGTGAAGATTTTATAAATAGCAGGTAACAAGCTAATTGGTCGGTAATTTTTCAAATCCTCTTTATCACCTTTTTTATGCAAAAGAATTACTGTTGCAGAATCCCATTGGTTTGGTAAAGAATTTTGCAAGTATGTCTTCTACATATTCTCCAGCTTCTTTTAGGATATCTAATGTAATACCATCATCGCCAGGGGCTCTTCCTTTCTTCATACTTTTTATTGCAAATGAAACTTCTTCTTTTAAGATTTTAGGAGCTGTTCCTTCGACTATTTCAGTGTCTTCGTTTAATCCACTGTTACTTTCATATAGTTTTTTGTAGAATTCTTCAACTCTTCTAAGTATTTCTTCCCTATTTCTTGTTACGGTGCCATCCTCTCCTTTTAATGCAATGATGTGTTTCTTCCCAACAGATAAACTTCCTTTAACAACCCTAAGGCTCTTGTTATTTTCAATGGCCTTCCTTACTAGCTCACAATTGAATTTTCTTATGTCTTCTTTCATGCTTTTGCGCAGAGTTTTGCAAAGTTCTACATACTCGATCCTGGAACTGGTATTTTGATTGTCCACCTTCATATCTCTTCGCCTTTTCATGAGCTGTTTCGTCTTCTCAGATAATTTGCTATTGTGCTTTTTACAGGTTACACCACCAATTTCCCCAGCAGTTTCAATTATTGTCTTAACAATGTTTTCATTTGCTTCTGAGATATCACTTTCATCAATAAGTCCTTCCAGTGCAGAAAAGCGATTTTTTAATTCCAACTTGAATGCCTCGGTATTTTCTTTTAATTTCTTTAAATCCACCCTCTTACTTACTTGTTTCCTAATGAGCTTCTGCCTTTCTAGTTTAGTATTTAAGTGCACTTTACATCTCACCATTCGATGATCACTTCCAGTATTAAATCTGTTCAGTACACTGCAATCTTCAATAATTGATTTCTTGTTTGCCAGGATATAGTCAATTTCACTAGTTCCCCCATTTGGGTGTTTCCATGTCCATTTTCTTTGCGGTTTCTTCTTAAAAAATGAATTCATGATGCTAAGGTTTTCAGCTTCTGCAAATTCGATGAGTTGATCGCCACGTTCATTCCTTTCCCCATATCCGTATTTACCAACCGATGTCTCTCCTTGTTCCTGTTGTCCAATTCTTGCATTGAAATCCCCCATGATGAGCTTGATATGTTGTTTCCCTTTGGTGTGTAACTCTTTGATTTCTTCATAAAATTCTTCAACCTCTTCGTCGGTATGGCTTGATGTTGGTGCATATACCTGTACTATTTGAAGTTGGTATCGCTGGGTTAGTTGAACAACGAGCCTCGCTGCTCGATCTGATGTACTTTCAACTTCCAGAAGACAGTCTTTAATTCTTTTGTTGATTAAGAAGCCAACACCACTTGTTCTTCCAGTTTCCGTTCCTCTATAATAAAACAAATGTCCACTTTTAAGTTCCACCAACTCTTCACCTTTTCTTCTAACTTCACTGAGTCCTACAATGTCCCATTTGATCTTGTCAAGTTCTTCTTCCAATTCCTGAAGTTTTGCTTCAGAAGCAAGGGATCGTCCATTATACGTTGCCAAGGTCAATAACAAACGGCAGCCTGGGCCATTCCAGTGATTCTTAGCACCCCCTGCTTTCATGCCACACTGACCGCTGCCTTGATCAGGAGCACTCCAGCACCTGGAGACTAGGGGCCATGGTTTCTGGTGTGTCAACATAATGGAGGAATTAGCCATAATTTCACCACGCTGGCTAGACGGGTTGGTGAATTAGCCCTCCCCTTCCGCCTTTCTATCCGTGCAGCAAATATTAATTTGCCGCATGGATAGAAAGCATATATATATATTCCGTCCAAAGGCGGATCAGAAATATTTGTAGGTTGTCGCAGGGCCCGATTAATACATGGGGGTGTCTATAGGAACAATATTATCTAGGACATCCTTACCTAAATGGTGGAAGATTTAGAGGGTCTGAAAGCATATAAAAAATAAGTACTCACATATATGCTGTTTCTAAAACTCCTCAGATTTGTGGTAAACTACCGAAAATAGCCAAAGAAAAGTAATCTTTGACCTAAATATTTTCAGGTACTGATCAAAAGTGAGTAAGCGAAAGTCAACGTTAAAAAGAATTTACAACCCCTTACATTGGGGGCCTTAGAGCCGGGCCTTACCTTACAAAAATCAGCTGATAACGATATACTTATGTTATATTTTGGACCCTATTTTAATGTCCCTTGCATGCGATAACTCACCGTTCGCTACTCCTTCCTTCAGTTAAAAAACCTTCAACAGACGACCTTTCTTTAAATGATCGTTGAATTTTTCATTCTACATTAAACTGTTGCAGCACTGGGTGTGGCTGATCGTATCAATGAGTGGGAGGTTTAAGTGTCCGTCACGTTATCCTGTTAGTATGGAAGCATTGGTTCATTTTTTTCCCCTTCATTTTTCGTTCTTGAGCATTATAGATATTTATAAATTTAAATATGCTTTTAATTACGTTAACAGACGACAAACCGGCACTTTATATTTTAGTATTAGGCATTTGATTTGTGCAATAACCCTTAATATTTTCCGTTTACTAAAAAATAGATGTAATTTGAAACGCTTATCTTTCAAAAAGCACGATTCCAAAACAGCTTATTTTATGAATTTAATTAGCTTAACATTATTCGTTAAGCTTGATGCAAACAATTTAAGGCGAAGCAGAAGAATAGCGCTTGGTATACTAAATTTTAACTAAAAAACATATTATTTCGAACAAAACATTGAGAACAAATTGAAAACTAAATGTTTAAATAATGTGCTGGCTACTAATATTAGTCATTAGATTTAGAGTCGTGTGACACTTATTCTATGCAAAGAAAGCACTATCCATGCGGGCAGAGACAGGGTACTGTGGGCCATGTTGATTCCTAATGCCCAAAACAGAAATTGCACTTGAAGATGATGATGATGATGATGCATGTAGCTTGCATCAAAATTGTATCAAAATGCATCAAAATCACCGGGTCTCCAACGGCAATGTCTTCCGTGACATGGGCTATATCTGTCGAAATGTGGTGCCGAATTCTCTAATAAAGAAGTGTGATTGGACATTTTAGGTAATTTACTCTCAACATTTTGGCTATAGTAGGGTGAATAGTCTTACTTATATGAACATGACAAAGCACCCACTCATACAACTAGCGTTGTTTTAAAAGTGTTTCTTTTTTTTCTTTCTTGGTCCTGCTCCCGCCATTGCTAGTCATATTAAATACTTTAGTGTTTAGCAGTTTTAGTCTGTCAGCTGAAGGTGAACTGCTCTTAGTCGTTTCCCCTTAGGGGCACCATACAGTAGACTGACACCACCCCGCAATACGTTAACTTAATATACAAAATATGTTAACTTAATTCAATTCAGTTTCAATTCAATATATTTTCTCAGCATAGTAATTAATAGATTACAAAATTATAAAATATTTACAATTAGTTATAATAAACTATGCCAAAAGAGATGTGAAAATAAGCTCAGAGACCTGGTTTCCAACACCCTCAAAAAGGCAACACAAAACAAGAGGTAATGCAATATACAATAAATAACATTATTTCTTTATAAAAACGTTAATTTTCCTTATACAATCATTAATTTTTTAATATTATTTTTTTAGTAATTAAATATTAATTAAACATTTATACCAATATCAATTTCCAAAAACCAATATCTGTATACAAAAATCAAGATGTTAGAAGATGTTTTCTTAATTTACATTTGAATAAAGACATTATTTATAGATTTCAAATCATCTGGGAAAGAGTTTCAATTCTTAGGACACAACACTAAAATGCTATTATGTAAGTAGTTTGTTCTTGAAAATGGAATATTTAAATTTCCACAAGCTCTAGTAGAATATGGATTATTGTTGTATGTTGGACAATAAATATCTCTATTAAGATTTAATTTAATGCATTTAAACATAAAAATACCAATCTCATAAGAAAAAATTTGTTAATAGGAAGAATATTGTAATGAGTTAAAGAAATAGAAGACAAGTAAGTTTAAAAGATAATCTGCCAAATCGCCTTTGTATGATTGATAAACAGCTTATAGTCCTATTTGTGAGATTTCCCCAAACCAAATAGCAGTAAATAACATGAGGATACATTAAGGTATTATATAAAACAAGGAGTAATTTCGGGGGTAAAAAGTATGATAATTTAAAAATGATGGCCATATTTCTACTGATTTTACCACAAATATAATTTACGTAATTATTCCAATTAAGGTTTTTACAAATTATAACACCTAATAACTTAATTTGATCACAAAAAAATAAGTGACTTGTTATCTATTAAAACCTGGGGCAGCGGAGACGGTAATAATTTAGCATGATGACAAAATAATATGGCACTTGTTTTATTGGGATTTACAAATAATTTATTGCCTGTAAACCAATCAAGAGACATATTTAGTTCTGAATTAATTGAAGTAACTAGTTGGGAAAAGATATAGGACAGAAAAAAAAAAATATCATCCGCATATGCAACAACAAACGCTGAACTATTGATTAAAAATATATCATTCAGAAATATAATAAAGAGTAGGGACCCAAGAACACTGCCTTGAGGCACACCCATGTGAATATCACAAGTTTGCGATGCCCCATTACCAAATCGTGTAAATTGTTTACGAGATGTCAGATAAGATCTAAGTAAATTTAACATTTGTCCTCGAATACCCAATAAATTTAATTTGGACAGCAAAATATCATGGTTAACAAGATCAAAAGCTTTCGATAAGTCAAATTGAATACCAATTCAGTAGTTTTTTGAATTGAGACGTTTTTGAAAAAAAAAAAAACTCCACAATCAATGCAGATTCAGTTGATTTATTCTTTCTAAAACCATATTGGTAATTACATAAAATATTGTAATGTTCCAAATAATTCATTAATTTTACAGCAATGAGTCTTTCAAAAACAATACTTAAAACTAGTAATATAGAAATTGGGCGATAATTAGCCAAACATTTTTATCTCCTGATTTAAAAATCGAAGAAACTCTAGCTATTTTCAATAAAGGAGGAAAAACACCTTCAGTTAAGGCAAAATTAAATAACGTGGTCAAAGGATTTACCATTTCATGTGCAATCTATTTTAATATTCGAGGACTAAGGCCATCAGCCCCGCAGGTTTATTTATCTTTAGGGATTGTGAAATTTTAAAGGTATCTGAAACTGAGATTTATTCACAAGAGATGGATTGTGACCGTGAAGACATAACACTACAAAAATCATTATGCGATCTGTTTAATTTAGAAATGTGTAGTTAAGGATTTGAATAAAAATAATCGTTAAAAGCTTGAGCAATTTCCAATTCATTGCACAGAATCTGTCCATTGTAGTTAATAGTAAAGGTTTCCCTATTCCCTCGCTCATTTATTAAAATCTTAATACCCTTCTAAATTTTATTATGGTCACAAAATTCAAAATAACTAAAAAAATAATCCTGTTTAGACCTCCTTATCGCTGAGTTAACCCGATTTCTCTGTACCTTAAATGCTAAAAAATTTGCAGAATTTTTAGTACGGATGAAACGTGCGAAGAGTTTATTTTTCTTATTAATCTGAGACAATAATTTCCGAGTCAATGATGGTTTTCGACATTTATTTGATCTAAAATTATGTTTTAATGGTAAGAATTTCACATACGGACATTAAATATGCATGGAAAGAGCTGAAAGCAGAATCAATACTAGATCTATTGATAATCTGGCCCCAATCAGTATTGGCTATATTTAAACGGAAATTCTCTAGTTTATCATTGTCTAACCTTCTGGTAAAGAAAATAGGACTATGAATATCTTCTCCCATTCTTCCACCCATATCGTTGTTCAGCAAAAAAATGGGAAGATGATCGCTTATGTGGAACAAGAGAATACCAGAATTAAATGATTTACTGTTCGTAATTATTTGATTTAAAATAGACTGAGAATGATTCGTTATTCTAGTAGGAGATGTTATGCCAAGTGAAAAAACAAAACAATGAACAATATTAGTAAGTAATTCAGCTGAATTTCCAGAATTCGAAAAATCTATGTTAAGATCTCCAAGTAAATTAAGGGTTTTACGAGAAACAGTACAGTGTTTAAGAAGAAAAGATATTTTATCCAAAATACATACTTCCCCTACCCGAGAGCTAAACAATAGAATTCATACAGAAGTTATTTTCAACAGTCAACATTTCACAGTTTGAATCTATAGAAGTAAACCTCTGATTCAAATCAAAATCTGGATATTTTATACCAATCAACATAGCAATACCTACCCACGCTGAATCATGTCTATTTATAAAAAACTCACGATAACCATTTATATGAATACAAGAGTATTCTGATTGCCAAGTCTCGGCCAAACAAAGAAAATCAATATTAGAATCAGTATCATGTATCAAGCTCTCCACCAAATCAATTTTTCCTCCAACACTATAACAATTCATATGGAGAAGAGACATAGATTGATCTTTAGATTTCAAAGTATTCAAAAAATCACAATATTCAAAATATGCACTCATTCTGGAATGCAGGAAAAAAAAAAGAAAGAAACCAACAGTAAAGTTTAGTTAATGTTATCTAAATCATTATAATCCAGAATATTAATGATTGCTGAGGTATCGAATTTACACATTTTTATTGCACCAAACTTCGTACAGAGAAATTTCCAACTCATCTCTCTTTTTAACTTAAGAGCTGCATTAAAAAGTTTTTTTTCAGGACATAAATGATCATTCAAGAAGACTTTCTGATTGCCTTCGAAACCAAAAGAACTGGCTGGTGGTGACAATTTTCTAATTCTGTCAAAATATTCGTCACACTTTCTTCTATTTACAAATTTTACAATAATTGGTGTCGGAGAAACAGAACTTCTAGTAGGAACACGGTGTACAGTGTCTATACCCGAAAGCTCCAAACCCATTTCAACATTTTTAGCCATATCGATGATTACAGATGCAAAGGCTTCACCATTATTTCGATAGCTATACTGTCTGATTTCTATTCTTTCAAAGTGCATGTCATTAACCTGTGATTTCAATTCCTTAGTTTCCCTCTGCAAAACATCATTTTGGATCACAATCTGTCCATATTCTCTCTTCATCTCCCCAAATGAAACCTTCATATCTAAAAGAGAGGAATTCATGACGGAAATATTATTTTTCATATCGTTGATCTCAGCTCTATATTGGGAATTTTCCTGGAGAATTTGCTATACAATATCCTTAATTTGGCCAATAGCTCCGCATGAAGAAGATAACGAAATAGCCCCATCAATATCAGAAGGCCATCGTTGTGATTTACATTTTCTTTAGACCCCGTTATTTCCGAAATTTTAAGTCTGCGAAAATAAACTAACTCCCACAAGAAATTAAGGTCTAACAGATCCTTCAATTCTAATTTAAGAACTACTAGAATATTTAGAGCAAGATTAGGGTTCTGCGAGTCACAAATATACTGTGCATTACTTTAACACTTTTGTCTCTTCCACCCTTGTAAATAGTGTTTATGTGTGAGTACATATTTCGAACAAATAAATCATAATAATAAAACCGTGAATTATAACCGTTTTAAAGCTTACCCGCATTTAACTTTTCCTCAGATACATAAATACATAAACAATAATTTTCCTGGACATTTTTACCAACCTAACCAGTTTTCTTTCCTATTTTGATTTAAGACTATTTAAATCCTTTTCCTTCCTAAAATCTCAATATCAACCTTAGACTTTTACACTCCTAGGTCTCGATTTGCCCCACTGTGCGGCGTAGCTTGGGTTGCCAGCGCCTGGGACAAGTTAAATAGTGCGCCCGCTTAACCCCATAAGCACTCCGCTTCACCAATCCAATATTGAAATTTTGTGCCCAGAGCTTTCGTCCCGGTGGCACCCCCCCCCCTACGCTACGCCACTGCGTTTACGAAATGTTTTTACAATCGAAATAAATCGCAATCGACCTAAATTTACAATCGAGTCAACAATTCATTCGTCCTTGAACTTAACAATCGAGATGTTCAATTGAAATCGCGAGTCAGCTGCTGAACGTGCTGCGCATGCACGTGAACACGGCGTCGCGTCGTCTTCAATTTACTGAATAAACAATTAGATCTAGCTGCATTTTCTGACATCTAGGGGAAAAGAGTCGCATATAGGTTTTAGAGAGCCTATAGAGTCAGGGGCCTATGACTATTGGGGGCGCCGGCCCAACTTGAATTGGGGCCCCTCCGACACGCGAATAAAGATAGGATATAAATGTGAAAAATGTACGCACCCCTTATTTCCATTTAAAAATGCAGGCAAGAATATGCTTTTTGATCCCACTTTTACGCCAATGACGGACGTTAAAGAATGCACTTGTATACTTGAAGCTGTGAAAGTTTTGGTAAAAGTAGAAGATAGTGTGTGGTACTGGCGCTAGAGTTGTAAAAAACCCGGGAATTTTGGACACATTGGAAACTTTGATGGGAAGAAACCAAGATAGCTAGAATAAAGATGGTATTGCCATCCTCACCTTTCTCCCTATTGGTCGATTTTGTCGAATAGAGCAATAGGAAGAAAGGAGGACTACCTCCTTTATTCTAGCTACCTTGGCTTCTTCTCATCAAAGTTTACAATGTGCCCAAAATTCCCGGGTTCTTCACGTCTTTAACTGGCGCACCAATTTCGTATTTTTGGAAACACTTCGGCCCAGACCTATGGCATTCATGATCATTTGAAAAAGTACAATGCTATGGTTTTATCAAGATGTAAACATACGAAAGATAAAATGTTTTACGAAAAAATGTGCAATAAAAATAAAAAATAACACACCCAAAAAAAAAACAACAACATATAATCTCCAAAATTTTAAAGCCATTTATGATGAAATATAGCCAAATTATAGCTTAATTAAGCAGTGAAATTGCAAGACCAGCAACAATGAAAAAGAGCTAAGTTTAGTTATTCTCAAAGCTGCAGCTGTAGTTATAATTATTGTAATTGTGGATACTAGCTATGATTTCACTGGATTCGTTTCAGATCGTAAATCTGAAGAAGGAAGAAGAAATGATTTTTTTTTACATTAATTTACTATTTTATTACATTAAATAAAATTATCAAATAAGATCTTTTGAGGCCCGGGCTCCAAATGGTATGCATGTGAAATTACTTCTATTACTTCAATAGAAGTAATTTCACATGCACAACATTATTCATTAGAATAAGCGTAAAATATAGAGAAATGCGTTCATTTCTCGCAAACTTCCATTACGCTAACTTTTAACAACCTCTCATTGAGTATTTAAAGGTTTCCGATACCAATGCAATTGCCCAGAACACGTTTGTTAGCTGCCAAGGGAAATGGTAGATATGATTATCAATGAATGTGTCTAAAATCTTGTTGCTACTTAAAGCCCGATTTTCGAAATAATAAAATGGAAAATGGACGAAAAAAAAAATTTTTTTTCCCCAGATTGCGGCTGATGACATGTTTTGTACAAATTTTTATTCCTGTGTATTCAGGGCAGGATCTTCCTGGCGGACAAACAAGGTAAATGTTTAGGGCTCGCTTTTTTTGTGGGGCCCGTCACGGTGCAGACTCAATGCTGCTTCAAATCGTTACGAATCGGACCTTATCTTCAGGGCAGTATTTTTATCACGGCGCGAATTTCCGCGACGTCTTCCGCGAAATTTAGAAGTTTATTTGTACGTACGTTGTATGCAAATATGTTACCGGTACCAACTTTATTTTCAAAGTTAAAAATTTAAATTTCAGAGCGGATTTAGCTGTCAATCGGATATAGCGAGCATTTTCTTTGGTCCCAAGTTCCTTGTTATGTACGGGTCCTACTGTAATTACACAGGCTTAGTTTATACTCCAAAGGGCCCGGAAAACTTTTTATCCAGAAGCCAACGAAGTCTTAATTCGACGCTGTTTATATTGCATCTTGAATGACGTGTCCATATGAATTTAATGACAACTGAGAGGAAACGTGAACTACCATTTTTTTTAAATTTTATTATTTTTTAAAAAGTAGCCAGTTATATATATTGAATACTGATGTCGTTCTGCTTCCGTGTGATAGCTTACAAGCGCTTCGAAAGAAATACTATTTGTTTTATATCAGCGTTTCTCCAGCTGTTTTCACTTGCAGAACCCTTACTACGTGCTTGTTCGTTCGTTTGGAGTTTTATGGCGCAAGAGTATCTGGGCTATACTGCGCCAAACTTAGCCGTGGAACTCCCCTGTAAATAGCACTTATGGAAAATCTAATTGGCTATTTATCACCGTCTGAACATAAAAATGAGCAATCTCAATATAAAAAGATGAGTAATACTTAGAAAATGTGATGTAGAAGCGAAGAATGTTTTAGTGAAATGATACAAGCATTTAGTAATGAAGAGTATTAATGGGATGGATGGGTGCAGGCCTGTAGCCAGGATGAAGGGGCAACTGGGGCAAGGCAAAGGGCATATGGGGCACAGGGCACCCTGGGATTGTTCTGTATATAGTTAAATTGCTCGATGGGGCAACTGGGGTCACGTCCCTGCTGGCCCCGGCTTTGCTACAGACCTGGATGGATGATGGCTTTGTTGTTGACTGTCACAAAGTTTTTGAAGTTTGGTTATGTCGAAGGAAGTTTTCTTTTCATGTAAAAAAAAATTCTATCTAAGAGGTTGTCATACAGATTCTATAAAGTGCTTGCAGAACTCGTAGGTTTCGAGAAACGCACTATGAGAAACGTCGTTTTAGATGATTATTCGTAGGTAACTACGATATGATGGATGTGTAGACGATTTGTGTAAAAAATGGTGATTCTTACATTGATGCTGCGCATTGAAAATATAAACGTGAGGCATCTCGCATATTCTTACCCTTTGTCAACAACTGAATTTAACCTCAAATCCACGGTATATAATACACAGAGTAGTAACGACTTCGTGTTCGTAGTTGTTCGAAAACAGGAAATTCGTCCCAAGTCGTGGGGTGTTTGTCGAGCTCAACTACTATTTTTTTCATACTTCCTCAAACTTATTCAACGATTTTGAGTCTGCTTCCATTTTACATTCCATATTCTCCTCAACTAACATTTTGTTCGTGGATGGTCTTTGGTCTTATACATGTAAGGAGTACAAGAAGGAACTTGTTTGGTTTCCCGCAAATAGGAAAATAGCATTTTCGATGCATAGAGTTATGCAGCATAACTATTATGCCTCTAATGTCAGTCGTTGAAACTATGAGAAGCTATTTCACCGTTGAAGAACAAAAAGATTGATTGAAAAGAAGCGAAATGGTCGTGCAATGGCGTTTATCCTAATCTGTCAACAACCGATTTTTTATTCTTTTTAAAGAAGCACTCAGGAATAGAAGCACAAAGGGCTGTTTTGGGGTTTTCCCCATCAGCCCTTTTCTTATTGGAAGTAAATACACACCCAGAAATTATCTGTGATACTATTTTTAAAATTTAATGAGGCGTTTTTATTGTTTGCGCAGGGCTGGCTAACATACGGTCCGCGGCGCCGACAACTGTTCGGAATAAAAAAAGTTATTCACTTTTTTTTTTTTTAAACAGAAATACGGAAAAACCGTGGAGACAACATGGGTGATCCTTTACTATAGCGCAAGTGAACAAACAAATAATCACAAGAAACTCTGAAGGGAGGCATTTAAGTGCAAGTTAGTTTTTTTTTAAGAAACCGCTGGCCCGCAAGATCCGTGAAAATTCTTTAAGTGGCCTTCCTTTAGGGCGAAATTAATGGACAGTTGCTTTTATTTTAAGTTTCGCTTTTATTTCAATTTTCCACCCTTTTTCTTTAACTACATTTTTCTTATTATGCTACTACATTGACGTTTTCCATAGACTTAGTTTATTTTTTTTGTTACTCTGCAATCAATTCAAGATTTTTCCCTACAACCGCCCCTCAAATTTTACATGTTTTCCCCGCGATAAAACTATTGTCCTACATCTGAATTCCGTATAGGATAATATAAGCCCACTATATAATACTTATTTAGTAACATAATACTCATGTTACTCTTTCAAAGCTGTTTTTGTAAGTGTTACACTTCTTCCGCGAATTTTTTTTTTAAATTTTTGCGAAATTTGGGATTTTTTCCGCGGTTGTTCCGCAAATTTTGCATTTGTTTCCGTGGAAAATTACTGTCCTAATAATAGGTAATAATATGTAATAGCAATAATAGGTAATAATAAGTAATAGTAAAAATAGATAATAGTAAATAATGTTTCACATTAATAAGCGTCAGAAATCACATGCCTTGACATGTGGTATTAGAAACGTTATTAATTGTAAAATATTAAATTAAAATAAACATTTTATACTGCGTGTGAAAAGTCTAGGCATTCTATAGAATGCCTGTGTAAAGTATGTAAAATATTAAAATAAAATTGTCATTTTATACTTTGCCGATAACATATGCAATCCATATGAAAATATGTAAATATTATGTCTGCTTGAAATTTTTTTTATAAAATTGTGAGGATTGTCTAGTACGGATAGTTAATCCGTGATAGACTCTCTCTCTCTCTCACTTCTATTGTTGATAGATAATGACGTCGAATTTTACCCTATGTAAATAATTGTTTTAATTTAATCTGAGGTAACTGTCAATCTAGCAGAATAGAACCAAATCTTCGATGTCTCTAGTAAGAACAGTGGTTATAATTCATCAAGGATTATATTTTGGTGCCCTAGGACATAATTAAACGAGTACATTTACAGATTCTTTTGCTTTTTCTGCTTAGATAAGGAGTAAGAGGAAAGTTTTGCTTTAGCTGTGTTGGGGAAATTATTCCGATAAAAGAATAAGACGCTTAAAATTACTAAAACCCTTAAAATATGCATTTATTCTGGAAATTGACTGTTTTTAGGCATTTATGTGCACTGCTAAAATATGTAGTTGCATATGCGCTTAAGCATTTGCATATAATACGGGCTCTAGTAATCACTATTCTTCGGATACTGACGAAGACACTGATTTCCATTTCAGACGAAAATCCTGTTAGGGTGATAGAGGCTTTCACTGCGTTGCAAACTGCACGTCGTTTTGTGATGACAGAGGCAGATTTTGGGGCTTCTCTAGAAACTGTGGACAAACTTAATGATTTTTGACGATATTTATTGTGTCGACGGAAAGCGAAAATAATCCGCAAGTACCGAATTTTTTAAGTGTACTATTACAATTCAAAATTGTTTCTTTTTCACAGTATGTAATCCGGAACAAATAAATATTTACTAAACCATAGTATATATATATAGTAAAACAAGGATTTTTCGAATCTATCAACTACACATAATATCCACTTTACAGGTATGTATATGCATATACTATGGTTTTTATTACAAAATGCGTAGGTTATAATAAAATAACAATACAGTCGAACCTCGTTAAGGCGAGCACGCTTAGGACGAATTACTTTTAATACGAACCGTTTTCTGAAGTCCCATCAGATTATGTAGAATACTATCCTTTATTGATAAGACGAATTACTGTTAATACGAACAGATTTTCTGTTCCCCTTGGTGTTCATTCTAACGAGGTCCAACTGTATACAGCAATTAAAAATAGAGTGAAAATCCAGAATTAGATGTTTATTAAAACTACGCATTATCATAAATATCTACAGCACTGTTTCATAGAATTTGATAGTCCACAAATGCGTAAATAAAAGGCAGGGAGAGATAAAAGTTAAAAGTATAAGAAAAGGGAAATGGCGAGTTTATATAAAACAGGGTTGTCCAACATGCGGCCCGCGGGCCACAATCCAGTCCGCCGGCAACTGTTTAAAAAAAACGATTCCAAAACAGATATTTAATTTTTTTTCCCAGAAATAAAGAAACACCGCAGGGACAGCATGAATGACCCCTTTCTATATCGAAAATAAACAAACAAATAACCGGAAGAAATCATCAAGGAAGTGTTTTTTAACAAAACCGCTGGCCCGCGAGATTAGTGAAATTTTGTAAGTGGCCCCCTGCTCAAAAAGGCTGGACAACCCCGATACAAAACCTTATCTTATAAAATTTCGCAAACTTAAAAGATTAAGTAATTTTTGTAAAGTCGAAAGAATGGGGAAGTTTTGATCGAAAGAGCTGCGTGATTTGGGATTTTCACACTAGGGTTTTCGGGAATTGTGTACTCACGCCCCTGGTACGGATCATATATACAGGCTGCAAAGTAAATGTTCATAGGAAACTAATACAATCTATTGAATTTTTTCTTGTAAAATATGGACTGCGCTAGGACAGTTATTTTTTTTAATTACATTGTTTAACATGCATTCACGTCTTATCTTCCTAATATTAACTTAATACTTAAAATTAGATCGTATCTTTAAAACTGACGCAGAATAACCAGTGTTGTCCTTGCGCCATAAAAATACAACCAACCAGCTTAACCTCAAAATTATATCTTATACTCATAAGCTCTGAAGCGCGTTTTTCAGAAATGGAGTGCTATGCAAAAATAAACCCTATTTTGAGTCGTCATACGTGGCATTAATAGAAGATATATGAAGCTCCCTAGTTGGCTGATCGAACGTTTACTGCAGTGGCGTTCATTTAAGAGAAGGAGTTTTAATACGATTTAAAATAATTTTTTTTGCTACTTTGCAAAAAAGGTAATTCAACTCGCAAACGATCATAACGAAGCAGCGCTGGTTCTGAGCGTATTCTACAATATTTAGCTTTTTCTTTTTTCACATATGATGTACCATCACTTGAGTCTTTCTGACACGTTACGTAGAAATTATTTATAGATTCAACAAATTATTGCAGTTAAACTTTTTTAATACGGTAAGAACTGTTCTGGTAATCACGTTCCAGTTTCGTTTTGAAGAAGGTGGCACATAGCTATCAAAACAGTTGTTAACGTATCAAAACGTTTTAGCTGCGATAATCTATTACGATTTTTTTCTGTATGTAATGTAACGATTTAATGTTTAGAGATTCAATTAAGAATTTTTAAAGTTTGCGATGGTTTTGGAGTTTTTTGTGATAGTTATTTCATTAAATTCGACTTTTTAAAGATTTGTGGAGTTGCAATATTACATTTTGTATTAACTTTCCCGTTTTTCTAACTCCCTTATTACATGCTATCAGAAATATGGTTAGACTTGCTCGGTAAAGAAAGGGCGCAGTCATGTTAAAAGCTATTCTGTTGAAATTTAAAATTGAGTCAATTCTATACCCCAACGGCCCTGTTGTATATGCTTTTTTAATATATAAATAATTACAGTTATTTATACATAATTATCTATACATTAAAAATGTATACATAATTATGTATAAATTAGTATGTGTATAACTTAACACACCTATCTAAAATTAACGCATTTTTGCTCGATTTCTTTTAAGTAATAATGTCTGATTGCTTTTTTCATAGAAAATAGTCATATGTCTTTCGTGCCAGTCTAAATCGAAGCTGAGAAGTAATTCGTTAATCATTACAAAAATCACATTAACATAGTTATCGGTGTTGTTTGCGCACCTTGCTTTTGTCTCGCATATTTCGATATCGGCATGCATCTGAGATTGTTTTCATATAATTTCTCACATTTGGCGACCTTTTCGCGGTACTTGTTTTTTCGAGATATCACCACTTCTTACAATTGATGTTGTACCGCAAGTGCGGGAAGATAAAAATGGTTGATGAAACGAGTCTCTCGTGGCTTTATAGGCCAACGACCGCGCTCTGGAGCTCTGTCTAGAGCTTTACACAATTTCCGGACTGTGCCCAAGATGAAGATTAAGAAAATTTTATTTTTAGAATATAGAGGAATGCATTACGAGGCGCAACAACAGACTTCAGGTTTTCTGATGTTTGAATTCCTAGTGTTTGAGCGACAATATGACTAGTTAGTCATAAATGCGGAGATTAGTGAAAGAGTTATTCTTAATGCTGATTCTCCACCTAGTACAGGGTTAGGGTTGTCCAACCTTTTTGAGCAGCGGGCCGCTTACAAATTTTTCACGGATCTCGCGGGCCAGCGAGTTTCGTAAAAATAAATCTTTTCAGAGTTTTTTAAGGTTATTTATTTGTTCACCTGCGATATGGAAAGAGGTCACCCATGCTGTTTTTCTTGATTTCTAGGTAAAAAAATCTAAAAAAAAACCTAAAATTTTTTAGATTTTTTTTCATTTACAAACAGTTGTCGGCGGGCCGTTTATCAGTGTTGGCGGGCCGGATTACGGCCCCGTGGGTCGTACATTGGATAACCCTGGTCTAGTACGTACTTTGTATCCCAATTTGATTGTTTGATTTCAGGTGACTCCCGTTTTGCCCGAAGCTTGCATGGTAATACAGTGTGTTTTATATTTGCAATGCATTTACGTACGTTCATAATGAATTTTGCAAGTGGTAATTTTCTTGCGACAAATTTAAATATCAATGTGAAAAAACGCAAATTACTTCTAAAGGAAAGCATTTTTTAGGTCCCATTGATGCCTTAAAGAGGAGCGATTTTTTGAAAGCAATTAACTTTTTGCGAGAAGGTCGCGTGCTAAGTGGGGGAAAAAATGGGAAATTCCCAACGCAACGAACTTTAATTAGGCGTTTCATTTTATCTAAAAAGGTTTTCTTGTTACCAGAAAATGAAGGAACTGAACAACGGGGGGGAACTGCAATTTTTTAAACTAATTTTGCGCCTTAATTAATATCGCATAATATTCGATAGGACTTCCTTTTCTCGTAATCATATGCGCTTTCATTTGGAATTTAATTCCCAACTTCCGGTATTTTTACTTTTTATGGGCTACGTGCCATTATTTTCCTACCTAATTATATTCATAAAATTTGACTACTGAAACAGTTGAATTTTCATTTTTTAATAAAATTTATTGTGTAATTCAGAGTGTATCAGCGAGGACCGATATTCAGGAGATGGTAATACGCATAAAAATCACATCTAACTCTACCCTTTTTATCGGTAATCGTTTTACCCAAATTAAGCATCATATTTAGTAGGTATTCCACCATTAAGGAGATTACTGTGACAGTCGAAACAGATTATGACAGCACACAAGCTATAATTGCTATTACGTATTCAAATGTTAGATCAATTGACGGGACGGGTAATTATATAATAATTAACAAGTCATTAGCCTAATAACCGTTGCAAACAGTGGAATTTTTTAGCAATGAAATATGATGATTGCTACTTAAGCATGCCTCTTATTAAATCAAACAACAACTATATATATATATATGTATTTTATATTATATATATAATTCATATTGTTGCTTGATTTAATCTGCGTGTTGTTGGATTTATATAAATAAACAAATAAATGGCTCTTATTTTTTAACAGCTTCTTTGGGTTTTTTCCTCTAGTTTCGTTTTTATCTAAGAAATATATGCCAACGTTACTCTGAAAAACCAAATAGCGTCCAAAATGTGGCAAATTATTTTAAAAATGTTCTTTAAAAATTTTCGATTTATATTTTACGTTTTGGGAACTTCTGATACAGGAGAAATAGTATTGCTCAAAACTAATTTTTAATTTCGCTCAGTAACCCCATATTTCTCTTTTAATTGATACTGGAACTTGAAGTAGGGGCAGAAGCAGAAGGGGGAATTTTGTTGTTTAATTTTTAAAGGTAAAATGGTTCTCCGATTATATAAAATAAAGTAAATTATCATTATTACGTTGAAAAATGATCGTTATTACTGTCAAATCTCGTTATCGTGAAGTACTTTTAGCACGAACTGTTTTCTGCACCACATTATGTAAGGATACGTGTGCTTTTAATTTTTTTTTAATGCGAATTGATAATGACTGGCCTTTGGAAAATTTCCTCCGCTTAACATAAATCAAAGCGTGCTTTTTTTTTATAAATCTCTCTATACAGTTTTTTTTTTACTATTCTTTGTTCGAAGTAGAGAATTCTAAAGGCCGCCAAAATAATGCTAGTATTTTTTTAAAGGGGACCGAAGGCGTAGCCAAGGAGGTTTGAGGTTGTAACCCCCATCGTAATGAAATTTTGTATATTTAACATAGGAATATATCAGTTGTAGCTCTGTAACCCCTCCCATTAAGCCTATAACCCTCCCTTATAAACTTTCTGCCTACGCCACTGAAGGGGACGTCTCTTGTCCTCATAGCCCTAGAGGGTCGAGGTCACTTTCACCGACGATTTCATAGTTTCAACTGACATCCCCTCTAAATTCACGCTATGGGACACAGTCGAAAGCCAGTTTGCAATGCGCAGAAGTCGGAGTTTAGAAAAAGGTAGAAATTCTGAATGATGTGGATTAGCGAAATTCAATAAATCAGAAATCGCCGTAAAATTCAGCATTGCAAAGAATACTTTACCGACGACTTAAATAAATCGAAACTGCTCGTATTGTTAATCAGTCCAAATATGCACATACCTAAACGATATAAATAAAATCTATGTTAGTAGTGTACGTATAGTCGAATCTTTTTTCGTTGTAAAAGGATGTGGTGAATAGGTTATCGTAAGTGGTGTGATTTGTTTTTAAAAGGAAGAAATAAGCGCATATGTTGAGATAATCCCTCTAACCCTTAAAAGCCGAACGTCTAGTACAAATCAGCAACAATTTTTCTGATGCTAAACCTTCCCATTAACGTGCATAAACCTTTGGATCCCTTTGGAACTGGCTCTTTTAGAAATTCAGTCATACGCGTTTTCTTTATAGATCGACCTCGTTACATGCGAAGCATATGCCTCTCCTCCTGTTACGGTGTCGTAGATTTGGAACATTTCTTACGCGCTATGAAAGTTTTAGGTTCGTTAATCCTGATTGATTTGCATGAATCAGCAGTTGCACGAGGAACGCGCGTTTCATGCGCCATCAAAGCGAAAAGCTTCCTGGCAATTTCTCATTTCCACAAGGCGTTTTTAGAAGCCGATAGCAATCCATTTAAGCAAGTCAACTCACATAAAAGTGGGATGCTAGTATCTCGTGCCATACATTACGCATCATGGACTATTTTAAATACGCGACGGCGGAAAAAACAAAACCATTTAATTATTATTTTAATCTAGCGTTTTTAAAAATCCTTTTACTCTTTATTGTTTTTAAAAATCCTTTTACTCTTTATTGTTTTTAAAAATCCTTTTACTTTTTATTGTTTTTAAAAATCCTTTTACTTTATTGTTTTCAAAAATTCTTAGTTTGTTGTTTTAAAATTCTTTTGATTGTTGTTTTAAAATTGTACCGGATGTGTTTTTAAAGAGATGCTTCCCAGTTTGTGTTTTGGGGTCTTTTGGTTGTGTTTTAAATGCTTTTAGTTTATTGTTTTAAAATTATTTAGTTTATTGTTTTAAAATTCTGTTGTTGTTTTCAAATTCTTTTTAGTTTATTGTTTTTAAAAAACTTCATTGTTGTGGGAATTTCATTAATCGTATATTTGTTCGGTCGGATATTCTTCTGACGGTATTTTTTTCGCAAGGACAGGTAAGGTCATGATACATCAGGACTTAGCGACTGTAGTTCGGACCCTTCAGAAAACTAAGGACACCAAACCCCCAGTTAGGCCTTGTGGTGGTGTAGTGGAAACATGTCTTTCTAGCCTGCCGTTAACCCAGGTTCGACTCCTACCGATGCCGGAAAAAAGCACGCTTATCGGTTAACTTCTCACTTTTAAATCCGGGGCTTGGTTCCCTAGGCGGTACGAGGTTCCGATTCCTCGGACCTAGGTCCGGAGCAGCATGACTTCTATGGGCCTTGCGCCGTTAAAAAAAAAAAAAGGAAGGAAGGAAGGATCAGGTAAAAAAAGGACAAGTTTTCGGTGCCGTTTGGATTATTCAAGCCTGAGTTTTCTGTACGGTAGACAAACGCATTAACGCCAACGTATAATTCATTCACGTTGAAATAACGCGAACCGTCGTCATAAACGGCCTAGCCGATAACAGCAGAGGGGAGGACGTCATTTCAGAACAATTTTCTTTGGCGAAAACAAACGTTCGCTAAAAACCAGTTCTGAAATGACGTCCTCGCCTCTGCTGTAATCGGCTAGTCTGTTTATGACGTCAGCTCCTGTTAATTCTAACGCTACCGTCGGACTACTTTTCGTGAACGAACTATAGATCTCATTTAGCCTCTTCGAAATGTATGACTTGCGTAACGGCGTACCCAATAGTTTATTTATACGTTGTGTTTCCTTCTTGCATAGGAAAACGTTGTTTGTTTTTCTTTTTTTCTTTGTAAATACATGTAACTACAGTAATTACATAAAATAATATTTTTAAAGACACGTATATTTGCATAACTGGCATAAATAAAGCGTCTACAATTAAAATAAATGTTTTACTTACCCTTAATCTTTTGCGTATAGGGACTGTCGACTGTAAAATTAAGAAATAAAAACGGCAGTGGCACTGTTTAGCACTTTTTTTAAGTGTTATAAAATCAACGTTTTATGAGAATAATATTATTTTCAAGTTGATTAGGGCAATGACATATGTGTACGTACCATATCTTTCTACTTACTTCAAGAGATAATTCACTTCCGAAAACTTAAGAATGTGAATCAATCACTTTCGGCTAAAAAACAATTCAATTTCAGAAACGCTTCCTTTGAAACATTTTTGCTATTGCTGTCATGATATTATGATTTTTCTTGTGTTCTTGTTTCGGATATGTGTGCTGGTGTATTTGTATTGGTGTATGTGCTGCCATTTAAATTCTAGCCACTGGAGATTTCGATGACTCCCCCTAAAATATGTATTAGCTAAAGCCCTGATTAGTAGCTTAGATGATGTTTACATATTGGCATTGGCGTACGCAGGGGGGTGTTGATGGGGGTTGTAACTCCCATTGCAATGAAATTTTGTATATTTAACATAGGAATATGTGAGTTGTAGCTCTGTAACCCTCCCCATTGAGCCTATAACCCCCTTACGAACTTTCTGCGTACGCCTATGAATATTAGTTATGCTTTTACTTTACTTTTTTTTTTGGGGGGGGGGGGGGGGGAATCCACACGAGTTTGTTATCTCTGCAGTCCACCGTATTACTCATGTATATAAAAACGGAACAATATTTTAAATAGAATTTCGTTTATGGACATCTGACTTTGGCACAAATCCACAGGCGCCGTTAGCGGCGAGAACAGGGGGGGACCCGTCCCCCAATGTTGGTGTTAGGGTTCCATATCTCCATTCAATTTCAAACAAAATGCCTTCTACTGGCATATTGTCCCCTCCAATATTTTAATGACCTCGGCGCCAATGCACAAATCTTATATGAAAACTGAAGGTGAGAAGTGTAGTGTATATTCTTATATTTATATATAAATGTCATATACGGATGATAACGGTGTGAGAAGAAATTGAAAAAACAATATAGTCTTGGATGATGAATGAATAGTGATATTTCTGGTCAGCTAAAAACTTTTTAATTTCTTATTTTGTTCCTTTGACAGCAAATTCTTGCATTCAGGCAGTTATTTCTTTAAGGGGTTTGTAGGGGAAAGGGGGCATCCATTCGGTAGCGGATATAGGCATGCGAAGCGCTTATCTGAACATCCGTTCCCTTTCTCTTTCCCCAGGCTACATCCTGTAAGGGACGAGTCTCATGGCAGTAGCGCGCATAGGATGTTTTCAATTGTCATAATGGGTTCTTTATATGACTAAGCGGATGCCCTTGTCGTCACTTATTAGGAGATAATTGAAAACTACTTTATTTGAATTAAGCATCCTACCTTTTGGTTATTAGCGCGTCCAGAAAGATGCTCCCGTTTTCGAAGGCAGAATTATTGCACGTAGAACAGGGCAAGATATAATTTGGGCAATTTTTTGTTAATTTCGTATGAAATGTAACAGCAAACCTATTGGACAAATGCAGGCCTGTGCATAGGATTTAAAAAATAAAAAGAGGTGGGGGGGTGGTCTGGCGGAAACAAAATTTCTTCTCGTAAGAACATTTTTTTCGCTTAATAATATTGTTAAAATGTAATTGTTTAACCTTCAAAATCTTCTTCTACACGGCCTTTGGTAAGTGATTCTTAAACTACAGTGAAAATCGTTTATAACGACGCCGGTTATAACGACCAACCGCATATAATGACGGAATTTTTACAAGAAGTTTGGTTTGCTATTCTACTCCATACTAAATATATCGGTTATAACGACATCGTATATAACGACGGCGATTTTGTAGTCTACGTAGATTCTAAGTAGGGAAATTCGTATCGGATATAACGACGCGACTTGACAGTCATAAAGCAGAACCACGTGGGTTAGTTATTAAAATTTAAAGTTAGTTATCAAAATTTAAGCGTTATTCTAATCTTGTTTATTTACAAATGTCTGAGAAATTTTTATTACTGCTAAACCTGAATATTAAAGATAACGAACCGTTAAAAAAAGCCACGTGATTTATTAATTGAATATCACGAGGGTCATATTCTTAAAGGGCCCATTCTATTTTTTCAGTGTAGAGCCCACAAAACTCTTAAACCGGCACTGTTCTGAACTCCATTAGTATCATAATAAGTTTATAGTCCAGCTATAAATTAACCAATTGAAGTATCGAAAATATAAGTTATAGTCAATAGTAGATAATACTATTTATTACATTTGTTTTCTACATATATACTGCTTGGTAGTATTTTCTATAATGTTTGGTTAAAACTAAGAAAGTACTATGTATTTGAATTGCAGCTATAGCGTAATATAATATAGAGCAAATTAAATTCATTATAATTATGTTTTTATTTAATTTTGAAACCAAAAAGTTTAATACTTTTTACTATCAAAATAATGTATAAAACTCTAGAGTGTACTATACTGCAGGCTACTATGATTTTAAAAAGATATCGTTTATAACGACCGAATTTGCACGGTCCCTTGAAGGTCGTTATAACCGATTTTCACTGTACTTTATACAGGGTGCTTTAGAATAACGTTTAGGAAATTTGAGGGTTTGCAAAGGACGTTAAATAAATAATATTGGTGTAACTCGCACCGTGCCCAAAACAAAAAGTTTGTCTGTATAGCGAATTTACGTTTTATGTCCATCTTCGTTGCTGCGTACGCAATTATACGAATTGAATACAATTTTTTGATACAGATTTTAAGTCATTGGCCTAATAATATAGCAGAGACAAAAAAATGCGAAATTCCATTTCCTGATCGTGATCTGTATTGCCCTGTATAGAAATAAAGCATGAAAATTGCCTTTTTTTTTATCACACTGTACACATTTAAGAATTCGTAAGCATGTGCAATCGGTAAAGGACTTAAAAATGAAAATTTTTTTCCTAAAATGCGGCGTCACGGCGCTAGTCATTTAATTGCTTTCAACCACTGCGCATAAGGTAGCAAGAATTGGCTACGAAGCGCCATTTGGCGACTTTTTAAAATTGCTTAATAAAAATGGATTTTCTCCACTTAAAAAGTCGCCAAATGGCGCTTAGGAGCCAATTCTTGCTACCTTGTGCGCAGTGGATGGAAGCAATTAAATAACTATAGCGCCGTAATGGCGCATTTTAGGAAAAAATTGTCAGGACAAAAAATGTTCATTTTTAAGTCCTTTACCGATTGCACATGCTTACGAATTTCCAAATGTGTACCGTGTGATAAAAAAAAAGCAATTTTCATTCTCTATCTCACTTCAGGGCAATACAGATCACGATCAGATAATAGAATTTCTCATATTTTTGTCTCTGCTGTATTATTAGACCAAAGACTTAAAATCTGCATCAAAAATTGCACTCAATTCGTATAATTGCGTACACAGCAACAAAGATGGACGTAAAACGTAAATTCTTGGCGCAGTATAGCCCAGATGCTCTTGCGCCATAAAAAAGCCAAACAAACAAACAAAACGTAAATTCGCTGTACAGACAAACTGGTTGCTTTGCGCACGGTGCGAGTTCCACCAATATTGTTTATTTAACGTCCTTTACAAACCCTCAAATTTTCCAAACGTTATTCTGAAACACCCTGTATAAACTATCTTGCTCTCCTGTTTACTTTCTGAACTTACTGACAACGCCCGTATGTTCCAAAATTCACCTCTTCCTCCATATTATCTGATAAAATGTTATTCCAAATGTAAGCCATCATAATATCACAGTAAAATGTAAGGAAGTACCAAAAATTCATTAATCGGAAATTCAATACACCTATACTTGAAAATTTTTAGTTTATCAACAGGTATTTTTGTCGTTAATGTGAAGAATAGGATACACCTGGATTGATCACAATTTCCCATGTCGAGTTTTATCTTGATAAGTAAGAATTGATTTCCGTGTCTGAATCACAGTTGAATAACCAAACAGAAAAACCACATTCAACTAGGTACGAGATTAAGAATAAACTCTGGAATTTTCCCTTGATCGCTGTTTATATATAATAGTGGACATCGATTCGAAATTTCTTTCTTAGCCAAAATTCTTGGTAAAATATTTTGAACCTCGATTTCAGCTCGATTTTATTTTGAAGTCGAATATGTGCATATAATCATCATCAACCATTTTGAATTCACTGCAGGATGGTCTCTCAGTTATCACACATACACGTAGTATGGTTAAAGAAATACAGAAGAAGCGACCTTAAACTCATCACGTTGGCCAGACGAGTTGGCAATTTGGACCTACAGTTTAACTAACGTAAGATTGCGAACTTTGATCACCACAGCCGAAGTCTTACGCGAAAGCGATACTCTTTGTGCCACCCCCCCACCTCCTACGGAATGACCGCTACCCGGACTGCTTTGAAGCGGCCCTCTGCCAATTGCCGATATTCTTGGCAGAGGACGGCTGTGGGATATTTATTTATTTATTTTCAATTATCCGGGGAAAAAAATACACAGCTACACATGCCGTAATGTTCTCTCGCTAATAAGTTGAGATGGACCTTCATTAATGGACTGCAGCAATTCCTGTCCGGTTTGAAAGCGATTTTGATTCATAAACCGTGAAACTCTTCTCTGGTCCTTCTCGGTTAGGATGTTTTCCCGACCACAATTCTGGCGTCGTGTTTCATGGCTATGCGTGGTACACCACTGCTTGTAGACAAGCTGAACAGTCCTCTGCGAAACATTAAAAATCCGGCGACTTCACTCACCGAATGGCCATGGGCATGGCCAAACACAATTGCCCCTTTTTGCCAATCTGTCACATCCTTGCATTTCCCCATCTTGACGCACAATTCCCGCTTGTAACAGTAATGTCTTACTCAACGTTACTGCCTTATGATCACATAGAGGCAGTGCGCGCACAGCTGAGCACGTGACGACTGCCGCGCCATTTATACCCGTGTAATGACGACTCCATGCTTCCGCACCAGGGCGAATAATTTTTTGTCCTATGTGTGTATATAGCGTACGCTTGCTGTATTATTTATGTTGAAAGAAATCCGACAAAAATTGTTTTGTTGTGAATCTCGTTGCATATCTGTTTGATTCTTTTTCTATTTCATAAAGCAAGTTATAGTCGGAGGGATAAAATTTGTAAAGATCATTTTTCCTCAGCACACTTTATTTTATTTGTTTGAGCACTAATTTTCCTTAGATGATAAATTATTCGCAAAGAAAAGAATGATTTCTCGGCGCCCGATGGGGACCGATCCCACAACCTCTCGATAACCAACAGTCTTTCCCATTGAGTTATAATCGAACAAATTCCTCTCTGCGATAGAATGTAAAGCATCGCCGCGGGCGCCGATAAATCATTCTTTCCTTCACGGGCGCCGTTAGCGGGGGAGACAGGGCAACCCGTTCCCCCAATGTTGGTATTAGGGTTCCATATCCCCCTCCAATTTCAAACAAAATGCCTTCTACTGGTATATTGCTCCCCAATATTTTTATGCCGTTGGCGCCCATGTTTTCCTTTGCGAGTAATTTATCGTTCAGTATTACCACATCATCGGCTGTGATGAGAATTGTTGGTCTTTAATAAATTAAGTTTCATGCTAAAATTGTCCAGTTTTTATTCCATTCTCTGGGAACATCCTGCGAAGATCGACGTTAAATCCCTCCCCGCTTTAACAAATGATCACATTGGAATAATTTTGTTTACAATATATCGATTTTATTCGTATAATCGGAGTTTTCGATTATTTGTCACCTGATTGAGGCTAACAATTCTTCATCCATTGTACCCAGGGCCGGATTAAGGCTTCATGACTCCCTAGACAATTTTTTTGTCGGGCCCCTTGGTAGTATAAATTAGATCCGTGTAATTACAGTGGGACCCGTATAAAAAGAAGGTCTTGGGACCAACGAAAATGTTCGTTATATCCGATTGATCGCTAAATCTGTTACGGAATTTAAATTTTAAACTTTGAAATAAACTCGGTACAGGTTAACGTATTTGCATACAACGTGCATACAAAAAAATTTGCGGAAAACATCTTAGAACTTCGCGTAGTGATAAAAATACTACCCTGGCGATAAGGTCCGATTGGCAACAGTTTTGAAGCAGTGTTGAGTGTACACTGCGCCGGGCCCTTAAAAAAAAAAAGAGGGCCTTAGACATTTGTCTTGTTTGTCTACGCGGTAATCCGGCCCTGATTGTGCCAACTTCTTCAATATCGGAATAAAATAAATTTATCCGTCACCCAATCTAGAATATCAGCCAATGTGTAGTTCTGGATCGATCCAAAATGTCTTTATGCAGCATATCCAAGCTGTACAGCATACCTTTGTCACTGTACTTCCTCCCCCGCCAGTCCATCGCCCTCCTCGAGTAGCTCTATTGCCTACTTTGAGTACCACTGTATTAAATGCAAGGGGGGAAAGCTCTCATAAAAGCTCGACTTCCCTCCCATGTGTGTTGAAATCTTTACACATATATTACTTAATTAGAAAACAACGATTGTCCAAGGCTTATCAAAGCTAATAATTACTAAAAATTTGTCATTAGTTGGGATGGGAATAAAAGGGGGAAAAACTAAAAAGAAGTGTGCAAGGTGGAATGATAAAAATAAAAACACTAAAGTTGAAAAGGGAGAAAAATAAATTAGAAGAAGTTAAGGCAGTAAAGAAACAGAAAGAGGATACAAAATAGCGTGGCGACCTCAGTCAATAAAAAGAACAAACAGTGGTTCTCAACATGTTGCGGAATTTTTTCCTATTCCTTTGGTAAATTTTACTTATTTTTACTCTTTTCCCATTGCTTTCTCTTTTTATAATTTATTTTTCCCCTTTTTGTTTATATATACTGTATTTGTTGCGTGTCTGTGTGTGTGCGAAAACTGGAAGAGGCTATGTCTGCATGCTACTGTCTTTTCTACTTGATCGTTGTCGTTCCATCACGATAAATCATCGTTTCCGGAACAGATGACCTGTCAAGTAGGCTTAGGACATGACAAGGTCTGTAAAATAAACGGTCATCGATATAATTATCATATAGCTTTCTTTAAATACGTTTAAAGACAGCGCATTCGAATATATATGTGCATATCTGGGTTGCAATGTCCGTTTTTAAATTCTTACGCCAGTCGTGCATGCTTCGTACGTGTCCCGATTTTGTATTGTCCTTTATTTATATCGCATGATGTACTTTCTCTGTGAAGGCGATGAAAATTTTAAGTGATGAACAGAAGCTATATAAAAATATAACTAGTTTTAATGACAGAGGTTTTCTTAACAACGGTCATACACACACAGCAACGGTGATTTTGTTTTCAGCAAATGTGTACCCCCGATTTAACGAATCCCTCGATTTAACCATTATTTTCACTGGCCTCGCGAAAATCGTTAAATCGAGGTCAGACTACATATTCAACATAATACGTAATTATCTAACGACAGCGTTGCATCCTGTTTGCTGTATTTTCATCCAGACGCTTCTTAGAAGAGCGATTAAAACTTGTTTAAAACCTATTTAATGATGATGTCTATTTATAAAACGTTGATGTAGCAGTATTCTTTATGCTTTTACAGGTGGTGGAGGCATGGTGTGGTGAACATGAAGTCCTTGGCCATGGATATTCTAGATGACGACAGCCTTGGTGGACTTAATGTGGAACAGCCTTTGATGCCCTTTACTATATATGTTCCTGATCTACTCCTTCAGGTACCTATTAAACTTTCTTAGAAAATTCATAGAACTATAGAGAAATGTTACATAAATGCGTTCCACTTGCTTCTTCTGGAAGAAAATGTAAATTTATTTTGTTATAATTTTACGACAATAAAAGACTTACATTTCTGTTATATAGTTTATATAAAGAAGATAAACGCTGATGCATGTATATTAGGTCTATTGTTACTTATTTCAAAAATTGTAAAAAATAAACGGCAGTCAATGTAAATTTAATGCCTGTAACTAAACTGGTGTCTAAAATGAAGGTTACACTCAACCAGGGTTTAAGCTGCAGTCGCATTTTTCGCAAAATGCGACGAGTTGCTCGAAAATGCGAAGAAAAAATTATTGCCCATCGCGAAAATGCGACAGGCATTTTTAACCACAGTTTATTCTCTGAAAACAGGATTCCTCGATTCCAGAATATCCGTTTTGCACTTCAGCGATCTTTTCTTGTTCCTTTTTGTTTCCTCTTCAAAATTCTTAACAGCACCTGTTAAGCATCGTTGATATAAATAATTTCATTGATAGGGTTCTTGGAACAACGAAAGCAACTAATATTTTTTAGCATTTTGCTACAACTTTTTTCCCATTTTAGCATTTTTGCGACAGCATGTTTTGAGCCAGCTTAAACCCTGCAGTCAATGTTATTTCAATGGGAGAAGTACATATTTTGTTCTGTAACTTTCGATTCGTTTTATTTATTAAAAAAAAAAAACCGTTTTACAGAAAATTAAAAAGCTATTAACACTTGACGGAATTACAAAAAAAAAAAAAAAAATCGAAATTTTTAGGCATCCTATGAAGGAGAATCCACCCAAGATTGAAATCAAACATTAAAAGTCGAAAACGAAAATACTTAAAAAATTGATTTAGAATGATAATTTTTCTCACATAACCATGCAAAATTATTAGAAAAGCTATTGTTGATACTTACGTCAGCAGGGTTTTTTTTTTTGTTTTTTTTTTTAATGCTAAATTTGTTTTTTACGAATTTTTGTGTCCGCTTTCAATTTATGTACCATTTTTGATCGTGGGTTCTCCTGCATAGGATACCTGAAAAAAAATTTTTTTTTTTGTAATTATGTTAAGTATTTATAGCTCTTTAATTTTCTGTAAAATGTTTGTTGTTTGTTTGTTTGGATTTTTATGGCGCAAGAGCGAAACAATTATAAATAAAGCGAAATGATTATAGATAAAGCATATCGAAAGTTACAGAGCAAAATATGTACCCCTCCCATTGAAATAACATTGAATGTAACCTTAATTTTGGACACCAGTATGGATTCAATATATTATTTCTCTAGTTTGAAATATATTATTAATTACCTTATACAGTAGACTCGCTAATCCAGCCATTCCTTTCATAAAGGACTGTCGTACTATCGAGAGAATGCCGGCTCATTGCGATTACGTAAAAAAAAATGTAATTCCTTATTAAATCTCTCGTACGTGACGCCACATGGACGCCTAACCCCACCCCTTTAGCCGAAAGCCGGAGTTTAGAGAGGCCGGATTAACGAGGGTCTACTATATTAAGAATATTTTTGAGATTTGTGAAGTGTATATATTAAAGCGATTTGTAACACAGTACGCAGCCATGCAGAAAATCATCGATATGCAATCGAACATAGACAATAAAACCAAAGTTTATTTAGATTATAAAAATATCGGCAATACAGTCACACCGGAAATAAGACGCAATTTTCTGTTCGGTAGTCTATCCTGCGATCTTTAGCGAGGTACGCATCTTATTCTGGCATTGCCTTGCGGTGGTGCAGTGGTATCGCCTTCATCTAGCATGTCCTTAATCCGAGTTCGACTCCCGACGGTGGTGGGGGGAATCCCTTACCGACTAAACTGCTCACTGTAGGCAGAGAATTGAGTCCTTAGGCTGTATGAGGTTCGGATTCCATGGAGAAATGTAGGCCCACTGCTCCGCGTTGATCCACTGGTACCACATTATCGTCTGTCGTGTCATTAAGCCAGGCGTGCGACTCTCAAAAATCACCGTAAGACGCGTGCCGATTGTCTGTCTACGGTAATCTGGGGTTTTGTTTCCTTGGCGGCAAAGGTTTCTCGGTAGGCGCAGCATGACCTTTACTGACCTTGCGCCATAACAAATACAAACTATCGTAGCATTGATAAGCAAAAGTCAACGCTATGAACATATAACGCTGAGAGACTTTAGCTTAACAATTTAAAACTTCGTAGTGCCACATTCAGTTATCTTGTATATCATAGCATTCTTGGTTTGCACCTTTTATCACGATTGTTAATGTTTACTTCTAATATACAGTGCGCGAATCTCATTGAATATACGAACTCTGCTGTAGCGACCTTCAAGGAGCCTACGGAAATTTTGGTGCAGTAACGGATAAATATGCCATTTAAGAATGTTGGTACATAGTACTTAAATTTCGTAAATTACATTATTGAAGTACATATGTGCGTGGGCGCCCATATGAGGGCAGAAGGGGGCTCGAGCTCCCTCTAACCGTTTAAAAATTTGATGTGCCCGCACCTGCTATGCATTTACTTTTAGAAGTATTAAGTCATATTTAAAAATAAAGTACTTTTAGCTCATTACTAATTGTCAAGCGGTATCACCATATTTTTATAGTGTTTCGTATCTTACATTCACTAAAATTCTCGACAGCTTTGAGAAGGAGGTAATAATTTTTCTCAGCCGCCCCCCTCTCCCCCTAGTAGTACTCGTATGGGCACCCATGCTTGTATGTACTTTTATTTTAACATCTGTATTTTGGGAAACGAATACAGACTTAAGAGAATAAGAAATTAAATTTACAAAAAAACTAAACAAACTGACTAAAAAAAAACAACTAAAAAAATTGACAAAGCAGTACAGTTTTCTACATTCTTTACTCCAAAAAATGCTAAAAAAAAAAGCTTTCAAACACCCCAGAGTAAAACTCAATTTGATATTTCTTTTCAGCCGATCCTAAGCCTGGATAGTGTGTGAAGAAAAGCTATTTAGAAATTTTGTAATTATACACTGTGTCAAAATTAATTTCAATGATATACTACATTTTATCTAAATTAAATAAAATTTTCAGTCATAATTATATCTTCCCTTATCAAATCATTTACCCTTTAACGGGTAAAAGGATTGATTTTGAGCTGACCGCAACTGGGACTATTTTAATTTAACGAAGGTTCCAAACTTCGGTCACCATAGCCCAGGCCCTTACGTTAAGGCAGGATACGTTGTGTCATTCCCCCACTACCGGAATGGTCTGCTTCGAAGCAGCGCACTCGAGAAACGGTATTTTTGGCAGTGGACGGCTGTGGGACAATTTTAATGTATATAATAATAAATATAGAAATACAAGAAGACTTCCTTTATTTTATTAAGCCAGTAGTAGGGAAAAGTTGGCCTACCTCTCGGACATACGTCACCAAACCGAGCTTCTTCAATCTCTCAGAATAATAGTTTTAATGTGTGTATTTGTATGACACTTCTGTTTATATAATATAAAAGGTTAAAAGACAGGTTTGGAATCAGTCCGTTCTCCGCTGTGTGTTTTTAACCCGTTTTTCCCATTTCTAAAAAAGGATGTATGTATTTTAACCTATTTCTCTATATTTAACTTATTTGTATATCCTCCCGATGCTATTGTATATTAAATTGAACGTATCTCGTATTATGTTTAATTAGGAAACTTTTCACTGGTTCAATTGAAAAAGAAAGGGCTTATGTTTCTTTGAAAAAGCAATTGTAATAATAATATATATTTCTTTCAGACCATATGTAACGTATACATACCACAAGGTTCCCACGGTCCCTAAAGGTCCTTAAGAACTCCTTATTTTTGGTTTTCATTATTAAGGACCCCTCTAAAGTACAGTGGAGTCCCTGTAACTCGACACGTCATGGGACCAGCAATTTATGTCGAATTATCGGGGTAGAGGAATATTTAAAAAAAAAAATTTTTAAACAATAGGTTATAAATTTCTAAAGAATAGTTTATAAATTTCTAAAGAATAGTTTATAAATTTCTGAAGAATAGTTTATAAATTTCTAAAGAATAAAAACATAATTTGCTAATTATTTCACCTAATCTAAATATCATTATACATTTTTGCCTTTTCATATTAAATTACATTGCGAATTAGTACTTACTAAGTGATGTATACCAACTTTGAATTTGATAAGCTTGTTAACTCGATAAAAGGTTGTTTTTCGATACTTTTAAAATAGTTATGAAGGTTTTTCATCGTGAATGATTTTAATACATAATGCGTAAATACATTTAAGTACTTTTAAAATATTCATGGACGTTATTGAGTTTTAGCAGAAAAAAAAAAGTTCAACGTTTTGAATAATGCCTTGGTATGGAGGTTATAAATCGGGTGTTACATTGGCAGGCGAAAATCGCAGCTCGTCCGCGGAAAGATTTTCTACATGAGGATGGAACGCGCAGTTATTGAGAACCATTAAAAATTTTCCGTTTTCTCAAAGAAAAAATTCCTATTAATTTTCGTAGTCAACGTTCGAAAATTAAAATGGACGTAAATTTGCGTCGACTTACGCGGATTCCTGATTTTAGATGCCGACATAGTGATGTTTTTCTCCCTACACATTAGACCAAGCAGAATCTTAAGAAATGTCGAGTTATTCGGAATGTCGACTTATCAGAGGGTCAAGTTAGAGAGACTCCACTGTACTTAGTTTTTGTCAGCAGTCCTTAAAACTCCATATTTTTTCTGAAATCAGAACGCGATTGGCGGGACAATTTGATCATGGCTTTTCACC
>QLNU02015360.1:233479427-233504918 GCA_006491805.2 Dysdera silvatica
AACAGCTGTCAATATTTTTAAAATGAAAGTGCTTTAATTTGTATTTTTGTCTTTTCTAGTAATGAAATGGATTTGGCCATAGGCCTAGCGTTATATGGGCCTGAGCCCCCCTCCCCCCAATAATTTGAAATGAATTGCAAGTTTGCATATATTGTAATGTATAAATGTACATAATATGTGCTTGAGTGCCGCCCCCCCCCACTTCCTAATAATTTTGAAAACTTTAGGTTGATGGATTTGGCACAATTTCGCAAATGGTGCAGACTATTATCAATCAGATAGCGAAAATAATTCTGATGCAAAAAATGCAAAAATATTCGCTCTTTAATAAAACAAAATGAATAAAGTTTGAAAGCAAATTTATTTTAAGCCTTGTATCAATTTCTTTTGGATTTTTGAAGGAATTTCTTAAGCTTCCCTATTTTCTAAAGTTTAGATAAACCTTTTTTATGTGGTTTAAGTTAATTTTAATTTATTGCTTTGGTTTCATGCGATTTGAGAAAATTATGGAACATATGTCTAATTTTTCAATGCAAGTTAAGGCTTTTTTTAATGCGATTTTCTGAGGACATACCTACCGCATAAAAATAGACCTGACTGTATTAAAAAAATATTTTAACACATTTTTAGTTTCATATATATTAAAAAAAAGTTGTTTGGACAGGTGATTTTCCACGTTTTTTTAATTTTCCATAAGTGTTACTTCTTATCCATTTTACAGTTGGCCATCAGACTAAAGCAGCGGGCTCCCAATTATTTTTAATACCAAACTTATGCGGTCCCGATGTTTATACGGCAAATGTATTTCGTTACGTATCTGTTGTCGGGATGCAGACCACCATTTGATTACTTCTGGTTTAAAGAATCATGATTTCTGTAATGAAGTGGTGAAAATATATACACACACATAAATTTATAAAAATAAACAAAATGTATTGTTCAGAAAATACACAGTTACACGTACAAATCACCAGTGCCATATCGTTAGGGACTGATGGGCCCCAAGCCCCCCATTGTAGGGGTCCCTCAAAAGCTGAAAAATTAGTGAAAAAATCGGCGTTAGTGCAGAACATGTCATTGCGTTTTTTCTTCACTTAAAACCACTCCAAAATTGCAGTCGTTAAGCTTGTGATAAGTCTTCTAAAAAAGAGGGGAGCTGACGCATCAGGCATTTTAATGCCCTCATATCATGGGATCTTACTCATTGCCATGTAAAGTTGAGTGATTTACAAGCGTGTTATTTTTAATAAAATAGGGTGAAATGGACGAGTGTTCCACTGGGAATTGTTCTAATCATTCGAGGAATAAACATAGAATGTTTAAATTTGTAATAGATCCTGAGAAGAAGAAAATGAACTATTAATACTAGTGTTGTGTTATGAAACCCGTAGTGTACAACAAAATGGTGGCTGATACATTGGTTTATGACTCTAGGAGCCCTAGCTTGTGACGTCATATATCAGTGTCTGTACAATATTTTCAAATTTTTTTTTCACTGATTGCCAGCATGTCTGATTCTAGGACTATCTGACGTTTTTCGTAAAAGGGAAGGGGGTGACAATCACTGAGTCAGGAAAAAAAAAACCACCCTCCAGAAACAACCTTTACAACATGGCAGAAGGTTGCCATCTGCTTTCGGCGATGTTGAAAAAATTTGACGATGGCCGTATGTGATGCACTTTCACCAAAAAATCTTACAATTAGACTGGGCTAGTAAAAGGAACTCTAATTTGAACTCAGTGAGAAAGAACGGGGTGAAACTGCATAACAATCCCAATGCGCCAAGCTCCTTCTATTCCCAAAACTCAAGCTACACTCTTAAAATTAGTCCCAGAATTTTCTGTATGTGGTCTATCTGCATACTGCATTTGCACATCAGGTCCTAGCTTGCTCGTTGGAATGTTGGTGAAGTGGAAATCTGCAATGATGGAATGTTTCGTGGACATTTTTCTGACCCAGTAATTTTCTTGAATCAGTAAAAGCCTAGTGGGGGAGGGGGTGCCCTCCCCGCTTACAAAACACATCAGGTAAGGAAGGCATCGGAAAAGCCTGCAATAGTGAAAATGGAAAAATAACATGGTTTCCAAAGGAACTTATTAATCATATGGATGTATTAATCTTTATGGATTGTTTGTGGAGGGAATATTGTTTTAGCAGCTTTCAAAACCATATATTATGGAAGCTTCCAAAAACATTGGAGAGTCTTTTTTAAATACATTCATAAAAATTCCCAGTTCGTAAATCCACCATGGCCGCATCCATAAAGGTTGTTTATGGAAGGAAGATTGTTTTAACAGTTTCCAAAAACCTTCAGTACAGAAATGTCCAAAACAAGAGGAGAGTTCTTTTTAATACGGTTATAAAAATTCCTAACTTGCAAAATGTAAGTCCATCATGGCCGCTTCTAGAAAGGAATCATGGCATCCAGGAAGGAAGTTGCCACCTTTGGCGACGTCGTTGCAACTTGGCAGGTTGGGATTGATATGTAGATATGTCAAAGAGGTGTGGGGAATAATGCCTCCTGAATTCCACAGATGAACACCAGGTGGCAGCATATACAAAACAGATTAATTTGTCAGCATCAAAAGCTTTTTAACTCTCCAGATTTGGCAGCAGAAACTGTCTGGCATCACTCCCTGCCTGTCACTCCCTGACCACTGTTATGTCATGTTAGCTTTAGTTCTTTTGTATTTTTAACCACAGATTAAATGTTTTATCTCTCATGTTATAACCTCAATCCCTTCTCTACCTTTGGTTATGGTGGTGGGGAGGGGAGAGGGGTCCCCAAAACAAGTCTGGGCCCAGAAAAGCTTAGTTAAGTCTTACAAACCATCAGTAGTCTATATATAATAACAAGTAAGGCATTTTAAGCCTGGCCCTGTGGTGGCAACATATTCACTTAACTTGCGGTTGTCCCACGCTCGACTCTTAACTGTGACAAAAAAAGGAACATTTATTGATTAACTGTTCACCGTAGTCCAGAGGTTGATGTCTTAGGCCTTATGGAGGTTTGGATTCCTCAGAAAACTGTAGATCCTGGTGCAACATGCAGGGATGGACTGGGTCTTCTTAAAAGGCACACACCTTGGATTTTCAGAAGATGAGAGTCCATTGGTCCATAGGCTACTAAAAAAATTCCTGATTATTGCCCATAAGGGTGCACTGGCCCAGCGGCCCAGTCCGTCCCAGGCAACATGGTGTTGTTGTCCTCCGACTTAAAGCTCAAGCATTTTCAGCCTTAAAGGGTTTTTTTTTTTCAGCAGTATCGTAACGCATTGGCATAACTAGGATGGTTGCTTAGCTTTTCATCTAGAAAAATTTAGCTCCCACTGTAATATATATATACATACAAATCAAGCCTATAGCCAGGGGGGGCCAGGGTGGGCAATGCCCACCCTAGAATAATTTTTGCCCATCCTAGCGAAAACATTGCTGTAGAATGCTATTTAAACTTTTTTTTTTTAAGTTCCCCCTTCTTCATCAAAGAATAAAGAGAGTATGCCTACCTGCCCCCTCACTGAAAACTGGTTTAGCTCCCTTGAAAACATCGTCTAGCTACGGGCCTTTAAGGCCCCTGTGCACCGCCCACCCAGACGAGCTACTTATACATGAAGCGTAAAAGCAGCAGATTAAAATGCAAAAATTTTGCCCGACCTAAATTTTCGTCTGCCCATCCTAGCTTCTCACTTTGGCTATGGGCCTGACACAAATGACTACTATATATATGAAACATTGGGATGGAGGTCATATGATCACTCTCTAGACTTCAAGAGTAGTTATGCTGTTACTGTAAATGTGACGAAAAGTAATTTAATGTAAATTTAAAGATGCATTGGTTAATCGTTTTCCATTAGTCTGAATAAGCTCAAAGTCGAGTATTTTTCCCTAGATGCGAAGTTTTTAAAATTACGTATAATACAATAATTTAATAAATAATTTCGCTTAACCAAAATCTTTATTTATTTTTGGTAGATATTCGTTAGCTGTTTATGGCACAAGATGCTTATACTTATTTACTTATTAGAGAGTGTCTATATTTTACAATAAACACCACTGGTAAAACATGGATACTCTGTCTTTTAGTATACCCCGACCATAAGAAAGAAACCAGTACAAGTGGTAGATATCAGATAGTAGAAAAAATATATACATATTTTGTATGTATTGGATGTAAACAGATATATAGGATTATTTTCAAAACAGTTCACTGTCATATGCAGGGGGTATTGATGGGGGTTGTAACACCCCCATTGCAATGAAATTTTGTATATTTAACATAGGAATATGTGAGTTGTAGCTCTGTAACCTCCCACTGAGCTTACACCCCCTCAAGAACTTTCTGCATACACCTATGAAACAGTTAATATCTTAACATATATGGTGTGATGTTTTTCTCTATCAATATAGTACAAAAGGTTAAACACTGGTAAAATAGCAATGAAAAAGATCACCCAAGCTTTCGGACGCATCAGCCACAGTCCATTATCAGGAGTAATGACGATGTTATGTTTCTGTCCCTTTTTATACTTGAAATTTTTGGAAAAACCCTTCACCAGAGCACTCCCTGACTGACTGACTGATGTATGCAGGGGTAGGAATTGGGGAGGGTGGCCGCCGAAGGTGGTGCTGTAATCCCAGACAGGACACTCAAACAGCACAACCAATCGCCGAGGTGGCTGGGAGGAAGGGGGTAAATGAGAGACAACCATACACAGCATACAAAGATGCAACCTCACCTAAGTGTCATCGTTTAACACCAGAGTAGTCCCGCAGAATGGAAAACCCTAGTGGGAACCAATGGGAGGCCTCCAATATAAATCATGGAAAAACCCAATGGGAACCAATGAGAAACCTGTGCTGAGGGACACCTAATGTTGGGGAAGCCCCATACATTTCAGATTAAGGGTTGTTTGTAAGTTTCTGGAAGTGGTTCTGATGTATTAATGGCTTTCTCATGTAGTTTGTAGGTTTCCCCAAGGTTCTAATAAGAGTGTACTATTTTTGCTTGTGATATGCTGGTGTAGTATTTTTGTTCAGTTCCAGTTTTTTGTTTGTGTCCATGTTGTAAAGCATGTTCTGCCAGATATGAGGTTATGTCTTTCGCAAGAGATTGTTTGTGTTCTTTTCTTCTTCTTTTGATCATTCTTTTTGTTTGTCATATGTGACGTTTGTTGCAGTCTTTGCATGGTATTTGGTATATGGTGTCTGTCAGATCTTCTGGTGTAACTAGGTCTTTAATTTTGGTGAGTTGTTTGCGAAGTGTTGTGACAGGGGGACATAACTCTTCGCAAACTGATTATAGCTGAAATCAGTAAGCCTCATCCTTCATTATTTTCCTAAATTTTGTGCATGTTATATGGCTGTATTAAAAATTCATATTAAAATGCAACCGATCCCATAAGTATACGCAGAAAGTTCGTAAGGGGGGTTATAGGCTCAATGGGAGGGGGTTACAGAGCTACAACTCACATATTCCTATGTTAAATATACAAAATTTCATTGCAATGGGGGGTTACAACCCCCATCAACACCCCCTGCGTACGCCAATGACTGATCCATACCTCACTCTAAAAAATTTCCAAAAATTGAATCTTACCTGGAGAACCCTTTGTGTTTCTTACATAAACAGTGAATGGGAAGTATAGCTCATTCGAACTTTGTTTTTCATATTTAAAATTATATTACTTGATAAGTATTTAAAGTTATCCTACAATTAATTGCATTGAACCAGTTAAGAGGAATGCTGATGCACCATGCACTCTTAAAGCTTTCATATACAGTCAAACCTCATTAAAATGAACACGCTTAAGACGAATTACTTTTAATACAGTCTTTGGAAATCCCATCAAATTGTATAGGAATCCCCATGTTATTTTTACCATTAACACGAACGCGGTTAAGACAAAACACTGTTTATAATGAACTGGTAATCAATGGCCCTTTTGAAAATTTCCTCAGCTTAACACGAACAAAACACGCTTTATAAGATCAGAGCTTCTTATTGATAATTTTAACAGTCTGTAGTTACCAGATTAAACATGCAGGAGTGGAAACTTTTATATACACTTGCATAACAAACATTTCCTGTTAGCGTTTACATGCGATAAGAACTGAAAAACATTTCCCAATGGACAACATCATGACCTGCGATGTTTCAATGGATGCTGAAGTAGTTAAGTCCCTTAACGACATGATAAAACCTTTGTCGGATAGTAATCATTAGAGCCTTGTATTATATGCACTAAGAAACAGCAAAATATGTATTTATATCCACTTAAAATTAATAAACATTCCTTTGCCTTTCTGCTTAGATAAGGAGTAAAAGGAAAGTTAGCTTTATCATTGTCAGGGAAGTTTTTCCCGATAAAGCAATAATACAATACTTAAAATTACTGAAACCTTTAAAATATGTATTTATTCTGGAAATTCATAATTTTTATGCATTTATATGCACTGATGCTAAAAAGGGCTAAAATATGCAATTGCATATAATCCGGGCTCTAGTAATCACCATTTTTCAGATACTGATGAAGACATTGACAACTCTGCCACTTCAAATGAAAATCCTGTTAGTGTGATGGAGGCTTTCACTACGTTAGAAACTTTGTGTCATTTTGTGATGCAAGAGGATGATTCTGGGGCTTTAGAAACTGTCGACAAACTGGAAATGGTTTTTGGCAATAGAAACTATATACAAATTTGAAATGATTTTTGGCGACATTGTGCTGACAGAAAGCGAAAACAATCTGCAATTACTGAATTTTGTAATTGTAGGTTACTAATACAATTTAAAATATTTTCTGGCAACATATGTAATCTGAAATAAATATTTATTGAACAATAATATGTACACATAATAAAACAAGGATTTTTGAATCCGTCTATTACACATTATATCCATGTTAAAGGTATGTATATACTATTGGTTTTGTTACGATACCTATATGCTAAAATAAAATAATAATACTGATAGAATATAATAAAATACAATAATAGATTAATAACATGTATATAATAGAAAAATATGTACATAGTAACCAGAGATGGGATAAATAACTTAGTAATACAAAGTACTGTTAATATGAACAGATTTTCTGTTCCCCTTGGTGTTCGTCTTAACGAGGTTTTACTGTATTAATAAAAATATACTCGTACAGTCAAATTAATGTAAATTTTGTAGTGCGGGTTGCATAACAGCACACCTAATCTAAATGGGCATGTGACATCATTGATATGTATATATATATAAATTGTTCTTTTATTTTTCTTTAGGAATTAAGGGAGAGCTTTAACTATGGTTTATTTTGCCCACCTATTAATGGCAAAGCTGGAAAATTTTTGGATGAACATCGTATGCTAGCTGATTACCCATTTCCAGATCCCACTGGATATTTGGAAGTATGATTTTCTTTTATTATAAATGAAGAAATAAACTTTGTTGTGATGTGAAAATGTTAATTTTATTTTCAGAAATAACTGAACAAATTTCTGGTTAAAGTATAAACTTGTTTCTCACTTGAATTTATAAATAGTTTCTTTCTTTTACACATATTTAAAAACCATAATGGGGTTTATAAATTCTGCTAAGTATATGTCTTTCATAAAAGCTGCTGGTCATAGAAAACAGATACGTAAAACAATAGACAATTTCTCTTCCTTTAAAATTCTAACATTTAGCCTGCATTTTTTAATTGCTTATGCACTGTGTTCCAAAATTTTAGATTATTTTTATAAATAAAATAATTAATAATAAAATTTTATTATTTATTTTTCTTATGTATGGAATTTAAAATAAACATATTTGTGAAAAAACATTTTACTGTGCATTTGAATACATGTTCAAGGAAATGAGAACATGAGGCAAAGTGTTCTTTTAGTTACCTAAAGTTATCGCATTTATTTACAGGATTACTAGGACACACTACTCACATTGTCCCATAATCATAGACGATCAAGCATCCATATAAGTCATGGACGGAAAACGAACATGCTCATATTTTGTTTTTCCCGTTTAGGGTTATAAGTTAATTAAGAAATACAGTTTGACATTCACAAAATCAAATCATGAAGGTGTAAAGCATCCAGACACCACAACCAGTAGCAGCCCTAGACTTCACGGGGCCCTGGGTCATTCATTTTTACGGGGTCCTAAAATTTTAAAAAAGGGCCTTACCGGGGAGTCTCAATGTATGGAATAGATCTCAGAGAAAAGGGGGTTCAGGATTTTTCCCCGAAAAAATTTGAAAAATGAACTCTTTAAAACGAAGCTTTTAAGCCATTTAACAGGAGAAGGTAAAAGAATAGTTTTGTCTTCTTCTGATCCGTTGTTAATAACAATAATCTTAATTTGATAAAAGTATAACAAATGAATTGTAAGAACAATAAATATCATTTTAGCGTTATTGAAATTCGAATAAATTACGTTTACGTTTTATAATGAATAGGGGTCTACAATGTAATGACAAACATTTTACATTGCAAGTGCATCGATCATAAAAGGGCCGGCATGGGGCCCTGCGACCGGTGGGGCCCTGGGCAGTTGCCTGGATTGCCCGGCTATGGAGCTACGTCTGCCACCAACAAAATGTGCATGATTCACTGCCTAAATTGCAAATTATTTTGGAACTGTGATCCTTTTTTCACACATTTTTCAGGCTAATTCACCCTAAATGTTCAAAGGAATCATATCCAAGCTTCTAGCAGGCTATTCTATATAACTTGCCATAAGCATATACAAAAATTTCAATAGGGGAGGGTTTACAGGCTTATAATGGGGTTACAGAGCTATAACACCATATATTCATGTATATATATATATATATATATATATATATATATACAAAATTTCATCTCAATGGAATTACAAACCCCATCTATCTACCATATATATATATCTACCATATACATATCATACCATCATCCTACATAGGCATAGAGTTATATATATTTTATATTAATAATTGGGAGGACTCTGGCCCCACGGGTCCAAGCCCTCCTAATAATTTGAAATAAATTGCAATTTTACATATACTGTAATGTATAAATGTACATAATATGTGCTTCCTCCCAATAATTTTGAAAACTCTATGTTGATGTCCATAAATACCCCCCACCACTTGTATACATCAGTGTAAAGTTCATGTTACTTCAGTCAAGCTACTATTTCATCAATTAAGCCATATGGATGGACCTGTTATCTTGTTGAAACTTCCATTCTGGTATCTCTAAATTGGATGCTACTGATAAAAGGTACTGCTGGAGTATTCTTTGGTAGTTTTGAGCATCGTTTTTTCCTAAAATATAATTTCAGAAACTCTTTTACAGACTTAGTCTTGGACTAGCTTAGTTAAAGACTAACTTGGTATTATAAAGCCAAACTTAGTTGTTTATGTCATTTATAGATTATGTACTAAAGGTTTCTTTAAGTTGCAAAACTACACCTGAGAACTTAGTAGATATTTTCATTTTCAAGGAATGGTTATGTATTTAGAAATGTTTTCATCAAAACATTGTTACAAATTTTACATATATCTATGTCTGTCTGTCTGTCATTCATTATTTGTAAATTTACTCTCTGTTTAAACTTTTTCTTACATCAAAAATTTGCATACAAATAGTCTATTTTTTGGAAAATAAATATATGCAAAATTTAAAGCATTTCTTCAATAAGCCTAAAATTATTTTTTGCCTATCATTGTGGGGACACACTGTAGTAGTTACACAGATCAATAAATGCAGTAAATTCTCTCAATAACATCATTATAATTAACAACTATTACAGTTTAACGAAGGTATTTTTTGTAGTCCTAGTAAATGTCTCTGCTTTTTCAATTTAATAATCTTTTTCTCCATCCCTTAAGGTCGTTAATGACAGAGGTTATTATATATGTTTATTTTAGCTGAAAAAAGTATATGCTGGTTTAATATATAGTTCGATTATAATTTTTTATTTCATTTTTTAGCTACGATATAAAAGAAGAGTTTACAAAATGATGCATCTAGAAGAAAAGCAGATCAAACAGCTCCACACAAGGGTAAGTTTTGTGAAAAAAATGAAAACTTTATGATTACATAATTTATTTAAAATATATTTTTCAAAAATTGAAAAATATTTAAGTAACCTGTAGAAGAGGGAAGGAGCATTTTCAGTATTGGGCAGTGGGGATTGGCATGCTTAGTTACAGTTCTCTAATGGAAGTTGGTCAGTGACATGGATGCAGACAGGACTAATTATATATATGATTATAAAGATAGTTCTGGATATAGGGTGTCTTTTTGTCTGATTTTAATGTGGCAAAGGAAATTCTCATCAACTTTTTATGTGATAAGCGGACCAATGCATTCTTTTCTATATTAACCTGATTGGCTATTTTTTCTCATTCAGTCTTGGGAGTGTAAAAGTATTGTTTTCTAGAAGTGATTAAATGTATCACACTTCTATTTATATCAAACAACATCCACATTTTCCTCGCTAAACATGGAAACATTATATCCAGGCTTTCTATAAGTGTGTCTTACTGTATTACAATCTATTTTATTGTTAATATATTGAATAACATTCCTGTTCCTTTTTCTCATGCAGTTTATATCACTTACATGGTCACCTCGCTTATATGGTCGGGTTTTTTTTTCCAAGGTCCACTGATTGATAAAAGCACTTCTTATCTCATCTGCTGTGTTATCTCTCGACCAGAAATAGGCTTGGTATAGTATTGTGCAAAGATTTAATGGGAAGGATTACAGGTCTGCTATTACAGGCCACCGAAAAGCAGCTTGTAATTTCAGATAGGTTTAAATGTCAAGATAATTTGACAGATAATGGGTGATGGGAGATTGTCGATCTGTACTGGCGTATAGGGATATGCCGCTCGCACTGGTGTTGTCATCTAACATCAACCAAGAACCATCCACGATCAATCCACCTCGAGGAGTGGTTGAAATAGATGGATGGCACGGAAGAACACTCCTGGCTGGCTGATGCTCCTTCGGGAGCCCACCATACACCGTTGGATAGGTGCAAAATGGCAGGGAATGGGTGCAAACTGGCCCTGCAACCAGGAAACACACTAAATGCCATCCATCCCACCCAGGCCATATGGACGATGTCCCATCCACGGGCTGTGAATTCTTTCCCAAGGCAATCAGTGCCACATGCCATACGAAGGCCATGGCCTAGCAGCCCGGAGCAGAACAAAGGATGCCCACACAACCCCGGAGACAGACCAATCCACGAGGAAAAAGCGGACCCCAACCCAGAATAGCAGGCACAGACATCAATCCATTGCAGTCCAGTGACCATAGTCCATGTCCCATTCACAGCGAGTAGGAATCAAGACCTGCCAGATCTGGTCCGCAGCAAAAAGACGTCTGCACACCGCCCGGAAACGAACACAAAAAACAAAAAATTCTAGAATGCGACCAATAGGAGGAATTACACCAATGCCCCTCCCCATCCTATTGGTATTCTTTACATGTGAAAAGTAAAAGAGAAAATTTCTGTTTCATTTCGTTTGTGCTTGACCAAAAAGAACTTGCTTTTTTTCCATGTGTCTTCCAAAAGAAAGAAAAAATTGTCTGCAGGAAAAAAGGAATTTATCGAAAATTTAAAAAAAATCCAATCTTACAAATGCAGGTTTCACAAAAGCTCATTTGATACCCCGAACAATTTTGAACAACAACTTGGCAGCAGAACCTTGTTCCTCAGATGTTAATGCTACCGATCAGAAAAGACAACCTCAGCGCCTTTCACCTTATGAAACTGCAGAAAAGGCTCTTCTCGCTTGGATAAAATATGCCAGATCGCAAAATGTTCCAATATCCTGCATTATTTTGAAGGAAAAGTCTTCGGAAATTGCTACTGAACTTGGTGAGTCAAACTTCATTGTTAGCAATGGCTGGCTATGAAGATTAAATTCACGGCATAATCTATCTTTTAAAAAACTGTGTGGGGAAACTGCCGATTTCGGCGATAGTGCCTTAAAAGAATGGGAAGAATTAACGTTGCATCATGTTATCAACAAATATGAAACTGTAGATGTTTGCAATATCGATGAATGTGGACTGTTTTATCCTGTCTTGCCTGACAAAACCCTCTGTTTCAAGAATGAAAAATGTATAGGTGATAAGAAAAGTAAAGACCGGTTAACCATGCTCTTAGGTGCAAATATGGATGGGTCAGAGAAAGTGAATCCAATAGTGATTAGAAAATTTCTGAAACCTTGTTGCTTTAAAAATTGTAAATTTTTGCCTGTCATCTATGGTGCAAATAAAAAAGCATGGATGACGACCGACATATGGGATAAAACAGCTAGGCGATGGGATCGAAAATTTTCAAAACAGAACAGGAAATTTGCAGTTGTTGCAGATAACTGTACTGCTCACTGCACTATTGATGGCTTGAAATCAATTGAACTGGTTTTCTTGCCTCCAAACAGTATATGTGTATCACAGCCTTTGGACCAAGACATAATCCGAAACTTCAAGATCAACTATCGAAAGCTTCTTGTAAAAAACATAAACTCTGCAATTGACCGAAAAGATAAATTTCAAGTGTCTGTGTTAAATGCAATCTTTACATCAACCAAAGTTGGAATATGGTGTTGCAGAAGATTATTGCAAACTGCTTCTGACATGCTGAATTTATAAGTCTTCCATAAGCCGAAGAATTATCTGACGACGAGGATGAAGATTTTCTCCTATCTAAATTTGCACAAAATCTGTGAAATTGCGGTTATGCAATAACTGACGAAATGTTGTATGACACCATTGACAACGATGTTACTACCAACAGTGAAGCTTCCGTACCAGAAATTGTATCTGAACTGTTAAATTTGAATGCTGAAGGAAGCAACGATGAGGATAACGGTGATGAATGTGAAGTCAAATCATTAATTTTTATAGAAGCACTCAAAAACATAAATGTTCTTACATGTTTTTCTGCTAATTCTGAAGCAGCAAATAAACATTTCAAGACTGTTTGAAACTTAGAGAAAGTTGTGTTCAAAATTGATACAAAGGGCGGCAATCCTGTATATTGGATTATTTTAAATAAGTGCACGGAATATGGATTTACTGGTGAGCTAAAAGATTTTAATAAAAAGTTTTGTACTTAACTTCGTTAAAAATATAATTTCTTGGTGAAATTCGTATTTTCCCGAATATATGGTCACCCCACTTATATGGTCATATTTTCACGGATCGCTGGACTGACTATATAGCAGATATAGACTGTATTTAAATATACTGTTACTGCAATGTCATTCATGATATTCCATAATCTTTTCTTTCACCCTTAATATGAGCCAACCTTTTTCTTTTAAAGATTAATGCTGAATAGTATATGTGCATTTTTTGATGCCATTTTGTTTATTAGTCAGAGCTGCAGAGAGTTCTGAATAGTGTGGTGACAGAACAGGACAATGTCCACTAATTTTGCCAAAATTACTCTATAATCAGGAAGGGGCACAGCAATTCAAATATGGGAGGAGGAGGAGGGGGTTCAAGTTGCTTTATAACAGATCATGTGATTTAGCATTAAATATGTTTAGTTTGTCTAAACATTTTGTTAAATTACTCATGCTTCGCCTGAGCTTAGTTTTTGTTTGATTAATTTTTTTTAATCAGGGAAAGATTTCATGGACACCCTGTATATAGTAAGCCCTTTCTGAACGCCCACTTTCTTCAAGCGACCACCTCACTTAATGGCCACTTTTTCTCAAAATGGGTTTATTTCCTCATTCAGTTTTTTTTTTATATAATTTACATATATACTGTTCATATAAATGCAGCCAGACAAAAAACACTGAGAATAAATTTATTACTTATAAAATACATCAGAAAAAGTCTATCTGTATATGGTGGTTTTTAAAGTAGTCACCATTAACTGCTATACCCTTGGCCTAATGTATCTGCCACTGCTGGAATATATGCTTGAATTCATTTTGCAACATTGTCTTTAAAACCGTTCTCGCCTTCAAACTGCCATTCTCGAACAGAAACAGCAGCCTCGAAGCTCTGATTTTAAAGATGAAATAAAAAATAATCATACAGAGCTAGGACCAGGCCAGCTGGAGGATGTGGCACACACATTCTATTCCTTTTCGAGCCAAATACTGATACTGGGTAACAATGTTGCAAATGTGAGAAATTGCATTATCACAACTTTGTCTTTTTTTAAGTGGGAGAACTGGGCGATGCTTGTTTGCTTTCAGGATCATGATAATGTAGCCAACTCTCATCACCAGTAATTATGGATTTCAAATATGCCTCACCCTGCTCCGCTATCTTACTCTGAAGTTTCCAACACACATCTACTCATACTTGCTTCTGTTTAGGAATCAACAATCTCAGCATTCATCTTGCACAGACACGTCTCATATGCAGGTGATCTTGCAGAATGGTGAATTCACTACCCGTCAACGTAGAGATTTTAAAATCAAGCAGGGGTACCCCTATATATTTTGTTTATTTATACATTACAGTATATGTAAAATTATAGGCTCATATTGTCCGAATAGCTGGTATCTGAACCGTTGTATAAAATAACTAGTACAGTTACCATCCTAGTAGCAGATAGCGGAAGAGGACGCATTGGTAACGGAAATGCTGAACCTTCAATACTAATGTAAAATAAAGTTATTTTCACTGGAATACTGATGTGTCATTAATCCAAAGTTTAGTCTTAAGGCCACGAACCATGCAAAATGTAACATGCTGTTGGAAGTGGAAGCGATGGAATAAGGTTACTCTTCACAAACCAAAACTTAACAGAACGTTCTGGTTCTGGAAAGAAAACGTGCGACCGACGCAGCAAGTTTGTTATAGTGGATAAAGAAATGGATGTGTTCAAAGCACCTAGAGAACTGAAGTTCTCGACTGGCAACGTGAAAGAGTGCTGGAAAAGATGGAGACAACAATTGAAGAACTATCTGCTAGCAACTAAAAAAGATGATCGGCCAGAAAAAACAAAAATCACCATATTGCTTAATCTAATTGGAAATGAAGGACTGGAAATTTTTAACACCTTCAAGTTTGAGACCCCAACCGATCACGGTGAATACCAGGAAGTGTTGGACAAATTCGAACAATACTGTCTACCAAGACAGAACATAGTATTCGAAAGACGCAATTTTTTTTGTGTATCCAGCAAGAAGGGCAAAGTATTGACAACTACATAACCCAGTTAAAAAAGCTATCCTCAACATGTGAATTTATTGACCAAGAAGATGGGCTAATTCGGGATAGAATCATCCTTGGGTTGACTGTGGATTGAAAGAAAGGCTGTTGCGTGAGCAAGCGTTAAGTGTGGAAAAAGCTGCAGATATTGTAAGTTCGGATATCGTAAATGAATGTAAAATTTCAAGACTACATAATGCTTATCATGAACAGACACCATTTTCCGTAGGCGACAAAGAACTCGTTGTATATTTGTGTTTTATTCCAGCCAGGTGCAGCATGTGTTGCCAGATTTACTTAAAATATTTTTCCCTAAGCAGACAATATCCGAGGTATTTGTGCAGCTTTATTTCGCCTGTATGTTGTCTATGTTTTTAAAAATAAATTCATTCTCAAATCTTTTTTCACTAGCCCACGTATAATAAAGTTCTTATTTTTTTTAGTGAACATACATTATTTTTGTTGAAATATCATCACTTGTAAACGTGTACTACAGAATATGTTTGAAATAAACAAATTAGGGCTCATGTCAATATACTATTTACTTTTTGTTAAAGTTAGAAGGTATATATAGTATGACTACTCCACAGCTTTAAATATGATTAGTGCAAATACAATTTATATATTTTTGTAAAAAAATAAAATTATAAATTATATAACTATATTTTAATTAATCAAGAACACCTTAATTTTGTTGTTAATTTGAATTATTCGATCAATGTAAAGAGCAATCGTTAAAAAATCGGGGAAATATTAGGGATTTTTTTTATTCAGATTCTACCGCCACCATGGGAAGACTTTAATTATAAATAGCTTGTATTAGTGGGTATACTAGAAAGACATGAAATTACAGTAATATTATAATGAACATTTACCTAATGTAGTGTTCAAATTATTGAGTTATGAAGAAGGGAGTCCTTAGGAAGTGAAGGGAGTCTTTAGAGTAGAGGAAAATTTTGACTTCAAAATTTTTATTTTGAATACCCACCTGCACTTGACTGTATCAGAGTGACAGATTAATATTAAATATGTACATACAACTTAACTTATGTAATATTGTTGTAGCGTAGAAATTCAAAAATTATGGTGATGGTGGTGATGGGGTGGAGGCTCAAGTAGGTTTAAAGACAATCATGTAATGCAGTCTCCGAGAAAATAGTGTGTTTTAATAGCTGGGGACGGAGCTTCAGCATGTAAGCCCTCCTCTTTCCAATGCCACACTAATATTATACTGAAATTTTTAAAATGTAATATACAGTGCAAATTTTATGGTCATTATAAGACATACAGTTACACCTTTTATAATTTTAACCATTTAGGCTAACCTTCGTAGAATGCTGGATTATGTTCATAATGGGCAAGTTGAAAAAATTACGAAAATGTGTTCAAGGGGAATGGATCCCAATTTCCATTGTCCTGAAAGTGGTGGTAAGTATTTTTAATGTCATTTTGCTTGGAACAAACATGCTTCACTTACTTATACTATCAATTAATTTCTTATTGTCCCACATTTTGATTTTTTTTTTCTACTGTAATTTTTTCCTCTTTGAGTGGTCCTCATTTATATTTTTCCAATTATTTACTTTTGAAGCCATCTAGGTTGTTTACCATAAAAATAATTCAATTTGCTGAATACATTTCTGTGTACAGTACTTAGAATTTCAAGTCCATTTTGTAAGTCTTTTTTGATAGGATGCTGGTGGGGGATGTATGATAATATTTTATTATACTGTATAATATTTTATTATGTAGTTAGTGGGTAAGTTCGTCTGGAATGCATAATTAGCGAAAATGTTTTGTTGTTATAAATTATTTTCCGTTTTATGTGAAATATATTTATGACAATAAAACATGGATTGTTTTCCTATGAAGGAAGTGCTTTGTCAACGAAAGGGTATTTCTATTTGTAGGGCTTGGGATAGGATTTACTGACTTCTAGGCAGTTTAGAATATTGCCCCCCCCCCCTCCAAATTAGATTTTTGATTCATTCAGTGTTCTTTGGTTCGCTGTCATCCCACTTGCATTATTGTCGTGACATTATATCCTGCATGAGCAACAATATCCTGGTACAAAAATCTTCCTTCCCGTAAGCCAGTGATGCATCCCCATTCAAACTTGGTTGTTCGCTCATACAGTGCCCTCTGCCTTTTATAATGTATAGTGACTCCAATAGAACAGTTTGCAGCAGTGGCGGTTTTAGTGGGTGGGCCTTGGCCCACCCAAATATTTTGGTTATTTTTTTGTGAAAAGTAAAAAGTTTGAATGTTTATCGACGTGTGAATGGGCTTTTTTTTTCTTTTAAATATATAATTGCAATGGAGCTCTTTTAAATGCAATTTTTATACGGGGATAAGTATGTATTCATTGTATATGAGGGTCAGAATATGTAATTTGTAAAACGTTTATTCCTTCACGAGGATATTTCAAAAGTGTGGGAATAATTAAAAGGGTATATATAGATTGAAACGCTATCAGATTTCATCTTAACGCAAATACAAGCTGGACTAAGTTGAAAAAAATAACTCTGGATTTAAGTGAAAATTGTGATAAAGGGCCAACACAGCCAAACTTGACTTTTCCCACCGACAAATGGGTGATAAGTATAGGTCATTTCACAGTACCTGGCATGAAAAGCATGAATGGATTGAGCACTCTTTTATAAAAAAAGCAATATTTTGTTTGTTGGCCGCCATTTCTCATTACCAAAAAAACAATGTACTTACTATTAGTAAATAAAGGATGCTCAGATTGGAAACGAATCTAGGAAAAAAGGGCCAGTGAAAGGAAGGGCACAGAAAAACTGGCCTGGATAAAAGGACCGATGGAAAAAATGACAGAGGAAAGAAGGGCCAATCACAGAATATGGGAATGTTCACAAATTTCATAATTTTAATTGCAATTGAAATAACTGCAATGTTCACAGCTGCAACCCTCTTAAAACGATTATCATCAGGGACATATCGAGGGGTGCCTTTATCTCGGATGCTACTAAAGTCACATCTACCAAATTTTATAGACAGATAGTACACATGAGTGTCTTTATACATGACAACATACCAAAGATGTATCGAGAAGGGCTGCAACCTCCAATTATTTATCTCGGCTGCTATTGAAGCCACATTTACCGAATTTCATTGACAGAATACACATGAATACCTTTAACATGGCAGCTTATTAGGGGCATATCAAGGGGTGCTGCAGCCTCCTATTATTTATCTTGGATACTATTGAAGCCGTATCTACCAAATTTTATGTACATTTCTGTATCAAATCTTACTGATTTGTGTAGTTATATTTTCATGATAGCAATATGCAAATCGAGAGGGTTTGATAAGGATGATTTCCTTTTGATGTACCAACTAATTTCTATAGCTATTTATTAAGAAATTTCATTTAATAATTATGCATTTCCTCAATTAGGAAATTAAAGACCATTACCATACTTCTGTTTCCATAACTATTTTGCCATTGTCTATTTTATCCAACCCATTTTTTCCGCTTACCATGATTATCCAAATTGTATGATATACAATTTAACTGTTAAATTGTTCTATTTTTATTGCCGTAAATCAATTTTTTTAACCTATTTTTTTCTATAATGAAGAAAATACGCGAGAAAGATACAGACATGAACATAAACATTCACATGGATCGTGCAAATGCTTAGGTTAATGTATTCAGAATGCAGTTAAACCTGTGTAAATCAATATAAGGGCTATATGAAATATTTCTTTATTTCAGCCTCGGCTGAACGGAGTTTTCACACCATAAAGCGTTAAAACATACCTACGAGCAAGCATAGCTGGAAAATGCCTTCATAACTTAGCCATTATATCCATAGAGGGTGAACTTGGCAATGCCCTCATGATTAATCCTGACACAGTAATTGACAAATTTGCACCTCGAAAGGGATAACGACGTCAGTTTTCGTTGTAAATATTCATTAAATGAAAGAATATGTTGAAAGAAATAGCGAAAATGGAGATAAAGAGGATAATAAATAGTAGGGAATAGAAAGATAATAGGATAGTGGAGAGCAGAGATATAAGAGGATAGTAGAGATTGAAGAAAAAACAGAAATAGAGATAAAATTGCGAAGAAATATGAGAAAGTATTAATTGAAAATATCCATTTCCTCGTCATTTCAGAGCCCAGTTAACTTGCTGAAATATTAAAACACAAGTTGATTCTGAAGTGTGTTACTTTTTTTAATTAGGTACTGTATGATGCAATTTGGTGTATAACCATGAGATATATGGTGTAATTCAAATATGTATTTAAGTATTTGTTTATGTAATATAAATACCGAAAACTATTATGCATGTCAAAATAACATACGTTTTCTATCGGAGTGTTTCTCAATTGTCCCAGAGATAGATTCCTTATTCGGAGGTTTTCGTTCTTCAAAGGTGTCCGTTAATGGAAGTTTTATTTTATATTTGTTAAAGCTAATGTACGAAAATGACGCTCCCCCCTCTCTCTCTTCCGTGGCTCTCACTGTGGACAACTCCCCCTTATGACACACGACTGGGAAGAACCTCCCTTCCCCAGTTATCCCAATGAAGGCCCACCAATAAAAAAAATTCTGAAACCGCTCCTGGTTTGCAGTTCACTAATAGTGATACAATACTTGTGTGGCTCTTCCACAGTCTTCTATTTATACTTCTTGTATAACAATTGAGAGGGTACTGCTGAGCCCAGGCATGCATATTCAGGCTGCATATCTAATCATTTGCATGTCATACTCTGCATTTCCCATAAATTTAAGTTGAATCGGACAATTCCTTTACGGTGTTGCAGTTCTCACAAACAGTAGTGTTATTATTAACTAATCTAATAGAAAACACATTTTAAGTTCGCTGTTTTTAGTACAGCAAACATAAACCTTTGGTTGTTAACAACTCTTTCCCAGTTCCTAAAAATATTTCAGTTGTAATAGAATAAAATAAGTGTATGTAAGTTTAGGCTGTATGTAAAAATTACCCAACTTTTGCATGAAACGGCTTTATTTGTTAGTTTATAGATATGTGAGCACTCTATCTCTCCTGTCAGTTTTTACCTTTCAGCAACTCTTTTGAGCAGCGGTCGCCAACCGGTAGTCCACGGACCACTGGTGGTTCGTGAGAGAATTTTGGTCGTCCGCAGAAAAATCTGGATATTATTTGTATTTTTAATGTTTGATTAATAATAAAACAAAAATAATATTCTAAGAAATTCTCATATTCTGAATGACAATTTTCACCTTTATATTGCACTAAATTCACGAAATGTGGTCCGCGGGATTTAAAATTATGAATTTAGTGGTCCGTGAGGTCCGAAAGGTTGGCGACCGCTGCTTTTGACTACAACATATTGAATCAGTGGTGAATTTTTTGTAAATATGTGACATACGATTGAGACCAGAGTAAAATTTACCCTACATATATGGTAACGTGGTTTTATAATTGATTGTGCTTTGAAGTTATCATTACTAGGGGGTTGAAATTGTGTCTGTCTTGAAAAAATTAGTTCATTATTAGCAGTTTTATTTAAATTCTTGAATACAGCTGGGATTATTAATACATAAAAGCAAACAAACCAAATGAATTTGAATGAAGATGATCATTTATAAATTGACACTGAAGCTTACAAAAGAACACTTAATACATCAAATAAAACCAGAAAAATAACGAACAGAAATTAGACTCCCTATGCTGTTGAGAGTTTTTCCTTCGCAAACAATTAAAGTATTTAGTAACAAAGCACTAGAATTTGGCATGAACCTCTAAATTGGTTATGAGTTACATATCCTTTGGAAATATTAAAAAACTTGTTTCTCATGTGTTCACAAGAATCCAATCACTAGTTCTCTCCCGTACATGCTAACACATGCTTCCCTTATTCTTTAGATTCTGATGTAACCAGATCTAATGTCTGGTGTGACCAAGGTTGTAAGGTTGAACGTAGGTTGTAAGGTAGACATATACTGCTCACGCTGCATATGTCTATGTAACTAACAATGTACCTGTAATTTCAACCCTGGCTAGCTAGTATGTGCATTTTTTGAATGAATTATTTGCTCATGTGATTTTTACTTGCCTACCATTTGGAGTCTGGTAGTGTAAGGATCTTTTGCCATCTTGGTAATTCATGGACATCAGTCTATATGCATAATTAAGATGGGCTCTAATCTAGTCCTACCAAACATTTCATCTTTTACATTACAAAGAATTTATGGTCAGAATGAAGTATAAGAATGATAACAGAAAAAACAATAGAAGTGAGGTAAATGTATCATCTTAGGGTAAAATCACCCAGCCATATAAATTTATTAAAGGAACCTGTCATGGTGCAGTAACCACATGTTCACCTAGTGTACCATTAACCCAGGTTTTGCCCTGCGGTGGCGCAGTGTGGTAACGCGTTCTCCTATTGCGCGGCTAATCCGGGTTCGACTCCCAGCAGTGCAAAAAGAACGCTTACTCAGAGATCTCATAAAAGATCGCACTGCTCACTGTAGTCCGGGGTTTGGTTCCCCAGGCCTTAAGAGGTTCGGATTCCTCGGAAAACAGTAGGTCCCGGCGCAGCATGACCACTGTAGTCTTTGAGCCGTAAAACCAAAAAACAAACAAACAAACCCAGGTTCAATTCCCAACCTTGCCAAAAGAGAACGTTTGTGGCCAACTACTCAATATAGTCCAGAGATTGGCTTCCCTAGGCCTTAAAAGATTTGTATTCTTTGAAAAACTGTAGGTTCTGAAGCAGCATGACCCTTGTGCTATAAAACATAAACGAACATAAATCCCTTAAGTACGTTCCTGAGTAGCAAATTTCAACTTGTATGCTCCCAGGCTAGAAATGTAAGTATTTATTTTAAGAGAATTCCCTTATTTTTCTACTGAACTTATAAGATGCTTTTTAATTAATATTTATTTGGAAAGGATTTGTTGTCAAAAGAATATTCCATATCTTTACTCATTGTGTTAAAGTTATTTGCATGTATTAAAACCATTTTCTATACAAAAAGTACTTAACAAGTTTTGCTTGTTTAAAACGTTATTGAAGTTTTATTTCTATAATTTTTATAGGGTTTCTTGTTGATGAGATTTTATATAAATACATTTCATTTATTTTGATCTAGAAACACCATTAACAGCAACAGCCACATTAAAACAGCCAGCTAAAGTAATCATGGCATTGGTGAATGGGGGTGCACTTCTTGATTTCAGAACCAAAGATGGTTTCACAGCCCTTCACAAAGCTGTTGAAAAAAATAACTTTGATTGTCTAAAGGTTAGAATTAAAAAGGATTTTTTTTTCTTGCTGTGTCATTTTCTGTCTTTTTAATAATATAATCATAATTTTTACTTAGTGCTTTTTATAAGTAAATTTTATTAAATGGTTTAATTTTCGAGCAGAAATGCATTAGAAAATCTGTGTCCAAGCCTTACGTTTCTGAACATCAAATCTTCATAAACTATGTCCTAAAGTGTAAATTTCTGCTTGTCTAAGATTTATTTATAATATATATGCAGTTCTGTGTTTATGAATTACTGTATCTATCAATATTTATAGAAACTTATACAGTGAAATTTGTCTGTAACAATAGTCTTGGGATTGGAAAAGATATCATTATAGACAAGGCTGAACCTAATGCACTATATATCTTTTTAGATCATGGAAAATATCATTAGGTAGTTGTGATTGATGTGATTAGATGTCCCTTTTAGATTAGCCTCTTTTCGATGTCCTCATAACACAGCCAGCCACCGGTTTTCAAACAAGTGTTTTTCGAAAGACTGACTCTATTTTTTCACCTCTGCATGCAGTTTCAGCCCATCCATTTTCTCAAAAAATGAGTTCATTCTTCTGGCTCACTTCCAGAGCTCTCACACATTCATCTTCACAAGATTCACTCAACAAAGAAATCGCTCACTTAAAAGAAGTTGCCATTTATTGTGGATTTAATTCTTCTGTTATCGATCATGCGGTCAACAAGTATACAAATAAATGCATCCTACATTCTTCCATGCTTTCGCCGGACTCCTTGCCTCAAAAAGAGACAGTATGCATACTGTTTGTACCTGGAGTAGCATCTAAGATTGTTCCCATTTTACAGGGTTTGAATTTCCAGGCTGTCTTCATTGTCATCAACAAGACTGGAGTTTCCCAATTGAAAGATCCCATTCCGGATTTTAACAACTAGGGTATTTACAAGATTGATTGTCAAGACTGCGGAAAATGCTAAGTGCCAAGGCCTTCTGTTTAAGATCAAAGAACATGATCATTATGTACGCAAACAAGAATTACTTAAATCTTCTATCGTCCAGCACTGTTGGAATCAAAACCATCGTTTCTCCTTCCATAATGCCCGAAGCATTGAGCAAGTTCATTTTTCCGTCAGACATTCATTTTTTTCGAAGCCTTCTACATATTTCAAATGGGCATTTGAGCTATCAGTGATCTGTGAAAGCATGTTTCTCTCGGAATGGTACAAAAAGCTGTTCCCCATCAACCACATTAGGATCCTTCACAGTTTAATTTTGACTGCTTTTCTGAACATTTCTGCCATTGCAAACACAGACATTTCTCTTATTTCAAAAACTGGTTATTTTTCTCTGAAGAAATGTTCTGTAGCTTATATAGTGCCAACCATGACCGGCATTGCCAATCAACAGTTTGTTTGGTTTATAAGTATATATCATTTGAAAAAAGCAGCATGAGGTTACCGAAACAGCTGTCATGACATTAAATTATTTAATTTTAACGGTGACAGTATTGTGTTTTATTTATCTGCTATTATAGATAGTGTTGTTATAGAGAGATTTCACTGTAATTATTTTGTTTTAATCAATTAAATTTCAAAGTAATTTTCTCATACTTTACTGATACACCTATATGCAAATTTCAGTGCATTCATATTACCTACAAGGTGTAGATTCAGTCTCATGGTGGCTTGTCCATCAAAAAGCTGCAGAACTCCCCTGTAATTTATTTAAAAAATTATAATTTTATTTATTAATTTTGTTTATTAATTTTATTTATACTAATTTTGTACTTACATATTTGTAAAATCTTAAGGCTACAACACTAGTAGGAAAATTGATTATTATCCTTAAGTTCTGCAGAGAAAATTGACTTCTGCAGCAGAAAAGAGCTTGCAGTTTTTTTGTTTCGGTGCGGTAGCTAATTACTGAAGCTGAGAGTGATTGCAGTAGTCATCATAGTGCTGATGATTATCTATGTGTGGGGTTGTGAACAAATCAGAACTAGTCAGTATTATAAGACTTTATTGGTATCACATATATTTATGTTCCCATTGGTTTTGCATCTATTTTTAAGTCAGAAGCGGTTTGTCCATGCAGCTCGTTTGCATTTTTTTACAGGATAAACTACAGTTATGGACTGTACATTGTTGATCTGGAATATTTAACCAGTACAGTAGAACCCTGGTTATTCAAAATAAAGAAGGGCGTAAACTCACTTTTAGATAATCCGGAAATTCAATTTTCATTACAAAATCACAAAGAAACTATAACATTTATGCAAAAAAGTTTAATTGCACATTAATAGACTATTATTGATAATGAAAATCGTCATAAAGTATATGAATGTGTTAAATAAGATATGAACTGCTTTGGAAATAGTCCAATATCTTTTTATATATTCAACATCTACCATTTGTAACGATTTCCTAAGGTCAGAGTGGACTAGAAATAAATGTGAGCAATATTTGCCAAAAATATTGAATGAGTGCTTATTTAACAAAATAAAATAATTAAAAAAAATTAATGTAGCATGTCATTTTGGTTAACCTGGATTTCTATTAAGTGAAGTTCAAATAATTGAGGTTCTACCATATGTAAATTTGTTATATTTTTGTTACGTTCAAAGTATAATTTAGTGTAAGATACATTTTACAACATTCCGACATTTCCAACTTATGAACCATCACTAATTCTCTTGTATTAAATATGCTATGTTGATGTAAATGATAATAGAAAAATGCATTATAGTTAATTAAAGCATTCCATTGGCTATGAGCTAATAGAACTGGGCTTGATTCACAGTAAGCTCGGTTGTATATGAATGTATCATATTTCAAAGGACATTGTCATTGGTTCTATCCGAAATGATTTACCCTGCAGTCTTGGAATGTAAAAATACAAACACACAAATAATCAATTGAACTAGTAAAATTTGGTTATAAAAGTTGTCCAATTTATTATTTTGATAAATTAGTCCTTGAAATTTAGTGTGTATCAAACTAAATGTACTACATATTTTGCAACAGACACTGCTAGATTTGGGTGCCTCGCCTAACTATAAAGATAGCC
>QLNU02015360.1:233505018-233518063 GCA_006491805.2 Dysdera silvatica
TACTACTTTTAATACTAATATTTATATTTGCATTTTTATATAGGCCTGTAAACATGGTTTGGTGCAACATCTAGAACATTTACTTTTTTATGGAGCAGACATGAATGCTCATAATGCTAGTGGGAATACTCCATTACATGTTTGTGCTGTTAATGATCAAGAAAACTGTGCTCGCGTGTTACTTTTCCGTGGTGCGGATAAAGATGCCTTGAACTTTGCCAATCAAAGTCCATACCAGGTTGCTATTATTGCTGGGAACCTTCTTCTTGGTGACATAATAAAAAACCATAGTCCAGATGATGTAGGTAAGATGCATCTATAAAATCTGGTGTGTTGATTAATAACATGTTTAGCTATTATGTAACTAATAGCCCAACACTTAGTAAATGTATTGGTTTTTGGTGCTATTTTTATATATAGTACCTTATCGTGAAACGCCAACTTATAATCCACGAAGAAGGACGAGTATGGCCCCAGTGACATCCATCAGCCGAACTCATAGCGATCCTCGATTAGAATTGATGTCATCAGGTCTAATGGTATCATCAGGTGGACTTCTGTTAATGAAACCTCCGTCTCCATGTCCATCCAATTGTTCTTTACCTCCATTTTCATCATCATCAATCGTGTCATCATCATGTGTTTCAGAAACTTCCACTTCTTCACATCCTAGCAGTGACGATGCTGCTTCTGCCAGTATTGTAACGGGTAATTAGACATTGAGTTTTAGAAAGTAAATTAGTGACATGTACATGCAAGGTAGTAGTATGCTAAGAAAAACTGAATAAAAACTAGACTGTAATATCAAATTTAATATTAAGTCACATAAAGGAACTCTGCTGAAATAATGTGCAAGTGTATAATGTGATTTCACATAAAATTTTATACTCGGGACATACTTTTTCAAAGAATTACAGCCAGCAGGTACAGTTATCTTTTCTGGTGCAGTACAAAGCTATCTTTATATGCTACATACTTTCGTAATTTTGCAACTGTAGGAAAGAGGATAGTTGGATGAGATAATTTTCATGTTAGATAAAGCCCTGCCTAATACTGTACAACCAATGTAACGCTGACATTTCACTGATGAAAGAGTGGCTGGTCGCTATTTCCCTGTAACGTAGCCACCAAGATCAACTGATTTTACACTGTATGTTTTTCTGTTGTGGGGTCATCTTAAAGCCAATGTTTATCGATGAAGTGTCCCTAACCTAGCTGTTTTAAAGAACAACATAATGCAGCATGTGCAGAATTTTTCTCCAGAGATGTTGTATTCTATAGTTGAGCATGCTGTATCAGTACAGTAATGCACTTTCTGGTCCAAAACAATGTCAATCATGTTGGTGTCTTATTTCAATATCGGCGGCAATGTAAATGGATCGTGAACGAGTTTTAAAACCATTTTCCATGGTAATTTACTTGAGTTTCTTTCTGCTTTTCGAATGAGTACACTAAAAAGATTAGAATAATTTTAGATTTTTCTTAGTTATTAATTTTTCATATTTTTTCCATGTATTTCCCATTCTGGAGCACCACCTATTGGCAAATTTTGGAACTATTTCTTTCCCCCAAGGAATCCTTTTCCCAACTCTTGAATAGTATGTGCACAATATTTGGCATCATTCCGCTTATTAATTTAGGCTACAAAAAGCTCTAAACAGGGAAACGTTTAATTATAACCACCTGATATATAATTTTACTGAAGAGCAATTGAATTAGAAATACCTGTCTAGTATCGTGTGGCACTACCTTTTGCCCTGATGATGGTCACAATTTATTTAGGCATGGACTCGACAAAACACTGGTAGTGTTAGGAAACCATATGGATCCATCACCCCTGAAGGATCTCCCACAGTTCACGAAGATTTGATGGAGGGGAGTCAGAGGCTGGAACATCTCTTCCGATGGCATCCCAGATGTGCTTGATGGGATTGAGCTTAGTTAACCTTGCTAGCCAGGTTTAGCAGGTTCACATCTGTGGACTGTTCATCCAACAATTCAGGAACAATGGCACGGTGCATTGTCTTGCTGAAGGAAGAGGTCTCAATTTGTAATTGTAATTGTTATTTTACATAAAAAAGGAAAGTCAGAATGTAAATACACTCATAAAAGAAAAAATCTGTTTTTCCACTTGAGTGTTCCATTGAAATTTTAAGTAATCATTCAAAATAATATTTTTACAGTTGTGTAATATGGTCAGCTATAGTTTAGACAAATAGCCTTATTATATTTTTTTAGTTTCAACTGAATAGTCAATGCTACCTAATATTTATTCTAGAAAAAAGTGTAACAAGTGAATCTTCATCTGGGGTATGTACAAGCAATAGTGGAGGCTATGAAGGAGAGAGTTCACAGTTTATGCCTGGAACCTTATGTGTATGCATTGAAGACTATTTTGTTCCACTTCCTGGTCATTTGCGGCTTCGAGTTGGGGACACTCTTGAAAGTAATTATCAACTTAAAGTAATTTTCCTATGCTATGCCTTTTTATGTAATTTTCCTATGCTAGGATTTTCTTTGTTTAATGTTACAAATTAGATTATTAAACTGCTTTTTTCATTTTTATGTACTAATTCTATGATTTACCTACTTTTTTTTTACCTTTATTTAAAAGCTTGAGTTATGATAAAGGACATGTATATATTTTCTAAAATGTAATGTTCATACATATAAGATATAGTTTCCAGTACTAGTCCTATTAAAAAAAAGGGGTGGGCTCATTATAGCACTGATTGCATGTTGTTTCCTTCTGTAGCTTTAGAGTAATCCTAGCATTTCTTAAAAGTTTTGAAATATTCCCTGGAATTCAGTTTTCGAGATCTCATCCAGTACCTGCTACCATTTGGGTTGCTTTCTATTAATGCTTGTGAGGTGATGTCTTTTCAATATTGCTTTTAAGGAAAGGAAAACAAGTCACGTAAGACCCAGATTTGGTAAATACAGGGTTTGGGAAAACATAGCCATGCTGATTTTACTTAAAAACTGATGAAAATTATTTATTTATTTTTTTTTTTTTGCCTGATATTTTCATGGTTTCAATACATATAATAATATATAATATATATAATATACTATAATAAGTAACTATTGCTTTAGAAATACCATGTTAAATTTTTTGTTTTTGCTTTCTCCCTATTTTAAGATTCCTATGCTATTATTTATAGATAGAATAATGTGGATATATTAGTTATAGGAGAAACTGAAGAAGATGGCCTTCTAGAAGGAAGAGTTGCAGATGGCCAAGAAGGTTTTTTCCCCACATCAGTTGTTTTAGCTCAGGATGAAGATGATGATGAGAATGATGAGGATGAACGTGTAGCACAGCGCATTGAAGGAAGGCGAGAAATTAATGCAAAAAGAGTCAATCCAATTCCTCGACGTTGGAAAATGTAAGTATATTAATTGAACTGGTCATGCATTTCTTAAATTGAAAAATGTTCTCATTTGAAAGAAAAGTAATGTTCTTTAGTTCTAGAATGATAGTTTGTAATATGTGAATGTGTAAATATGTAACTTCTATGGTAATATATAATTATATGTTATAATTTACAATCACATTTGTTGTAATTTATTAATTTTACTTATATTCAATATATAGGCCCTGTGTTGGTGTAGGGATAATGAATATTGTTATACGCAGACAGAACAGTAGTCTTTTCAAATTGCATGATGGCTCCGGCTCGTCATTGTGCATTTTGGCATGGGAAATATATGACGAGTCAGAGTCATCAAATGAGATCAAGGGGTTAACATGTGATTTGAATTTTATTGTCAGATAAGTTTGCAAATTTATATAGTATTTGCTCATCATGATACCAGACAGTATTAATATTTTCTATTTTATTTCTTCTTGGTGAATTTCCATTAGTTTAGTATGTATGTTCTATAGAATATTTTTTTTTTATTTATGCAATACAAGTTCACAATGTGATACATATTTATTTCATGATATAATTTAAATTTTGGTATGATTTCCCATTAACTGAATCAAAACATTACTTTGTAGTACTTTTTATTTGATGCAATTCTAAAAAACTTCTTTTTAAATAGATTTGGTGAACCAAGAACAGTTGTTCTTCACAGGGGAAGAAGAGGTTTCGGATTTGTTTTAAGAGGGGCTAAAGGTAAGGCATGTAAATAAACTACCTTAAAATTTGTTACTTAAATCAAAATAGTTTTAATGGAATATATGATTATAAAGAATGTAATATAAGTGCATATATATATATATATTTCATTTTTCATTTTTTCTCTTCAGCAACAAGTCCTTTAATGGAAAGGCAGCCAAGTGAATTTTGGCCAAGTCTGCAATATTTAGATGATGTCGACAAAGGTGGTGTAGCAGATCAAGCAGGTTTGAAAAAGGGAGATTTCCTGCTAGAGGTAAAAATGTGTATATTCTAAAAAACTGCAGTTCCCTTTCCTTTCCCACTCCTAAATTGATGCATATACTTAATAACAAGGGTGTTTGAACCCAATTGCAAGAGGGTGGCTGTATGCTTATATTGTAAGGATAGAAACAGTGAGCATTAAACAATAAACATCATTTGTTAACTGAAAGCACAACAAAATAGTAATAAACAGTATCGCTGAGAAATTCTGATTACAGAAACTAACTAGTTTACCTTTACACTGTCTTAACATCCACACGTCAGGAATATAACCAATTGAGCAACTGAATGCCACAGCCTTTATTTCTATTGCATCCCAATATCTAAGTTATGGATAACGGTACTCGCATCTTGCTCATCTTGTACGTGGGCATAGGTGTACGCAGAAAGTTCGTAAAGGGGGGTTATGGAGCTACAACTCATGTATTCCTATGTTAGGGTTACAACCCCATCAACACCCCCCTGCATATGCTAATGTACATGGGACATAATAGCCAGTTGCAATTCAGACACTTCACTTCTAGACTCACAGGGTGTGTACAACACGCACATATGATAAAAATGACCAACTTTTTCTATTACACCACCATTCCTCTTGTTTGGTAACAGAACTATAGGTTAAAATTCTTTACAGGAAGGTTCCTCAAATTACAGGTAGAGCTTATTTCGTTAATGTTTTGATGTATTTTATTAGTATTTTTTAAAAATATAATACTAAATACCTGCAATATAGACACATAAACGTTTTAATGAAGTTAATTAATTCTTAGTACTATACGCTTCAACAAAATTTAAAAGGCATGTAACAATATATTAGGAATATATAATTAATGTTCAGAATGATTTATGTAAACAAGTCATTTTAGCAATAGAATAAAGCTAATCCATTTAATATTAATGAATGAAATTCCTAACATATAATAAATATTGCATTGAAAACTTCTGTAGAGGTATATTAAAACTTACAATTTCTCTTCTCCTCTTTCTGTAGACTAGATGGGGACTTAAACCTTTTACAATTTCTCTTCTCCTCTTTCTGTAGACTAGATGGAGACTTAAACCTTAAAAGGTTATAAACATAACGTACACAAGATCTGTCATGAAAATCTGTTTTGAATATATTTTTGACTGAGAAAAACAAAAACGATTTCCATTATCATGTACAAAAAACTTAAAACTTGAAAATAAAAATTTAAAGCAAAATTTTGCAATAATTCATTTTGAGAAAAAAATGAAACAGCAATATATTTTCCAGGGTAGACCTATCCCACCTCCTCTATGGCTCCAGTCTGGCTATTACCCTGTTTGCAAGGTGTCAACCAAACAACAGGTTGCTGACTATAGACATAGAAATATATGGGCCTGTGGGGCCCAATCTCCCCTCCCCAATAATTTGAAACAAATTGCAATTTTACATATACGTATAAATGTTCATAATATGTACGTGGAACCTACAATAATTTTGAAAACTCTACATTGATGTTGCTGACCCTTACATAAAACTTTAAGACTGTTGGTAAGTAACAGCTATCTTGCTGGAATGTTACGTATGTTCATAACAAAACACTCTTGTAAGAAGGAGCCACCAGACCAACTCACACAACATAGGAAGCTAAGCGAGAGAAGTAAGCAAAGCACAAGTGTGCCAGTGATGAATTACTTCCTTACAAGAAATAATTTGACTTGTATCACATCCATTAGTATGTCATATGATGTCCAATATGGTCGCAATATGTACCTAATATCATATAACCATATTTTTGATGGTCCAGTTGGGTTAATATACACTGGTGTGCAAAAATTAAGGACGGGACAGTTTTTTGCATGTAACGTCGCACCCCAGTGTTTCAAATGGGTACAAAGCATACCATAATATTTCCAAGATGTAAGATTATGGAAACGGTGAACGATACTGACCAAGAAAGGAATCCAAAGGATACAAAGGACTTTTATTCAAAAGTGGGCTTTCAGCACAGGAGGACAGAAGACAGAAACGTCCATGTTACAAGCAGCAGGTAAGAAAAACAGTTTTCAGTAGGGGATATGATAACCCCTGATTGCGATGCAGGATGTACACCATCTGTTCATGTTCAGTAAGAGGTTGTTGACAAGCTCTTGAGGCATCATGGCCCATTCCTCTTGTATCACCAAATTTTAGTTGCGGAATCATTGCTGGTGGATGGCAACATGCAGTCAGGCGTCTCCGCAGAACATCTCACATGTGTTCTATTAGATTCAGGTCCGGAGACCGTGCGGGCCATTCCATGTGATGAGTACCTCATTTTTTAATGGCTCAGTGGCAGCTGCTGTATGATAAGGTGTAGCGTTATCATCCATGAAAAGGAATTTCAGGCCCACAGTATTCCAGGAAAGACGGACATAAGGAAAGAGAACTTCAGGACAATAGCGGTCACCAGTGACTGAACTTCCTTGGAAGATGTGGAGCTCCGTACAGCCATCAAGAATCATGCCTCCCAAAACAAGAACTTTGCCACCTCCAAACCTGTTCCTTTCGATGATGTTGGAGGGGTAATTGCATGTTCCCCGCTCTCTCCAGATGTATAGACATCCAGAATCGCTAATGAGACTAAATCGACTATCATCCGTAAACAGCACTCGACTCCTTTGTTGAGCTCCCCATTCCTTGTATTCCGAGAACCACAGAAAAAACGCCATCTCCAATGAGTAGTCGTCAATGGCATATGCCGTACTTGTCACCGAGAGAATAAACTACCTGTGTGCAATCTTCTAGCCATGGTAAAACGCGATAGTAGCCGTCCAGTAGTGTGTTGCATGTGGTTTGCTACTTCACCCGCTGTAAGTCGTCAATCTCTCCTCGCCTGTAGAACAAGATACCAGTTCTCCTTTGCTGTGGTTGTTTGTGGATGACTACCACTAAACCTTCGGACAGCTGTTCCTGTCGTTCGAAATGCCGTCCATGCTCGTGACACGATGCTGTGTGCGATTACGAACTCCTCGGCCTCACTCGTCACACTTCGATCTTATTCCAACTTTCCAATGATTCGACCTCGAGTAAATTCATCCAGATGTTGTCTATGGGACTGTCTGTTGGACATCTTGCACTGCTACAGCAACTCACCATCGTTTAAACCGATATACACTATGCAATAGTTTCCACTGAAATGCTGCACGTACACTGCCCTTACACTTTATACTCTACCCACACACCCATATTATGTCATGATGCATATATGAAAGTACCCTACCATATCGGACCATAGGCAATCTCCTGATTAGTCTTTCAGTCGGTTCTGCCTTTTCATTCCACTGTTCTGTTAGTTTTTCCATCTCGTCTTTAATTTCTGCATACCAGTGTATTATTGTGTTCTCTCTCCTCTTTCTCTTACACACTCGCATATTTAACCCTCAATAACGGCAGATGGCCCCATTACAAAACTTGTTACTAAATATTTTCCCTTTTCCATAATACTAATTGAAAATATGTAATAATATAACGTAATTGAAAAGAGAAAGATGAGCAGAAACAACCTAAGAAATTGCATGGGCCAAGGCAGGGTATATTGCATAAGGCCCTGTATTTGAAAGTTCTTCCAAATGTTTTTGATTGAAGGGGAGGCACATAAATTAAAAAATGAAATATATTTAAATATTGATCATATTACATTCAATAAATTACTTAATTTTTTATATAGGGTGATTCATAATTAATGGAACAAAGTGAAAAGGGTGATGGAGGACGACAAATAAGATGTATTTGGTTAAATGCCGATGTCCTCAAACAAGCCAGTGTGGCTGTAGAGCGTAATTATTGTTGACATCTATGTTATTACTACTTAGGCCATTACTGTAATAAAAAAATATAATGCATAAATTGATTGACCTAATAATACAGCACAGACAAAAAAATACGGAATTCCCTTTTTTGATCCTGATTTGTATTATCATGTAGTGAAAATAAGCATAAAACTGGCTTTTTACTGTACTGGAAAAGAGTTGTGAACTGCCAAGTATGTGCAATAGGTAAAGGACATCAAAACAAACAATTTTTGTTCAGTGCCTTTTTTTTTTTGCTTAAATTAGCCGTTCAGGCACTACAGTGAATTTAATATTTGCATCCACCGCATTCAAGATTTCCACAAATGGCTACAATGCGCCATTTCAAGAATTTTTAAAATTATTTAATGTCAACGGACGCCAGTCTCCCTCTCTCTATTTGGCGACTTTCTAAAATCACTTAAATTCACTGGACTTATATGTGTAGAATCCATGGCCACAACTGAAGTGGCTACATTCTAGAGGGTATTCTCAGCTGTGCGAATAAAAATGGTGTTTTTTGAATGCAAGGTCAGTAGTGAGTTAGATTGGATCGGTTTACCAATGCGGAGAAGGCAGACATGCATTTTGTGTATGATCTCGTCAATGCTAATCGCAGGGAAGCTGAAAGGCTTTATCAAGACTGCTTCCCTAATAGGCGTATTCCTGATCACCGAATATTTTCTCACTTGCACCACCAACTGTCCAAAAGGAGACACTTCAGTGCTGCCATACACGATGCAAGTTGTGCATCAAGTGTCAGAATTCTGCTCAGGTCAGTAAAGATTCTACATGAGGTAGAACAGCATCCTTACATCAGCATGCAAGGTATAGGTCATCACACAAATGTAATTCAAAATACGGTTTGGTATGTATTATGAGGTGGCTTCTTTAATGGCCGCTATTACCATGTAACTTTTAGATAGCAACTCTAAAAAGGTTACTTAATGTACTTCATTACCTTGATAGTCCTTTCTAGGGACCATATTGTTTCCTACTTACCCAGGTTCTAAATACAATTTAATATCCAGCCAGTTTTACCATTTATGAAACTGGCATAATGAGTCCAACATGTAACAAAACTCGACAAGTAATTATTAGGTTTCCTGATCATTATTTTATTATCATTAGATATAGCATATGCGGTATAAACATTTAGACATATGGATCCACCAAATGTACTCAGGGAGTGGCTAGAAAAAGGGTCTCTTAAGGAGTTAAACTTACATTATCTTTTGGTACACCTGTTAAATAAATAAAATTGAAATAAGGGACATCCCATAAAAAGAATCATGTTAAGGGCAATTTTATATCACAGAAAAGTGAAACATCTAAGTGCTACCTCAGATGGAATGTGATTTCGATTGTATGGATGAATTAGTTCTAGCCTTGCTGTCTTTAATACGTGGATTCCAGGTAACAGAAATCGAATACAAATAGGATACTTATTGTGATTGCATTGCCCACGCCAGTCAAATTGGCATCCCTCGGTAGTTCATTTCTTTCGAGTTGTTGTCACTTACGTCTCCACCTCTTGTATTAAGTACACATTGCCTTTTCAAGGACAACCCAATCTGCACGTCCATTCACACTCCAACATTTATTTTTCAAAAGAGCATGCTATCATCTTTTCCTGACATCCCTGATACTCGGGTGAAAGCTGGCTACATGAAACATCGAACGTCCTCTTGTAAGACTCATCTTCGAACTCGTGCACTTTACAAACGTGGTCTTTTGGCAGATGTAGGATGGTTCTCACAATAAATATTTCATAGAACCAAAGTTATTATGAAAGAGATGTCCTTTGGAAGCAGATTGTCTTGTTGACATACCTTTTCAAGGCGGGGATCAACGCACATGAACACATCATTTTGCTGAGAAGTATCCAACCTTGGGTACAGTGGATCGATCACCTATCGTTTCTTCATCTTTGCCTCGTGATTGTAAACAACATCGATGAAGATAGACAAGAAAGGATTAATTAAGCTTATAATTAATTTGTGTATCATAACACATGTTTTACATGATGGCGGATTACATCCATGCTATGTGCAGCACTTACAAGCTTTGCAACCTGCAGATTTTCGTGCATGCTTCGAACTCGTACACTGGTTCCTACATCAGGGAAGTGTTGAACTGGAATATCTGGCACATGTGCTTCTTACGGATGAAGCCATATTTACCCTTGAGGGCTTCTTTAATCCTCACAATGTGTATGTATGGGCCAGCATTAATCCACATGCAACAAGGCAACATTCTTACCAGCAATGCTTCTCAGTCAAAATTGTGGGAAGGTATCATCCATGAGTATTTGATTGGGCCATATCTGTTACCGAAACATTTGCATGAGAAGACCTACCTCACATTTCTGCAAAAAGTCTTACCTGAATTGTTGGAAAATGTACCACTAGTCATACATTGTAAAATGTGGTTTCAGCATGATGGCACACTAGCTCCCAATTTCAGCACTCAGGTACGTAATTACCTGCATGCCATATTTCTAGGACAATAAATTGGCTAAGATGGTCCCATCACTTGGCCCCCATATTCACTAGATCTGTCTCCTCCGTTTTTCTTTTTTTTTTGGTCATGGAGGCATTTGAAAACCCTCATATATGACACTTCCGTTGCTTCCATCAAGTTGCATCTAGTTGCCAGACTGTCCGCGAAATGCCTGTCATTTTTGAGAACATGCACAATTCTTTACGTCAATGATGCAAAGCATGTACTATGAGTAAGGGTCGAAATTTCAAGCAGTTCTGGTAAATGTAATATATTGCAGTGCAATTTACTGATTAATGGTTGTGCATGCCATTTATTTTGTACAATTATTGTCTGCAATTTTCATTTTATTTCTTTATGTCAAGCAGTTGTTGACGTTTTGTTTTGTGTTAAATGAAGTTTGGTTTTTACATTTCGTGCCAGTCTTTCTTTTGCATTGTATAATACTGTGTGTGTGTGTGTAGAAGTGGAAAACACCCTCTAGCACACAGTCGTTTTCGTTGCGGCCATGAATTCTACACATACAATTCTGGTGAATTTAACTGATTTTAGAAAGTCGCCAAATAGAGCCCAAGGTCCGTTGGCATTAAATAATTTTAAAAATTCTTGAAATGGCACATTGTAGCCCTTTGTAGAAACCTTAAATGCAGGATCCAAATACTAAATTCACTGTAGTGCCTGAACGGCTAATTTTAGACAAAAAGGCACTGAATAAAAATTGTTTATTTTGATGTCCTTCACCTGTTACACATACTTGGCAATTGCCAACTCTTTTCCAGTGTGTTAAAAAAAAGGCAGTTTTATGCTTATTTTCACTAAATCGTAACACAGATCAGGATCAGAAAAGGGAATTCCGGATTTTTCTTTTGTCTGTGTTGTATTATAAGGTCCATCACTTAATTTATGCATTAAATATTTTTTTATTGCCATAATGGCCTACATAACAACAACATGCATGTCAACAGTAAATATGCTGTACAGCCAAACTGGCTCATTTGCGAACATGAGGATTTTGCCAAATATGGCTTGTCATCTTTCACCACCCCTTTCACATCGTTCCATTAATTATGAATCGTCGTAGATAACGGAAATATATATTACATGTAGTGTACTTTAATGCAGTTTATTTAGATAGAAGCTTTTCTATTTTTTTTCAAACATTTGTACAAGAAATATTTTTTTCAGATTAATGGACATGATGTATCCCAAGCATCTCACGAATATGTTGTTTCCACAATTAAGCAATCTGGAGATCTTGTTGCTATGACAGTTATCACTGTACAGGGACAACCTTCTGAAGTACTGCACAGACAATATGCTACTTTGCCACGAAAACTTGCAACTAAAAAAGGTTAGCGTATTGTTAAGTATAAACTTTTACCCATATATTTTTTTACTAGTGCACTAGTTAATTATTTGAAAATTTTATTAACAACATGAATTAATGGATATCTTTTTCTTTCTTTCTTTCTTTCTTTCTTAAGTAATTTTGGCCCTACAATGGTAATTCATTCGCCTAGTGTGCCGTTAATGTGGGTTCAATTCCCAACAGTATCAAAAAAAAAAAGAACACTTATTAACTGCTCACTATAGTCCAGGGGTCCCTAGGCCTTAAAAGGTTTGAATTCCTCATAAAACTGTAGGGCCTTGGCTCAGTATGACCTTTGCAGTCTTTGCACCTTAAAAACACAAGCAAAAGTAATTCTTTCACATTTAAAGTTTCTAAATATGCAAAGTCTAAATGAAAACATATATGCAGTAACAAGTTTCATCACTGATGGGGAATATTATACTTTAATACTTAATGATAGGAATAGACAGTGTCGATAAATACAGCAGTATTTTATGTCCTAGTTTTTAAAGAGATTAATTTGTCTGTAATAATTTAAAAATATGACTGCATTGTGTTCAAGGTTAGGGGCTGTCTTAATAATCATTCATAGGAATAGTCCATGTTTTATGTCTAGGCATATGTTAACTTTGATGTTCTTGTCGTTTCACACCAGATTTTATTCTCGTATTTGGTATTGCTATTGTCAATCATTAATTTTTTAAACTGCTTCACTGTTTTTTGGCTTCCAGATGGTTGGCCTTGGGTTTGTTATTTATAGATGATTTCAGGTTGCTGTTTTTTTTTTCATGCCTTACTCATTATTCCAGTATTTTGTACATTTTGCTTTTACCTGTTCAACTTAATCCATTATCTTATCTTTTTCCCCCATTTGTATCTATATTTTGTTATTTCTCAAAAATTACTCTGTGGAGGGTAATGATAACTTACATATAAAAACCTTATATATAGAGAAAAGGAGCATCGTTCTTGCCCTGATGGCTGAGCAGGTAGATGCACAATGAGT
>QLNU02015360.1:233518163-233559148 GCA_006491805.2 Dysdera silvatica
AAAAAGCCAAACTTTCATATGGCACAAGCGGTTCCGGGAAGGTCGGGAGTCCGTCAACGACGACGACCGCTCTGGACGCCCGTCGACATCACAAACGGACGACTCGGTGCAAAAAGTGCGTCAAGTTTTGGACAATGACCGACGATTAAGTGTTCGGGTGATTGCAGAGGAGTGTGGAATACCCAAAACAATCGTTCATCGCATTTTAACGGAGGATCTTCAAATGAGGAAAGTCTGCTCGAAAATGGTGCCAAAAGTCCTGACGAGTGAGATGAAGGAGCAGCGTTTGTTGAAGTGCCAGGAATTGCATGAACGCTACGAAACGGACCCAGAATTTTTGGACAGAGTGATCACAGGGGACGAGACGTGGATTTTTCAGTACGATCCCGAATCAAAGCGCCAGAGCAGCGAGTGGCACACCAAGGAGTCTCCTCGCCCGAAAAAAGCAAGGATGAGCAAATCGCGAATCAAGGCAATGCTCATTGTGTTTTTTGACAGAAAAGGTGTAGTTCACAGTGAATTCGTGCCACAAGGACAAACAGTCAACAAGGAGTTTTACTGTGAAGTGCTCAAACGGTTGCGCAACAGGGTTCGACGCGTCCGAAACGAAATTCGCGACAATTGGATCTTGCACCATGACAACGCGTCAACCCACACCGCGCTCATTGTCTCCGAGTTGCTGGCCAAAATGGGTGTGGCAACGCTGCCCCAGCCGCCGTACAGCCCCGATCTGGCACCAGCGGATTTCTTTTTGTTCCCAAGGATCAAAAGAACCCTGAAAGGAACTCGGCATGGGACGCTGGAGGCGGTAAAAGCAGCCGCGACGACCTCACTGAAGGAGATTCCCGTTGACGACTTCCAGGGCGCCTTCAATGATTGGGTGAAGCGTTGGCAACGGTGCATCGAAGCAGGGGGAGAATACTTTGAAAAGTTCTGAAAAGATTGTAAACTGATATTGAATAAATGATTTTAAAAAAAATCATTTCGGGAACTTTTGGGACAAACCCTGTACGTTGGGTCCCTGGTTTGATTCCGGGTCAGAACAATGTCTCTTTTTCTCCTATACGTAAAGCTCTAATTTGAGCTTAAGTGTGGATGGCAGAAATGTGTTATCAATACAGGTTTTCTCAAATTCAATTAATTGTTCATAGTGATGTGTTGTGCATTGCTATCAGGTATGCTTTTCACTCCACCCCCCCATCCTGACATCCATCTAATGCTTACAGTGAATGTACAGCATGCAGTAGCTGTTTGGGAACCTTTTTTATATGGCAGTGATTGTGATTCATGCACAGTCAGTCACACCAAACTGTAATTACTTGTCTGCTGCAGTATGACCCTTGCTGTCCTTGTGTTGTAAAACTAAAAAAATGTAATACTTTGCATATTTACCTTAGACATAGCTGTATAAAAATTTCTCTAGCTATTGGATGTTTTGCCTAGATACATAACGTTTTTGTTAATGAGTGTAGGTTGCGGAATAATACGAAACAGAACAAAGGTGTATGGAAGAAACTCAAATGTATCTTCATTGAAAAAAATTATAATTGTTAAACGTGATATATGAATTTTAATGTTTATGCAGAGTGAATGAAAAATTCAATTATAGTTCAAGACATAAAAACGTGCTATCAAAGCAGTATCCAAAATCTTGTACCAGTTGACCAGGATGTCATATTAAATTCTTTTCCTGTGTCAAATGCAACTAGAGATGTGGATGGGAGGACTTTCCGTGAAAAATTTTGGGAAACAGAAAATTTTTCATTTCAAAATTTCTTAGAAAACCCACATCACTAAATGCAACCAGGTGCCATCTTGAATAATCATTTCTGACACCCATGTGATGAGCTCAAAGTAATGCCTTTTTATGGAAGAAAAAGCAGGTAGTGACACAATGGGTTATATCTTGGGTCTCTGATTTGACTCCAGGTCAGGGTGATCACTCCTTTTCTTCAATAAAAAAAAAATCTAGTTTGAGCTCATAGCGTGGGTATCCGAAATGATTATTCGTATTTAATTCCCCATCAAACATTCCTAAAAACATGCCCTGGTGGCTTTGTGTGTTAACCATTATTTGGCAATTGTGTTAACCCTGTGAATGGTAATAATGCCCTATACCTGGCCATCTTTTGCAAGTTAAAAAAACTTTTGTAATTTCATTGATAATGAAAAATAAATACGTAAATATAATATGGCACATTCATGAGTTAATAGGGTGGTTCAAAAAGTTTTTAGATGCAAAATAATACTTGCAAAGTTAGAAAAGCATCAATCTTTCATGGTTTTTTAAAGTGAATCCCCCAGATGCTATGCACTTTTCAATCCGTATCAATCAATTTTTGAAAGCTCTGCACAACTCTTTTTTCTGGGTTTCTACATTGGTCAGTAAAAGTTTGCACTGATTCTTTGGGACTTGAAAAACGAGTTCCACTCAATTTATTTTTTATGTTTCAAAACAGAAAAAATTCACAAGAAGCCAAGTCAGGTGCATAGGGTGAGTGGGGTAAAAGTTCAATATTTTCTAGTGCTAAGAAATCATTTGGTCTCTCTCAGCAGAGTTCGATAATGCATTTTCATAATGCAGGATCATTCTTCTAATTTCTCTCTTTGGCTATTTCTTACGCCATATCTGGAGCACGTGTGTAAGACATACAACAACATAGCAGTCTGCTGTGACAGTTTTTCTGTCTTCTAAAATTACTGATGCACCATGTCCAGAGTAGGAGGAAAAAGTAGCCACCATTCTCTTCCCAACATTTCTCACTTGTCAAACGTGGGTGAAGGCTGATCTGGAAAGCACCATATCGTGGATTGACACTTAATTTCTGGTTCAAACTGGCAAATCGGTGATTCATGGCTAATTACAATATCCAGATACTACTTCTCTCATGTTTAAATTTTTTTTTGTATAAAATGGCACTATTACACACAAGCCTTCATTTCATCCTTTGTTGATTGAGGGAGACTGAAACAGAATATCACTTTCTGAGAAAAAGTTTTTCGCAAAGTATCAAATATTTATAGCACTGGAACTGATGTTTAGGGTCCTTGCAATTTTCTCATATGTAATTCACAGATTTTCTTTCATGGAAGGTTTTATTTTTTTAACGTTTGATTCTGCAGCTGATATACTCGGCCTTCCACTTTTCATGTCATCTTCCAATGATCTTTCCTCCCGCTTAAACTCATTGTACTAATTAACAATTGTGGCACACAAAGAAGAAACATTGGGAATTGGTGAGGACAAACTTTGAAAACACTCCTCTGCTTTTAACCTTTTAGAAAATTCATGAAAAATTATAGTGCAAAAAGCATGTCTGTTCAACTCCATTGCAAAAGCAAGAATGAATATGACTTTCATTATTTAACCCCAGTATAGAATATGACTGGGTCGAATTGCTGTGTACTGCTATCTAGCATTGTTGTTTAAAAGTATGAGCTACACTATGACACAAAAACCTAAGAGTTTGATCGTTTTTCCAATGAGTATTTAAAACTTTTTGAACGGCCTACATAACTATTAAATGATTTTTAAGATTCTTTTTCTTGTGTTACACAGTATTTACATAAAATAGAATCACAAACAAATATATATAAAGGGCAACAATTTTTATCAACTTTTTTAGGCATAGTAATATTAACGCCAATGTTATGGCATGGTTAAATGGTGAAACATTCGCGAAGAAAAGAAACGTTTTACATTCGGATCGTGCCCCACCAGACGCAAAAAACATTCTTTTCTTTACGAACGTTTCACCATCTAACTGTGACATAACATCGGCGTTCATATTACTAAGCCTAAAGAATGTTGATAAAAATTGTTGCTTTATTTAATCTGCGTAGTGTTCGACTTGTATAAATAATATAAAGGGATTTGAAGGATTGCATGCTCTCAATTTATATGATTCCAAATACAAATGTTGTATCCTTTTGCCATTTTTCTCATATTATGCTTGTATATTTTAGATGTTAGTTCATGTATATATTTTTTCATTTGCCACAAACCTACAATAGTGGAATTTCAAAAATAATAATTAAAAATCTTGCATCTTATGCATATAATTTTATATAAATTTTTAATTAGCTCCTGTGCCTCCAAAACGTGATCCAAGAACTACACTGACAGTTGGAAGGATTAAGGCACGTTCGATGGTTGCAGGATTGGCTGAGCTAGGTAAATCATTTTTTTCTTTTAAATTTCATTTCAATGCTATATTATTTGCTTTGTTATTAATGTAATAAAATATATATTCACAATTTGTTACAAGAAGCAGCAAAATGAAATGAAGGCAGCATGAACTTAATTTGTTATTTTTATCATTCTGAAATTTCCAGTATAAAACTTTCATTAAATCATTTTAGTTGGTTGCACACTTCACTAAGGTATTCTGTTCTTATTTCTTCACTGGCGCAGAATGACCCTTGCTCTCTTTGTATCATAAAAATACAGCCAACTAATCAACCAACAAGTTTCTCCACTCCTCATGTTTAATGCATTGACATTCTTTTAACAGATTCAATTAGTGGGACTGTTAACTTCTAAAAATGTAGCCTAAATCAGTGTTTCTCAACCTTTTTCTGGTTAGGGCCTCCCTTTTTAAGCTACATTCAAGACTGCCCCACCACCATTTTTTAGTTTGAATAAATATATTTCAAATCAATGTGCTTTATCAACTCTTTATTTATTATACAAGAAATATTAATAATGAAAATATTTCATAGTCAAATATTACAATATTGTCCCTTAATTTAGTGAGGTTCTTGTGGTTGATTAGAATAAGCAAGTTGTTGTTTATCTGGCTGCACCTTTGTTAAAGACAATCGAAGATTACCTTCCCTCACAATATCAAGGTGGTAGCAAACTTTTGATAGCAGATGAACTCTACTAAATCCGTATTCAACAAGATATGAAGTAGGAAATGTGATGAACTATTTTGGCCTTCACCCAAAGCTGTGGAAATTTATTTGCGATTTTACTGCTTATCGAGAAATGTTGTCTGCCTTTTTTGAGTACAGCTTGGGCTGCTGGATCACGGCATTGCAATCCAATAAGACGTTCTTGTATTACAATGTTCACATCAGCTGCATTTACCTCAAATGAATTCACCACTCAGTCTGAGATAATCATCTGCAGTACATCGTTAACCCTCCTATTGTGTTCGGGTCAATATGACCTGAACGCCTTCTTTGAATGCCCTAAATCCTATAATTATTTAAATATTTTGCTATCACTTTATGACTTTTACTAATTTACTCTAATGACAGTGTACCCAGGTTGACAAAAAGAAAATGCATTTAGTTTTTTAAAAAAATGTAATTGTTACACTTGTTGTGTTGGTCAATATGACCCGATGATCAGTTTTGTTAAAATTTAAAGAATGAGAAGCGAATTATCATCATAAATGATGATATTTTATTAGTTTTGTTTTATTTCTATGTAATTTCATGAATAATTCGCTTTGATTATAAAGAAACTTGACCAGAATGGTATCAGACCGATAAGTTATCTGTCATAAGGGACTTACGGGATGAATGGGTTCAAATTCTACCTAAGGTCTACACTGTTAACGAAAATGTAACAGTAGATGAGCAACTGGTACCTTTTAGAAGCCGTTGCCCATTTGAATAGTATATAACCAACAAACCAGCAAAATATGTTATAAAAATTTGGACTTTGTGTGATTCTGCGAACGCTTATGCATGTAACATGGTTTATATCTCAGGAAAAAAGAAGGCGAACCTCCAGAAAAGGGCCATGGTAAAAGAGTTGTGCTAGACCTTATTTATGGTCTAAAGGGGCAGAACGTAACGTGTGGTAATTTTTTTACATCTTAAGAACTTGGGCAAATGCTATTCAAAAGAAAGATTACCATGTTAGGTACTATTCGAAAAAACAAACCTGAATTGCCAACTGCATTGTTCTGCGACAGGAAGGAAGTTCTTTCTTCAAAATTCTACTTCGGTAATAACACAATGGTAGTTTCTTAGATTCCAAAAAGTAATAAAAATGTAATACTCATGAGCATGATGCATCCCGATTCCAGTGTATGTGATGAAGATCATAAAAAAAGTGTATTATTTTAGATTATAATAAAACCAAAGGCACTGTACATATTTTAGACAAGTTGGTTATAACATATACATGCAGACAACAAACTAAAAGATGGCCAATGATGATCTTTTATAATATCATGGACGTTTCTGCTTACAACACCTATGTTCTATGATGCGAAGTTAATCCAACCTGGAATGCTAAAAAACTTACTAAACATCGATTGTTCCTTGAAGAACTTGGTAATTCCTTCATTGCGTCCTTACTGCAAGAAAGAAACACCTTCCTCGAAGCATTCCTGCGGCTAAAATGGTTAGAATGGAACGACAAGGAACCAGCACTGCCGAAGCAAGGGAACAGCTGAAAACAAATAAGCATAGAAGATGCGATTTTTGTCCCTCTTCAAAAGACAACAAAACTAATGTAATATGTTGTAAATGTTCAAACACATATGTAAAGCTCATGTGTATTACTACTTCCAAGACTGAAAAATGAATGCAAGTATGATACAACTGCTGAGTTTTTCAGATGTACGCAACAATATTTTTTATCCTATAACTGCCGTTCATAATAAAACTTTGGTAAGTAAATGTTTCATATATTCTTATTTTATTTTATTATTTATGGCAAACGTAATACTGTCATGTTAATTTAACACTAATAAAACAACACCAATAGATGCTCGGGTGTTATTAACCCGAACACAGTAAGTGTAATCTGAAATAACCAAATGACATGATTCCGTATCTGGGAGGTGTCTGTTAAAGGAGGTTTCACTGTAAGTGCTACATATATTTTTATCTCTTTTATTATTTAGTAAACACATTATTGCCATAATAATTTAGCACTAATAAAATGACTCCCATAGACCAAGGCCACATTCAAAGAAGGGGGTGCATGCTTCCCCCCAAATTAAAAATTTCACATTGAAAAATTAGAGGTAAAGGTTCAGTGAAGGCATCACACATAGATTGGGCCTCCTCCATATTCAAATCCTGCTTACAACCTTGCCAAAGACACTCAGGTCATATTGACCTGAACATAATGAGTGTAACCAAAATGCGAACAAAATAGGAGGGTTAAAATTGCATATTATTATACAAATTCTTCAAATGCTCAATATGTACAAAAAAATCATCTTACAATTCCATCTCAGAATTCCATGAGTAGCAAATGAAGAAACTTGCATTAATTCAAGTCATCCAATATTATTCCAGAGGAGTTTAGGTTTTCAAAGAAAGTGGTAATGGTCGTTTTGCAGGATATGAGATTGCAGTTTTTTCCTTGCACCTGTTTATTAAAACAATTCAACTTTTCGAATATATCTGATAAATAAAATAAGTCACACTTAGCAGCAATTATCTGGTTCTGAAGCTGCTTATCATTTAGAAATGATATAATAATATCCCAAAGTGTAATAAAATGGTGGAGAGAATTCTCATTTGATAGCCTAGTAATAAATAGCCTTCTGTCTGTATTAACAGATTTTAAATTCTTCATTTTCTTTACAAAGTTGTCGAAACAAATGACTTTGCAGTGCATTCGATTTTATTTGATTTATGGCTTTTATAATCACACACACACATATATATATATATATATATATATATATATATATATATATATATATATATATATATAAATGGGAAAATAGTAGATAATGTAAATATAAATGAAAATGTAGAAAATCAAGCAAATAGATTGGTGAGAAATGAAAACAAATAAAAAACAATAGTAAACAATAAAATAAAAATACAAACAAGTTTATCAATGAAGAGCGCGCATGAAGCAGCAGCAATCAATATGATAAAATTATATAAATAGGAAATAGTAGATAATGTAAACATAAATATAAATCAAAATGTAGAAAATCAAGCGAGTAAATGAAGGTTATTAATAGGTGTAAATGTATGTACATCATACCACAGTTACAAAATATACATTCATGTGTAGTTAAAGTATAAATGAATAGACAAGTTTACGATTAATAATGACGGGCTAGTGACGAGAGTGAAAATTGAAATTATATGACAATATATTGAATCTATGCATGCATGTACAATCTTTTTCAAGGGAACAGTTATACACGCATGCCGGACACAATATATAAGATCTGCAAGACAATGTTTCTGAAACGCCAATAAACCGTTCGACTAAAACCCCGAAAACCAATGTCAAACGGCTCAAAGGCATTCTGCTCCCTTTGCCTTTGAGCCGTTTGACATTGGTTTTTGGGGGTTTCGTCGAACGGTTTTTTGGCGTTTCAGAAACATTGTCTTGCAGATCTTATATATTGTGTCTGGCATGCGTGTATAACTGTTCCCTTGAAAAGATTGTACATGCATGCATGGATACAATATATTGTCATATAATTTCAATCTTCACTCTCGTCACTAGCCCGTTATTATTAATCGTAAAATTGTCTATTCATTTATACTTTCACTACACAGGAATGTATATTTTGTAATTGTGGTATGATGTACATACATTTACACCTATTAATAACAACTTCATTACTCTCTTATTCTACATTTTGTTATATTATATTTACGATATCTATTTCTGCTATATATGCAATATAGCATGTGCTTTATTCTTTAACATATATGGTTTCTGCTTTGCCAGCAGTCGGTGTTGATGTGCAAAAGTTAGAAGCTTTCGTGCAGGCTGCGTTGTAGTGCGATATGTCGTTGATATTTTGTCAAATCGGTCGTTTCTCAAAAACATAGAAACTTCGGTTGACAAATGACGACAATATGGCGTAAAAATTAGTCATAATTCGTGTGTGTGTGTGAGGGGGGAATTAGTTCTAAACTACGTCATTTTTATGTTGAAATTCATCAAGATTCATAAGTCAATTTCGGTACGTTGATTTAATGCCAAAATTGGGCAAAAAATTATATTATTCGATCAGCAGCTTAAAAATATTATATATATTAATTATATAAAGTTGAGAGAAAAGCTGGGAGAAAAATTAGCTCTCACCTATGTCATTTTATGTCAAAATTCATTAAGATTCATAAGTTGGTTTCGTTACGTTGACTTAACATCAAATTCAGCAAAAATTATTTTATTGATTAGCAGCTACGAAAACTTATACACACACACACATACACGTATTTATATATATATATATTAATTATATAAAGTTGAAAGAAAAGATTATGTAACTAAAATGTAATTATGTAATTAAAATAATACAGTATAACATCAATTACCTTTGCTTATCTTCTCTAGTTTTGGAATATATATGTACTTAAAAATATAATTTATATCTGTGAATTACAGCTGCAAAATTGCATGTGTTTGTTGTGTAATCATTACAAAAAAGTACCTAAAAATTCACTTAAAACTGTGATAAATAAACCCTCTTCTTAGTAAGTCTATGTATAACGCTTTATAGACAGAAGTTAAACGTAGACCGTAGCTCATATAGTAGAGTAGAGTATCCAATTCGAAATTGGAAAGGCATGGGTTCGACTCCCACTTATTTTAGTAGTCATATCTCTTTGAAATTTATATAATTAATATAATTTACATCTTTGAATGCCAGCAGCAATTTGCGCGGGTTCAAAATATAATATATTAAAGATATTTCTATGTACTTAATTAATTATATTACTTAATTAAATTGTGTGACCATTCCTTTTCGAGATCTTAACTCCCATGTCTCATCCCATCTATACAGAAAATAGCATATGGAATGGGACAAGCAAGCTTTTAATGAACTTCACCTTATCAAACTACAAATTAAAATGTGGTAGTGTAGCCACAGGAGTGACCATCGAATAGAGGTTATTCTGGCTAGACTTTGCATTGGCCACACACACTTCTTCCATCAACCTCTGTTAAAGGAAAAAGACGGCCCGATGTGTGCCACATGTGGTGAACCATCAAACGTTTTACATGCCTTAACAATTTGCCCAAATTTTAATCAGCAACATTCATCAACCTTTAACCAAATAATTTTACCTTTCATAACATCTTATATGATTCTTTTAATCATGAAATCATTTTTAACTTTTTATCAAATACTGTTTTTTAAAATCTCATCTGATTTTTTGTATCGTTTTGCTCCATTGTACTTTTAATGCAGTTTTACCTTTATATGTTGGATTTATTTTATTCTTAAAACTGTATGCACATTCTCACCTTGTTTGGCTCAGAATGGCCATTCTTGTCCTTGCGCCATAAATATATAACCAACCAACTTAAATAAATTGTCCACATGTGTTGTGGTGCCCTCTGTTTCTATTCACATTAAAATGCCATGTTAAAACTTGTATATACATACACACGTCTACTACCTGATCAATGTTCTTTTATAATATATTTTGAAAACACTGTATATATCACCATCAGCTTACAATTCAGCTATTTTTCAGCTAAAAATAGCCGATATATAACCGATTTATAGCTAGAATAGTCAAATATAGCTGAAATAGTCAGATCTATTTTTCAAATGGATCAAAAAGAAATCATCATATTTCGACGTCGATATTTAGGACACTATGACGTCGAAATGTTGTCTGTGGTCGATCAAATTTCGACCAAAAATTTTAAGCATTTTCGACGTCGAATCACCACCATTTGCTACCTGGGTTAGGTGGATGAGGGATTCAATGTATTGGTGGTGGTGTCTCTGGTCATAAAAAATTTTCCCAAATTGGGAAATTTCCTTGAGGCATTTTGTATTTTCTCCAACACTTTAATGAAGCAATCAATAGTCAATTATTAAATAATTTAATATTCCCTTGACATTACTTATTTTTATATTAATAATTTTATTTTACAGTCAACTGCTCGTGGCCCCCTTGACATGTCCCATGGCCCCCAAATATCATGATTTCTCACGTTTGCCCACAAGAAGGGCCAAATGGCACCCATTAAGAACCACTAATCTAACTGATCATTATTAGGGCAGTTATTTTATTGCAGTGTGAATTTCTTCCATATTTACCATAAATTTTAGAGTTTTTCAATAAGTTTGCGAATTTTATGATTTTTCCAACAATTTTATGAATTTTATGATTTTTCCAACAATTTTACAAACTTTAGATTTTTTTCTATTACTGCATAATTACTATTGTAATTTTTGATTAATTTTCATATTTAAATACCTTATATTTTCATCACCAGGAAATCTTTTGAGTGAAATTTTGCATAAAAATACATTTACACTATATATGTACAAGATATTTTGCAATGCACCATCATAATCTTGATTGTTAAGCTAAACCGTTAGAATCCTGCTCATTTGAGAAAAAGAGCCGTTGTATGATAATGTAAGGGAAAAGATACAGTAAATTATGTATAGAAATGATTTTGTCTTGGGGAAAATCCCCCTTTTTTTTTTCAAACTTTTCTGTATAATTTTATTTCGGTTTGGTATTGATAGATGGCATCATAATTTCATATTGCTTTCTTTTCATGTCAAAAAATTATGACTTAATTTTAACTAATTTCCTTCAATAATAAAAAAATATATATATTGTTATTACTTAACTTTAGTAATGGTTTATTGTGCATAATTTATATAAATTAAAGTGTATCATAAGTATATATGTGAACGAAAAAGAACTACTATAAGGTTCGCTACTATCCATGATTGATCTCGGAACTTACGACTTGTGGATAGCATAATCATGCTATATAATGTTTATTTAGTAACATAATAGTTATTTGTATTACTGTTTAGAAACCATGCTTTTTTTTAATGTTAGAGCTACACTTCTTGCATGATTTCTTCTTAAATTTCCATGAAATGCAAGATTTTCCCTATAACCATCTCACGAATTTTGCATTTTTTTTCTGTGAAAAAATTACTGTCCTTATAATTAGATATGTATATGGGTAAGAATATGTTTTGCACACAAATAAGTGGAAAATTAATGTAGCACCACGTAAAATGCATTAATTATTGGTTATAACACTATGGAGTGTAGAAAAAAAGTTTTTTCTCAAAATTAGCATGACAAAAAACTTTAAACAATGCACACATTTGGGTGTTACCTTCTCTCCTTGCAATAAAATTTATTCTTCAAAATTCGAAAACGTCCTATTCTTCAAAGCTGGGGTGGGGGATATTACATTTTTTGTGAAGGTAATTGCTTATGTATTAGAAGACTAGATGTTTCCTCTTAAATTCCAGCTAAACAAGCACAAAAAATGCTAAAAAAATTATAATTAAAAAAATCTTCCATAGCTGTTCATGATAGGAGAGGATAATCATATTTATAAGTTTTTAAGGTCATCTTTTTTTGTCAATCTATCACCTTTGGAGCAATACTTTCTGGAAGCTTTCCATACTTATGAACAGTCAACCAACTTCTTTATGATCATTAATTTACTTCCAGCTTCAGTATTTCATGGAAGGCCCTATTAAGCTACATTCACTAATTACCTCCTTCTCCTCAATTTGTTTTCCATTGTTTGGCTTCCAAATATTTTTCGCTAATATATGACATTGCTGTCAGATAGTCAACAGTAGTATGAAATGGCAACATTTTGTGTTCTCTCTGAGTTACTCTAGTTGCCTCTTGAAGGACAGCAGCATTTATTCGAAATGTGTCAATACTCTCCCAACATCAAAAACTATGTTCTACAACATAGTTGCTAATACAGTAGAGTCTCGTTAATCTGAACCATGCTAATCTGAAAACCCGGTTAATCCAAATTTTTTTTCAGTCAACTGGATGTTTGTTTCAATTGCAGACGATTGACAAGATGTAAACAAACAGTGCAGTGTGTGTGTTGCCAATGAAATTTTCCTTCATCTGTTGTCTGTAATGCATATACACCGAAACACACACACTAAATAATTATAGCTTACAGTAAATTCTGTAGTAAAGATTCCAATTAGTCCGAATTTTTTTTAATCCAAGCAGATTTCGGTCCCAATTAGTTTGGATTAACAAGACTCTATTTAATCTTTTGCTGCATTTCATAGTGTGTGAAATACTTTATTAGAATTATAAAATAAACAATTCACTTTTTTTTGCAGTTAATATTAAATCCAGTTTTATCAAGTATTAGATACTTTAAATATTTTGACTTTTATTGCAAAAGTATCTTGTAGAATATTCACATATTACAACTATCCATTCTTAAATGCAAGAAGCATCAACATATTTACTTTACTTTAATATTTAACCATACCATATTTTGTAGGAAATAGAGATGGAATTTTAAGAATTATTTCTGAAAATAAATATATGAAATTGAACTTTGTTTCACCTCTTCTCAGATTAAAAAATTCATTAAAAATGGGCAATAAATGGTTGATTAAAATATAAATTACAAATGGGACAATGTATTTCAAATGACCTCAGTGGGTCAGAGGTTACAAGCATAGCTTTTTAGTGGTTGACTCCAGGTTGCATATAATTACTTACTAATATTAATATGACGAAAAACACGCAAAACTATATATTTAGTTCTTTCACAATTACAATTAAAAACTACATTTTTAAATAACTTCTTCATACGATGAAAATTTTTTAAAACAAAAACGTTCTAAAATCTATCATACACACAATAATAACGTTATTAAATGATATCCTATTGAATTCATCAAGTGAAATGTCAATGTCACTACAATATTCTCTCATCAGTGAAGGAATTATGAAAGCAACTTATGTACCAGTTTAGTGGCTTGCTTATCCGGCCGGTTTTGATCGTTGTATAGTGAGGTGGTTTTGTTGCTGGTTCTGTGAAAGTGACTTTTTTTTTTTTTTTGGTGCTGTTTAATAGTTCTTGTGTTCGTGTCAGAAGTTGCAAAGTTGATATTTGTTTTATTAAAATTAGTGGTGTTCATGTTCATTTAAGCCATGAATCAAGGTTTTAATCATTTGATGGGAATGTTTTTCTCTCAGTCGTTGATCCAAAGAGTAAAATAATGATCAGTGCATTGCATGACTTTATATGATTCTTCATATGGAGTTTAAAATGGAACATGAACGGCGTCAGTTCTTATCAATACATGTGAACAGGAGTATAAAACTTGCTGAACCTTTTATTTTCATTCATGATGTCTGTAAGGTGGAGATGGTTATACTTTGTCAAAGTGTTGTCGTTACCGAGTGACGAAATCAGACACATTTGACATAGTTAGTACATGTAGTAAATCATATGGTGAGTGTATATTGGTGCCATAGATGCTTTTTGCTGGTGTAATCTGAAAATTTTCTTGGAATGTGGTTCATAATTCTAAAAGTATGGTTGGCAAAGCACAAGTCCACTGAGTGTAGGCATAACACATAACAAATGTTTTTAGGTTTGATCAATCCATTACATTCTGGATTGTATGCATATTTTTGCTTCAATCCCAATATGTGTGATAGTTCTGTAAATAGGGCTGATTTTAATTAGCTCCCTAGATCCGTAATGATGGCTGAGGGTACACCGAATTTAGTAATCCATTCACGTTATACAGCTTTGGTAATGGTATCAGCATGTATGTTGAGTACTGGAAGGGCCAGCGTGTGAACTAACCAATTAACGTAATGCAGTAGCAATTGCCTTCTGAAGTAGGTAGGGGACCAATGATATCTAAGTGAATTTCATCGAATAGGAAGATGATTGCTTATTGCTTTTTGTGTACGGTGGTGTATCTTTGTTTTTTGGCATACCAAACAATTTCTAGCCTACAGATGGCCATCTTGTTTAGCTGATGGCCATACAAACTTTTTAGCTACCAATATAGATGTGGTGCGAATTCCTGAGTGGAATAAATTGTGAATAGAATCGAAAGGTGTTTTCCGGAGGGAAATTGATTTATATGGTCTTGGTACTGAGGTAGGGATGTTACAAAATATTTGCTGATCTCAGCCAAAGACAGAAATTTCTGTAATTTCAAATTTGAGTCAGTTAACTGTACTTGTTGGAGCTCAACATCTGGTTCTTGTTTGACTGCTATTTTAGAATATTCTAGAGCTTCGAGGAGATATAGTTTTTCCACTCTAGACAAAATATCTGCAACCATGTTACCTTTACCTGAGATGTGTTGTATATCCATGGTAAATTGGCTGATAAAATCGAGTTGCCACAGCTGGCAAGGAGGAGCTTTATCTGGGTTTTGTCGAAAAGCATAAATTAAAGGTTGATGGTCAGTAAAAAGAGTAAAATTCCTGCCTTCTAGGTCGTAAAAACGTTTGATGGAAGAGTAGGTCGCTAATAGCTCTAATAGCTCATGATCATAGGCACTATAACGTTTTTGTGTTTCCATGAGTCTTCTGGAGAAAAAACCTAATGGTTTCCAATCTTTCTGAACTCATCATTGAATAACTGCACCCAGTGCAAAATCGGAGGCAAATATGATGATTGCTAAATTTGCGTTGTGGATAGGATGCACTAGGAGGGTGGCTTGAAAAAGTTATTGTTCACATCTTTCAAATTCTTCGACAGCTTCCCCTGTCCATGCAATTTTAAATTTATCGTTCTGTTTTTACTTCCTTTGGTATAATCATTTAAAATGGCCTGAGTGTCTGCAGCTCCCAGAATAAATGAACGATAAAAGTTAGTTATTCCGAGAAATTCACATAGATAGCTAATTGCTGTAATACGTACCTTATTGGTGGTTGAATTCCATGAAAAATTATATGGTGTGTCAGATAATCTACTTCTAATTTAGCAAATTGGCATTTCTCTACATTAATTATTAAACTGGTATCTCATAGTCGTTGTAATATTTGCCTCAGGTGAGACAGATGTTCTTTTTAGTTCTTCGAAGCAACCAGTAAATCATCCAGGTATACGAAATAGAATTCTAAACCTTGGAGCTGTGTGTGAATGTTTGAGCTTCATTCCTTAAGTTATATGGCATTCTAGGAAACTCAAGTAGTCCAAAAGGAGGTCAAATGGCTGTTTTTTTCATTGTCGGCTTGCTTCACCGGAATCTGATGGTAAGCCTTAATGAGGTCTGTGGTTGAAAAAGTAGTACAATCATGGAGACGGTAGAAAAATCATGGTGGTTGGGTAGAGGATATCTATTGGGTAGGATTTTCACATTTAAAACATGGTAGTCCCTGCAAGGTCTCCACCTCTGTTTTTATTCTGTACTAAATGTAAAGGACTCGCCCAATAGCTTTTCGACGGTCTACAGATCCTTTGCTGTAGCATAAATTCAAATTCTTTGCATGCTATATTTAATTTATTGGGTGCTAAACATCACACTTTGGCTGCTGACAGCAAACCTGTCGTAACTATGAGGTGAGTTACTGTATGTCGAACTTCTTTAAAAACAGAGGATTGTAACATTATTTCCTTGAATTTGCAAAGTAATGCATAAACACGAGGATTATGTCAGCACGTAGTTATCGTACTTAAAGATGGAAAAGGCGATGACACAACTTTGGCATTGAAGCTTAAGGATGTAGGATCTATAAGATATTTCCTCTTAACACTTAACAAAAGTCCAAAGTATTTTAAAAAATCGGCTTCGATTATTGGTTTAGCGACGTTTGCTACAATACATGGCCAATTAAATCTCCTCCTTAATTCTAAATGTATGTAGAGGTATTCTGTTCTGAAAGTGTTAGCCTTGGTTGAGTTTGCCTCATAAAGGTAAAATGTTTTATCGGGAATTAATCATTTTTAGATGGAACAGGTATAACTGAAACATCAACACCTGTGTCTATAAAAAAGATCTTCTACTAGTTCGGTCATATGGAAAAAGGTGATTTGTGGCTTGCCTTAGTATGTCTTGTCACCTCTAACAAGGAGCCTGCTAGTTTTCCAACTTAGTTTCAACATAACTGCAGGATTCTATGCATTTTGTTGCTCTATCCTTAAATCGTTGATGGTACCAGCATCTATCATATCCCGTTCCTATATCTAGAACTAGATTTGTTTGCATTGTTTCGTCCAAAGGAACAACTTCTGGATCTGGATCCAATTGTTTGATCGCCCTTGAAAGTTCACCAATTACTTCGATAAACGAGGCTAAGTTTAGATTATCATTGTTATCTGGGTTTGTTTTCGATTTCTCACCAATTATAGAATCAATGGACGTAACTGAATTATTAGGGTACTCATATGTTTCCATGATCTTATCAGTCATCTTGGTGATGTTTTCTAATGGTTCTGTACTCGCCATCAAAATGGCTTGAGCTAAAGTTGACAATCATTGTAGCCATAATGATTTTAAAATTCTGTCAGACAGCTTATTGTTAGACAGAGATTTCATTTCCCTAAGTAACTGGCTGAGTCTTTTGTCTCCTAAGTCTACGCCAGAAACTAATTTTCTGATTTGCGTTCCTTCTGACTAAGTCATGAGTGAAGTAAGTGCATTCTTTAGCGTTTCATATTGCTCCGTTTGTGGCAAAGATAAAGTTATATCACCAACAACGTTTAGCATCTGTTTATTTAATGCTGCAACCACAGTGTTATATTTGGTTGTCTCTTTGGATATACTAGCATTCCTAAACTGAGCTTTCAGATGTTCTAACCATAAACTTGAGAGTCGATCCAGAAGGGTGGAGCATTTACGCTAATCCCATCTACAAATTGCATTAAGCCGCTGCTTGTAGTCGCCAATTAGTGAAGAGGATCAGATACCATGTTGGAATTCTAATGTCAGATACTCACGAGTTAATAGTTTTTCTTTTAAAAATTCGCATCCACATTCACCAGTTTGATGGTTGACTCCAGGTTGCATATAATTATTTATTAATATTAATATGAAGAACAATACATGAAACTGTTTAATTCTTTCACAGTTATAATTGAAGAACTACATTTTTAAATAACTTCTTCGTACAATAAAAAAATTTTAAATCAAAAATGTTGTAAATTGAATGTATCATACACATAGGCGTATACAGAAAGTTCGTAAGGGAAGGGGTTATAGGCTCAATAGGAGGATTACAGAGCTACAACTCACATTTTCCTATGTTATACAAAATTTCATTGCAATGGGGGGTTACAACCCCCATCAACACCCCCTGCGTACGCCAATGATCATATACATGATAATGAAGTTATTAAATGATATATTATTGAATTCATGAAGTGTGATGTCAATGTCATTACAGCTTTTAAGCTCATCAAGCTCGATAAAAAATCTTAATAACCATGGATATGTGTAAATGTAATGCAGTTTAGTAAATTTGCTTAAGATCACCTTTTGGTTGGTCTTTGGATGTCAGAATCAAATGCAATAAAATGCAAATTTTGGTAAGAATAAATGGAAAATTTGTACAAGAATTATTATAATAATACTTGTTTAATCTCTGTACTGATTTCAAAAATATTATTGTATAATTATGCAAAATAGTAAGAAATAGGTATATGACTTGATAAATGCAAAACTTAAAACTTTCAAAGAAATTGCTTATCATAGGTAGATTTATATGTGAATAGCATTCATAGATGTTGATAAAATATAATCATGTGTCTAATAAGTTGCCGTAAATGTAAAAGGTATTGTATAAGTATACTGATTGCTTAATATCTTAAAATTTGGTTTAAGATGTAAATTTTTGCATGCATTTTGGAACCCTGAGGCTAATGAATATTTTGAAAATTTTTTATAACTACTTTCATAAAAAAAAAATCATATTAATTATATAACATCTATCTCATCTAAATGAAGAAGCTTAACATGTATTTATTTTTTCAGAAGCCCTAGACCGAAGCTTATGTGGTTATGACAGCGAAGGAAGGTCTACAAAAAGCAGCTCAGTAGAAAGCCTTCCAAACAAACATGGTGTAAAAGGCATCATTGAAAGACCACAGAATATTGCTTCTATTCGGGCAAGACCCAGCTCTCAAAGAATGTCTGCCACTGAATTAGAACAGTTCTTTGCACGTCAAGGTTCTGTTCGCAGACCTCGCAGTTATAGTACTATTCATAGTACTAGGCCATCAAAGACTCCTAAAGTTTATGGAAGTGTTGCTGCTATGAAACGCTCTAAAGCTTCAAGAACAAAAATTGGTGACATAATGAACAAAATTCATAAAGAATTTTATAGTACTCCTGATCTAAATAATGAAATCACCGATATAGATGCTGGTAACACTTCCCTTAAAAAAAAAAGTCAAAGCCAAGAAGACATTTTAAATTCAAAAAACAATCGACATTCATGGGCTTGTTCGCCAAATAATTTTGTGAATTCATGTGATGCCTTGGATAATGAGGTATTTTATCAAAATGCATGGAAGTCTATAGAAGATGTGTATCGTGGTAGTGGTGCTCCTATTGTTGTTAAATCAGAAGAATCAGATATTTATGCAAGAACTTTGCCTGTTATTAAAGGTGAAAAGTCTGGAAGAGTTAGTTGTCCGCCACCTTCACATCCCCCACCACCACCTCCTCTTGGTCAAGTGGTTCAAGTAGATGTGTCTAAAGCACTTGGGGATTATGCTAATATTAACATATTGGGTGAAGATGCAGAAAACAATATAATGTCCAGTTTCCGCCCAGGTGACAGTGCCAAATTATATGCATCTCCAGAAGTAGTAATGAGTGTTGGTTATAAAACAGATCCTTTGCCTAAAAAGAGTATGTTAGAGCATCAGCAGTCCAGAAGAGCTGAGGGTGGATCTAGTCTGAGATCACAATCTCTTCCGCCAAAAGCTACTAATGGAAAATTAGGGGGAAAATGTATTACTGTATCATCTGAGACAGAAAATAGTGGTGACTCCAGCAATATATATTCAACTTTTAAAAAGAATTTTAAACAAAAAGATTCATCTTCAGATAGTGGACATGTCTCTGATCGGGGCACTCTGCGTTCTTTAAAAGGGAAACAACCTGTCACTAATGCGTATTCTTCAAAATTTGATATTGAAGAATCGAACGTTGATGATCAGCAAAACTATCCTGCCTTACTTACACCAGGGCATGAGCCATTTATCCCAGAACCTGATTATGACAGTAGTGAAGACGATAATGACATAAATACTTCAGGAAACCAGTGTGGTACTTTGTCCACTTTTGGTAAGGGTGATGAAATAGTTAGTGAAGAAAAATCGTTCAGTAATAAACATTTTAAGGAAAATGAAGTCAATACAGCTACAAGTGAAGCAATCCAGCCTCCAATGAGTCCCCATACAGAAGCTAAACGTGCAATTCAGGAAGCTCGAGAAAGACTTCGGTTTTCCAGCAAAACTCCAGACAAAAATGCTACAGTTGTATTCATTAGTGGTAAAATAACTGAAAGAAAAGTGGAAAAAAGTGAAATTCAGTTGATTAGAACTGAAGAGGGTCGACTTACAGGTACTGTTGTAATATCGACAATGAATGAGCAAGCTGAGCCCTTATATTTAACTTCACCGATTGTGAAAACAGATGAAACTGATGTCAGTGAAGTTTCTCGATACCCAAGAAGAGATGCTCCAGCTTCAGAATATGCTAAATATAGACAAAAAATTTTAGGAGGAGCCAATGCAAATGCTTCTGATCCTCCAAGCTTAGCATCACCTGATGAAGTTGTAGAAAATAAAGATGATTTGAAAAAGCCTGTCCCAGAAGTAAAAGCTAAACAGACTGATGCCATTGAATCACCTACTAAAACTAAAGATGGTCTCTGTATTGCCTTAACAGGAGCTCATAAGTGTCCTTCAGAAAAGATAGAAGAAAATATACTAAATTCAGATAAAGCATTGCCAACTTCGAAAGATAATTTCATGGATGATGTTGCTGAAAATAGTTCGAGTGGTGTTTCTTCTGATATTGAAATGCAAAATGAAATTTATACTGCTAGTTCAACAGAAGAAGACAGCAAAGCTGAAACTGTTATACATTCAAAACCACCAGAAGTCATTCGTGCTAAGCCGTTAGCAATAGACAATAAAAAATCATTTCATGAACAGGCTGTGCCTTGTCGAGCAGAGGAAACTAAAGATATAAGAAGTAAAGTGTTTACTCATCAAGCAGATATTTTACAAAGAAATGCTGCTGAATCAGGTTTGACAAGTTTTTCTGAAGAAAGAAGAAAGGATAAATTGCCATCTAAGAAAATTCAAGCTCCTGTTGTGACCCATGAACACAAAAAAACTAGTATTTCTAAAAATACAACAAAAAAGTCTGCCAAACTTGAATCCAGTCCTGAGAAAAGTTTAGAAGATAGCTTAGAAGTTTTGAGGTTGCAAGTCAACTCTATTGGTGTTGGTGAGGTAAACGAAGTTGATGTTTTTCAAGAACTTGTGCCTCCACCTCCAGAATTTGCTGCTTCAAATGACATTTGCGGCAGTAACAAAAAAATTGTTTCTCTTCTTCATGATACTATTGCTCCACCACCAGAATTTTCAGATACATCTCCTTCTGAAAGAAGATTGGGCACACACTCTCTAAGAAGGGACCACACATCTCAGCTTTATCCAAAAAATTCCAGCACTGTAAATTCTAAACATGGAAACATTCGCATTTCACCGGGTGCTGTAGATTTGGCACTTATAGCTTCATTATGTGTAAATGCAGATGGTTCTAGAATAATGCGTAAAACTTTAGGCCAGCGAAGTGGAAGTAGAGGAACTTCACGTCTTTCTGGACGAGATCCACGGGATTTATGTGGAAGTGATAGTGAATTTTTGCAGCAGAAAAAGACAATACAAAAAGAATTCAGACTAAAACCACTGCAGAGTTGGACTACATCTGATATTTCAGACTGGTTAGATAGCTTGTTTTTGTCTGAATATAAAAGTGGTTTTGCAGAAGCTGGTATAACTGGTGCCAAGTTAGCAAATATGGACAGTAATGACTTGATGGGTCTTGGAGTCAAACAAATGGGCCATCGTTTAAATATGGAACGGTCTCTTAAGTGGTATCTAAAGTAATTTGTCAATCATAACATAATTTATGCTATAATTTTCATGTTTTTGCAAACACTCATAGACCAGCAGTCTTTCAATAAATGTAACTATACAATAGTATAAAGTAAAATTTATAAAAATTTAATAATATTTTGGCATTAAAGATTTGTGTTTGGGAATACAAGGATAGTGTTTACTAAATTACTTACATTCTGATTTATTATTTTAAAAATGAATAAAGCAACTGTTTTTTTTTATATTTATAAAAATTGTAAGTTTCATTAACATTTATTTTTATACACTTTTGGTGATCATATCTTGGGTGCCAACTCTTATGTTCTGATTAGCTATATGTGCCTTGCCAAACAAACTATCATATGACCATTTGAAGTAATTGATCGAAGCTGCTTTACTTTATAATTTATTTTGTTGAAAATGATTTTCGATATGGACAAATAATTGATCTGAAAAATTTAAACTAGGCTGTAGCATTTCTTCTTTGCTTTGTACTACAAACATGCTCTCCACATATATTCAGAAATTAAAAATCCAATATTGTATATCTAATAATTTTATTTATTTCGATTACTCAGTAAAATAAAAGTTATTGCATAAAAATTGTATAAAAAAATTTCAGAATGTAGGTAAAAGTTTTGTCGCATTTAATTATTACATTTTCCTAAAATACTAGTTAGCATATCCAGTGCAAAGTTTCATCTCTCTAAACATAAGTTTTTAAAAACTAATGATACTTTCCTTGTCATAGTAGAACTTGGATAATTCAGCGTTGAAGAGACTGCATAAAAATTTTGGAATTATTAAAAAATTTAAATTAAGCAAGTTTGAATATGGGAACATATTCGAAAATTCAAGTGGACAAAGAAAAAGTTCAAATTAAAAACTTTCGAATTGTTTAAGCGAGGGGTGGGGAACCTTTGGCCTTTTGGGTATGTAAGTGTAGCCTTTTAGAAGAATCTAAGTTTTGCAAATCAAATTCTTTTATTTTTATTAATATGATTTTGTCCATCTTATTTTTTATTTATTTACTTTATTATTATTAACTTAACATATTTAAAATACAAAAGATAAAAGAATTATCAACAAAATTATCCTACCAAACTGCTTTTTGGGTTCTGATTATTAGGGTTCTGCTATATATCTAATGAGTGGGTAAGGAAAGGTGGCTCAAGCCCCCCATTGGATAGCAAAATACATTATTCCGTTTAACATCAAATCACATCATCTGTTAAACTATTTGAGCCCCCATAATTTTTGAATTACTACATCCCTGTGTCTTAATTGAAATTTTTTGAGTGCAGCCTTTGATTATAACTAAATTAATTCAGCCTTCCAATGTGAAAAGGTTCCCCACCCCTGGTCTAAATGCTGCTGTGTTATGCCTTATAGTTTTTATATTATATATTTTAAAATAGTTTTATCTTATTTTATATAAGCAGAATCATTAATTTGGTATCTCCTAACCTTTGTGACATTTTATGCGGTTCTTTCAATCATGAAATCCTTCTTAATTTTTTATCTGATATCATTTTTTCAACCTCATCTGATTTTATTACATTGTTTCATTTTAATGCACTTCAATACAATTTTTACCTTTGTATAATATTAATTTGTCTACATTTTAAAGCCTCATGTGCAGTTTCACCTTGTTTGACACAAAATGACCTTTCCTATCCTTGTACCATAAAAATTCAACCGACCTCAACCACTCGATTATATCTAAAAAAACAAACAAACTTACAAATTAAGACTGTATTGCGAATGCTTGAAATGTAAATTAGATTCTGAAATAACCCCTCCCCCAATACACATACGCACACAGTTTGCACTGAAGTAATTTTACGAGAGATCTTTTGAAAGACACTTACTATCCTCAAAAAAACATTAAATAGCCAGTTAGTGTTTGGATGGTATTACTAAACTTGAAGATTTTGTTATTTGTTTTGTTAAATATTTACCTAGACATATACTTTTTTTTTTTCTAATTTTGATAATGCACACTAATTTGACTCTACATTTTTTTTGGATTAAGGAATGTTATGCCTAATTATATATTTCCTTAATGTGAAATTAATAACTACAAATTCCAAAATTACTGATTAGTTTTAGATAATGAACTGTGTGATAATATTGTATGTCAACCGAGAATTTTCCTGAATCACATGCCTGCAACTTCAGTAATTTTTCCTCCACCACACCTTCTCTTAGATAACCTATTTTTTACCCTAACTTTATTAACGTTACTGCTGGAAGTAAATTTAAGACCACACGCCCTGATGTATTGTAGTGTGTAATTGGAACAATCTGCTAAAAGCTTCATTTAGTTAATCCAGTATAAGTGCTGTTTGTTCAGATTTCACTTAAAATTCACAAAAAAGACATAGTACAAAAAACTTCTACATTCCCATAAGATCTCCATAGTGTGCCCTGTTAGGCATATTGTTTTAACATTTTACAAGAATCAGTAATGCATAACCACACAGTTTAGATATGTAAATATTTTATTCTTAGGGTGTGTCTATAAACTGCAAGAAGTTTGTGATACATTCAGTGAGTTCCCTGATCAACAAACTTCTGAATAGCTCAGATATTTATGTCAAATCAAAGATTTATGGGTCATGTACTCAAAATATTCTTATGATTGTGTTGCTTAGGATAAAAGTGGTATGAGTCAGTGAGAAAATCCATTGTTGACACACTAAATGTACAATTTTTGATGGTATTTTTATGTGGCAAAGTGGCATGAATCAGTTTCAACTAAATTTAGTATGAAAGCAGTGTTTTGTTGTTCCCTAAAATCACAGCAAACAGAAGAAGAAAATTCGAAACTACTCATTTTTAAAAATTTGTTTCTAAAGTATTATACTGTTTTCATTCTGAGTGATACTATTATTTTTTAATCAAAGCAATATTTAAAATTGTGCTATTAAAGTAGATTGGATTAATAAATATTTGACATCAGTTAATAAAATTTAATTAATAAGCATGGAAGCACTGGCATTAAGATTAAAGTCTGTTTTTAAAAAGTAAGTTATTTTCTATGTTTTATGTAATGTATATAAAAAAAAATACTGTTAATATGTGTAAATCATCCAGGGAGTGTGGAGAGCAATGTTTCCATTCTATTTCTGTAAGTAAGCTACTTCAAAGTTTTAAGAGAGTGTTTTATGTTGAGTATATTATATTTCGAAACTTAAACTCAATAAGGCGAATGCCTTCTTTCTGCCAACCTACAGATTTATACATATTTTAAAGTAAAGATAATAACACAATTAAAAACTTAATTATAAATGATGTATTAACAAAACAAATCAAAGATTTACTAGGGATAACTATAACTAGCAAATTTTTGTCACTGGTTAAGATGCAAAGGACACAAGAAAAAAGAAAAGAGGACAAAAGGTAAGGGAATCCAAAGAAAAAGACCAAAAACAGTAAAATTATGAAATGAGGGAAATAAAATATGCTAGATAAGTTATGGGAGTATAAAATTGGGAGAAGTAAAAAAGAAGTATACAACACAGAGGGATTAAAGAAGTAAATGTCAGGAAAAAGAAAGGTAAAATTTAACTGTATAAAAATCTGCAACATTTCAGGAGGGAAATACTGCTCCCATTATCAAGCAAGGTGTTAAGAAAGTATAAAAATGTCCTGCGTATATTCTCTGCAAGGTAAATTTATATTTTTATGCAGTAAGTTAGTTCTGTACTTGGGTTCCCTTTCTGTGCCTTTAATTCTGGTTTCCCTTTCTTCTCATTTTTTTTATCCAGTCATAGATTTTAAGCCTGACTATTCATTTGAAAAGTATTCTAAGACTCTAGAAAATGTTTATAGTATCGAGAATTGACATTTATATGATGTTTTACAGCATTTCGATCAGGAACATGTCCTTCCACTTACGCATGCTCTGCTAGATGATTAGACACCTTGCCTTAATCCATAGCATGATGTTCTTTTTTCTTCTGTAAACCAGTCTCTCCAGTGTAATTTCATTACAGTTTCTATGTAGTACCTGTATAATTGCTCCCGTCAATTTTTTGCTGAAACTTTGATGTTTACCCTAACAGATGACAAATAGAGGGCAGATTGTAAAAAAATTTAATATCAATTTTTTCAAAATCATGAATAGAAACCTCTACATAACGAAAAACAATGTCTGTCTAGTTGGCCTTTATTCCACAGGTTTTCCACTTCTCTTATTGTGGCTTTTTATTTGAATAATGAAGATGATCAAATTGTCATTTATTCTTTCTACAAGTGCTTTCTTTATTCCTTCATACCTTAGTATTTCTCAACCTGGTATTGCTAATGAATGTGTGTGAGGACTTTATGTATGGGAAACTTTATAGCGAAGTGAGTAATGTCTGAATATTGCCCTATATGAATTGTCTTTCAATAAATCAAATTTGACACTTTCTTTTTTGGTAGCTTTTATATCCAAGGATAGTAAACAATCTTCATTTCTTGCTTCCAGGGTAAACTGTATATGGTGATTCAAATATTGGTGACTGCTGTCCATCTCAGCCCTTGGAAGTGCAAAAGAAGTGTTATTTCCATGTTTCAAGATTTTAATATAAAAGGTCACCATAGTTCAGATCTAGTTCCAAAGTTTCTTTATAAAGATTGACTATGATACTGGAAGTAAGGGGAAACTGTTGCAGTTTCTTGTTTCTAAAAAGTTCTATTAAATTAAGTAAGCTACATTCAAACAAAATTCTAACAGCATACAAATGTTTCCTAGTTCTGATTTTGTAGGTGCTGTAATAGTTATCACATTCTGAAGCAGTAGGAATCACTGTGGAAGGGAAAAGGACATTGAAAGATTTAGTTACATCTTTTATACTGATTTCTAATGTACCTAAGGCAGAGATATATCTTCAAGTAGTTACCAGACAATGAGGATAATAAATTTATTTATTTTCTACACACATACAACACTAGCGTGAAGCCATTTACAATTAGCAGCACATTTTCACATTATATATTCTTTATTCATATGAAATAAAAGAACCATCTAATTAATGACACAAGTATATGTATTACAACAATCTGTAGATACATACATAAGCGTACACAGGAAGTTCATAAGGGGGTTATAGACCCAATGAGGTGGGGTTACAGAGCTACAACTCACATATTCCTATGTTAAATATACAAAATTTCATTGCAAAAAGGGGGGGTTACAACCCCCATCAACACCACCTGCGTACGCCAATGGATATGCATATAAATATTAATATATTATGTAAAACTAATGTGTAATATTATTAATAAAGTAAAACCTCCCTACAACGATGTCCGATATAATGATACATCCATCTACAACGATAATTTTTCTCAGTCCGTATAATAGTGTTGTAGAGAGGTTTTACTGTATAATGAACCATCCCTATAACTCTCTCTATAAGGATAATTTTTCTCGGTCCGTATAATATTGTTATAGAGAGGTGTTACTGTATTTCTTTTATAATAAATTTATCCAGAATTTACTTGGTACATATACTGTAGCAGGTCCTAAGAAAATACAATAGTACAACCAGCTGAGGACCTGAAATAATAACCCTCAGGATCATTAAACAATTCTCATCTCACTCCTTATATAATTATTGACAAGATATATACAATTTCAAATTAAATAGTAAGACCATATTACAATAAATGTACTTATAACTATAGTGTAATGTTTATAAAATATTATTGTAAATGTGCTGCTCAGGCCAGCTGGATATCTAAACTATGCACAGTCAGGGAATTGTAGTTCATAATAGGACAGAGAAGCACGCCACTTTTATGAATCTTTGGATAAGACCTAAAAGAGAGAGGTATTTTTCTTGAACTATATGGAAGCCACCTGTACAATACACACTTCAATTTTTCATTCCCTGTGAGAATGAACAGTAAACAGTTTATGCACCTTCCTATATAGACCAATTTCTTCTTACAATAAGATACTATCGAATCAAAATAAATCAGTATCAGATAATAAAATCAAAACCTCTTATTTATATAAAGATTAGGTCAAAACAAAATTACATTAAATTATAAAACAGGGATATCTTTGCTGTTTTTTTTTTTGATGGTTTTAATTGCATTTCTTTGACCAACAGAAAAATTACTGACTTGCTTTTGTCTTCTGAGTAATACCTATAAAATTTCAGGAGTTTGGCTGTCGATGAGCAGTATCTCCCAGCTTCCACAAAACTGATTCAATAGCTTGTACTGGTGAAAATTATTTATTTTGAGGGAGAATAACTATTTGAATTTTTATTTGATTTTGTACTACTTTTCTAATTCTTCATCTCTTTAATTTTACTCTCCTGTAACCTTTTAACATCTTTTTCCTCGTTTCATTGCTTTTAATATTTTTTTTCATTTTCATTTGTTACATTTTACTCCTTTTGTTGACTTTTATGTTCTAACTAATGGCAAAATTTTTACAAGCTAAATAAAACATTTCTTATTTTCTATGTATTTTTAAAGTATTAATAATGCAAGTAAAGAATCTAATTTTTGCATTTTCAAGCATAAATTCTTATAAGAAATCAATCATTATTATAACAATTCAGTATATTGTTTAAGTTATAATTAGTTTCTAGTGACTTGTCAGTATAATAATCTTTATAAGTTTCAAAAATAATTTAAAGTAGTTATAAATGTAACATAAAGTATCTTTTCATGTGATAGCATCTTTTCATAAAACGGCAGTCTTCATAATTCAGTACAGTAAAACCGCTCTACAACAATATTATACAGACCGAGAAAAATTATCTTTGTAGAGGGAGTTATTGTTATAGGGAGGGTTCATTATACAGTAAAACCTATCTGCAACACTATTATACGGACCGAGAAAAATTATCGTTGCAGAGGGATTTATCGTTATATCGGATATCGTTGTAGGGAGGTTTTACTGTATTTGGGATTCTGAAATATATTCAAATGTATCTTTTTGCATAGATATATACACCTATATATTTCTCTTAATGGAGAAAATTATGCAGAATACTCTTTTATGAACTAAATAACTGTTGTAAAGACATGAAATTGATTAGATGCCATGTTTTTAAAAAAATATTTAATAAAGAAATACATAAAAACTGTAGAAAATTCTATTTAAAATAAATAAATATTGATCAAACAATAAGCATTATATTTAAATTTTTAAATAATTGCTGATTACACTTTCTGAGTATGAAACTAAGTTTTCATAATCCAATTAGTTTTATTTAATCAAAGTACAAATTCCATTAAGCATATGTTGTCATTTGTTAATTGGATATTTTCTGTTTAAAGATGTTCATTAAGGAAATAATGAAATAGGTTATTTGCTCTTAAAACGTTTAGGAAATTTGATGTAAAATTTTTTATTGTAGGCAGGTGATTCATTGGTGTGTCAAATTTTGTTATGGGAAAATTCGTCACCTTTCAAAATGTTACAATATTTATGTAACCAGATTGCTGTAGTGCATAGATAACTGTGCACCAGATAACTGTCAGTGCATTTAATTCTTTACTATATATTAAGATTATCATGGTAATATTTAGAACAGTAATTTTTGTACACATGCATTTTCAATGAGTTAAATAAAAATAACAGCTGCTGATTACTGTTCAGTATTTTTCAAAACACAAGTACAGCATTATGATTATTAAAAATGATATTTGATATTTTAGGCTTCAATATAGAGATTTCACATAAAAATAATATACTTAAACAGCTCCTAATAGGTACAATTGAAAAACCAATCATTAAAACTGTATATATTGCCTGACATGATTTGCCATAGAATAACCCTTGTCCTTGTGCCATTAAAGTTCAACTAATGAATAAACCAAGATACCATTTGATGACAAAAATAGTAAGAGTACTACTCCGTATTTTTTCGATGGGAACTAAATGTCAATTTTTACTGATCTTGAGGGAAATTTTGAAGGTTCTTCAGATTCAAATAAAAATGGTGAAATCGGAATTGTCTGAAAATATGTATTGGTAACTTAAAATTTTTAAGATGAATTAAAATAAGATATACTACCCTCTAGTTAAATATTTTGTACTTTATAACATTAAATAAAAATAATAAACAGCATAACACACAACTGACATAAAATTTTATTAGTGTTTTTATACATGTCAGGAATGTGTTTTAAGTTGTTTATTTCATTTTTCTTTATCTTTGATGTGAATAACGTAAGCGAAATAACAAAGCTGCTTTTCAAAAAAATTTATCTTTGTATGATTTTAAGCATGAACAAGAAAGTTTTGGTAAGCAAGGGAAATTTTTTTCAATGGAGCTGATCTTATGCTAGTTGCATACCTGTATGTATTTTAACTTATGTAAGTAATGTATAGATGAATCACTCTCTGTACTAACATGCAGTAGGTAAATTTTACTTAGTTCTTCAGACTCACAATTTTAGATTGAAAAGACAGTAATCAACATTGCTTTGTATTCTGTTTTCTAATTATTTTATGTTTTGCATGGTATTCAAAGACTCTATAAAAATAAGTTATGCATGCTTTCAAGCAAATATTCATCACAATGAAACAATATACCAACATATTTTTCTGCCATTTTTAAGCATATAATTATCTTGTTTCAACTTTTCAGTTTGGAAAAAAATGCTATGTGTGAAGAATTAATTTCGCATAGATTATCATAAGCATAAAATAATGTATGATATACATACAAAAAAACCCAAACAAACCTGTTTTTATTACCTTGAACTGCTTTAATATTTCTACGAAGAAAGGGATACATATGATCATATTGTAAGTAGTTTTCTGAAAGTACATTAATTTATGATTTATCGAGAAGCATGTGAGTTTGAATTTTACAGTTACTGACTTTTTTCTTGCCAATGGAACTACTAACAAATATTATGTATCTAAAATCAATTACTGTTATTTATTACTGAGGTAACCACTGTATACTTTACTTCCTCTCTTGTGATAATTTTTCCATAGTGTCATAATGGCTACATCTATGTTTTCTAAATCACAACATTCTACTAATGCTAAGAACACCATGTCACTTTTATGCATTATTTTTTAATATCAATTTGCAATGCTGTTGACATTTTTCACCATCAGCCAGGGGCTGATCACTACAAAAGCGTCCAAAGCCCAGGCTTTGCGACTAGATTCTATTCTGTGCATGTGCGTGGACCACGCACATGCGCAGAAGGATTGTTCACCGTGCAGTTCCCACTCCCACTAAAGTCTAGTCCTAAAGCCCGGGCTTTGGACGCCTTTGCGGTGATAAGATCCTGTCATCAGCTAAAGGTAAGCAAGCTCTGATGAAGTGTTTATATGTGGGGTCTACTAGCTAAGAACATGCACTGTTCTGTCAAATAGGGAGCTCCTTATTTTTTAATCCTTCTCAACATTTCACAGTTTTTAAATTTTTTGGCTAAAACATTTTCTTTACTATTACTTATTACATTAAAAATGACAATTCCCTCTCATATTTTAAGACCTTTATTACTATTTCTCTGATGCTACCTGTTGCTTCTATCATTGCCTTTATTTCTATTGTTACAATTCCGTATCTTCCCCCTTTACATATATTACACATCTTTAAAACAATGCCTGTGTTCTTCTCCTTGCATTTATTATATTTTTCAATAAAGATTTTCTGCCATTCACCACTTATTGAACACCATATTATCTAGTATTTTGTTTTGTGAGATTGCTGGTGATAGTTCGAAGTTGGCAAGAAGAGGGCCCCATAACTGCAATTTCACCACTTGTGAAGTTAGTTGTGAATCTTGCTTAACTTTGGTTTCATTCACACACATCTGTATCATCATAAAAGCTGCCTGAAAAAGTTGATCAACATATTAGTTATGCTATCCAACCTAAATACTTCAAAATTTTGCATATAATATACATAATATTTCTTTCATTTAAAGATTATATTTATCAATTAAAGTTATATCCTATTTTTATATAAAATTTAGATTGGTAATTACTATAGAACATACATACTCTTATAAAACCTTTCAAGCAAATTTATCTTTCATTTTGAATGTACATTACATTTTTGTATAAGGAAATACTTTCTAGTATTTTATTATTTATTATGAAATTTATGAATATAATATAATTTCCTGTTTACTAAACAGTCTAGGATAACACAAAGTAAAATATAAAATGTATTTAAAATTTAATATATATTATAAATATACTGTTATTATATAAAGTTTTTAAAATTGATGAAGCATTTTTAGGATAGCAATTAATGGAGTTTAACAAAATTATTATTTTTGCAATATTACAAACAAACGTAGCTAAAATGAAATAAAATCTATCAGTTTTTTGTTAGTAATTCTCTGGTTTTACTTCTGTACTCATATTCTCTGTAAACTAGTAATAGATTTGTTTTCCATCTTTTGAATATACAGTTTGTATTCTGTCAAAAGATGTCATTCAGACTTATATGCAATATAATAATGAGAGCATGTTAATAACAATACAATGATATAATAATGAAATTACGAAGAGCAATCAACTGAATATACCTAATTTATGGTACTAAATAATGAATTTTTGAAATTTATACTCCATTGTATAGCTAATTTAGTATTATACAATCTTTATAAGTGTCTCCCAGATAGATAGATAGAGAGAGAGAGAGAGAGAGAGAGAGAGGGCGGGAGTATAAACAGACGTTTAAAAGAATGCTAGAACTTTATAATTAAAGAATAAAATATAATTCCCCAAATTTCGTTTAGAATGTGGCGATAGCAAATTTCAAAAAATTATTTTTAAATAATCATTCATTTCTTAGTAAAAGGGGCCAATTTAACATAACTTATAGGACCAGTGTAGTTAATGTTTTTTGACAATTTGTTAATTTTAGCAATAATTGAAATTCAATTGACTATAGGGTGATTTTCATGACTGTTTATAATTATAACAATGGTGGATTAAAATAATGTTTTTGTTAATGTAATTAAAATAAAATTTTAATTTGTAAATTATATTTAGAAATAAACTTATAAAAATATATGATTTTTTAATATTATATGGTAGAATGTTTTCTTATATCTATATAAAATTGCTAATTTTATCTATAAAAAAATTAAAATTTCCTGAATTTGTATTCATAAATTGGGAACACATTAAAAAATTAATTTTATTGTTTTTGATAATTATTTAAAATAAAACAAACGCTAAGAAAAAAATTAATGAGTGCTTTACAAAAATAACTTCATTTAGAAGCCTAAAAAACTGAAATGAAGCTCTTATATTTTACTTATGGCTTGTTTTATTTAAAAAAAAGCCTTTATGGCCACATAAAAATTACCTTGCTACTGTAACAATTTTACGGTGATCCAAATATGTTATTTAGGATATGAATAAAGGTGTGATATTTTGTGTGTCATTTTGCAATGTACAAAGTTAATTGTGTGAGTAAATTTTAAGTACATATGTATAGTTTTTTTTCATGTTATATAAACTATTTATTTTCAAAAAAAGAGTGTAAGTGATTGTACAGATATTGTTTTTTTATCACCTTTTTATAGCTGTACAAGCTGTTTCATGAGCCAAGTAATTTAAAATTGTTGAATTCGAAGTATGTAAAATTTAAAAAGTTTAATATTAATGTATAAGTATATAAAGTGATCGTTGATCTATATTTATATTGTATAGTATTCATTCTTGACTAAATGGCAATTGGAAATATCAAATAAGGATTTTACAAAAGAATTGCATTTATTTCATATTCATGAATGTCTTTTTAATTTAAATTTAATATAGTGTTTTGCTGAAATATTGTTTTTACACATTCATATTTCATGTTATATATAACAAATGCACACTTTTATGATTGCTGTTTAAATACTAGGGGAGAATTTTCCACATAGATTTTGTAGGCTGTTTTAAGTTAAAGAAAATACAGTGGTCCTTGGTTATTCTCAAGATTCTCAGATGTCAAGTTAAGGAACATGTTATTGTGACCTAGTGTGCTTTATAAGCTAGACCATAGTTTATATATTGCATCTATTGCCTAAGTTCCTTTTAGCTTGGTGAGTACAAGGTCATAAATATGAGATACTATTTCCATGGAGTGTGGACCTATTCAAATAGATTGAAATGACTGATGTTGGAGTTTAGTATGCTTGTTATTTCTTTGTCTACTTTTGTTTTGTATATTTAACTACAACTATCTCCATTTTGCTTTTGTGAAAAATACATGTGTGCAATTGAGAGTATATACCCTTATGAGAAAAAATGATTGCAAAAGTAAAAAAAAGAATATCAGGTATGTGTGTATGAGCATCATATGGAATTATATTATAACTGAGGTTCACTGTACTTCTAATAGTATTTTAAACTTCGTCATTTGCATAATTCTGTAATATATTCAGGCTTTATAAAAACATATGTATAAATACAAAAATATTGTAAAGTATTGAGTGAAAAGTGTCACTTGTTACATGTAAATATGCATTTAATAGTATATCAAGAAAATGTTACCAAATAGAATTTAGCAGCAGTATAGATAAAATACTATTATACGACGTGCCCGTTCAACTATGCAGAAATATTGTGTTGTGTAATGCATAATTATATTTGTTATATTAATGTGTTATTCAGTGAAAATAAATTAGAATAAATATCATATTGTTGACAGATTTGTATGGACATTTTACTATTGTGGGTCTTACGTAAATTCTTTATCTGAAGAAAAGTTATCATAAAAATTTCCCTATAGTGCATGTTATATATAATTTTCTGAAATATTATATTTATTTACATTTATGCATTTAACTGAAATTTTGTACTGGTTAGTTTATTACTATATAACATCGATTTTTGAAGTGTTTTTAGTAGCTGGTATAGACTTATTACTGAAAACAATAAGAGAAAAGGGAAGGGAATTACCAAATGGTTAATAATATTATTTTATGGGGAAAAAATCTGTTAACTTTTATATACACTGTTACAATAAAAGCAACACACCCTTTAAAAAGTGAGAACCATTGAATTTTCAGTATGCAAGTGGTTTTCAGCTAGGTGTGTGAATGATTAAAATGTTATCTCTAGTCAATGCAACCAGTATTTCCAAGGTACATTGAGAAAGACATATTGTGGGACCATTATTAAGGAGAGACATTCCTACAGACAAACAAATGTAACTAGTTTTGCTGTTTTGTTACATTAAGCAATTTATGACGATGCCTCTATGAGAGGCATATTGGTAGTACAAGTAACTAAGAGGGTTTGAGGGAGAGCGATTACGTAATAGATTTAAGCAGGGTAATGTCTGTGGACTTACTAGTTGGCATCTCGGTCAGTGATGCGGCAGTAAGGTGCTGTTGCCAACTGTGGGTCAGCAGCACAGCAGGAGGGCACACATATCCATAACGAAGGATTTAGACTAATGTGGTTCTCGAAATTTTTATTTTAGGGAACCCTTTTCTTACTACATGCATAGCTACGGAACCCCCTGTATATATGTTCAAGGAAAATATAAAGGGCATTTTTACTATTGTGTATCATTTGCTTATACATAAACAAAAATAAATAATAGATCAGTATAAAAATTTAGTGCTTTCCTATTCTTGCAGGATATCGGTAATGGATAGTTAACTCTGTCTAAGGCGGCAGTTCTCAAACTTTTGAATCTGTGACCCACTTTTTAGAACGTCAATTTTTCGCACCCCACCTAGCTCTAACCAGTGCCGTATTTCCCAATAGGTTATACTAGGCTATAGACTAGGGCGGCAAAATTTTGTGTATTGAGTCTGATAGAACAAAATCAATACCAGACGATGATATAATCAGATGTTTTGCCGAGAAGAAAGCTAGACGTCATGCTTTCCATTTAAATACCAGTGTTCGATAGGCTTTTATTTTTTGCTAAAATTAAAATTTATTTCAATAAAATTGAATTTGATTTATTATATACCAAAAAGAAATAATACTTCAATATAAGTTAATATTGTTTAATATTTATGTTTCAATTTATGAATTCGCTTTTCAATATATTTATTGTCAATACAAAATTTTTTGGCGTATATTGAATGTAGCAATTTTTATGTTCCTACCACTGATTGGGGGGGAGGCAGACGGGTGGAAGGGCGGCAAAAATAGCCTAGGGGGCAAAGTGGTAAATCCGCCCATGTGGATATTAAACACGCCAGTGGCGTACGAGTTTGTCCATCTCTGTTTATGGAAAATAAAACAATTTTTTAAAACTTTCATGCTTATAATGTGGCGCCATCTGTCTAGAAATATAAGCAGTTGAAGGTCTTGGTTGGATGGGAACGTTTGGCTTCCTGTGGATTTTATTTAGCTTACTTTCCCTGGAATAATTACGATATTTCATTATGTTGTATAAATTTAAGCGTTGGGAAAGTTTCCTAATGCATAAATTTACGCAACATAACGGAATATCGTGATTATTATAACTATTACTTAACTAGAATATTTGTTTAATTTGGGAAAGATTAATTTCTTCGTATCATAAATTAAATTGATTGAGGGTTTTTTCGTTGAAAACTTAAATTTTTTAATTTCAGTATGCACGCATTTTCCTTTAAATAACGTTTACTTTTATAAATCCACACTTTTATCTTACTTTTCTTTATTATGTAATAAGCAACGTTCATTACTATACCATTCATCCCTACATATTAATTTGTTGAATAAAAATCTACAATTTTCTCAATTTTTTTTTAAATTAAATTTTAATCTTCAAATTTTTTACAAAAGTGAGATTATTTTGAATTTTTGTGCTTTTATTTCATTAATTTTGTGATATAAATTTTATATGGATGGAAAAAAAAATATATTTCCGATTTTAAACAATAGCTATCATTTCTTTAAAAGCCGATTTTGTTTGTTTGTGTTTTGTCCCAACACATCGTTTAATTCTAAAAATATGAACGTCCTTATTATTTTAATTAAGGAAACAATTTTACATAACGTCAGTGGTTCCTAACTGGTGGTCCATAAAGGAGTCCCAAATGGTTCGCGAGACGGGTCATCATTTAGAAAAAAATCATGAAAAAAAATACTTATAAAAATTATTATTATTAAATATTAAAATTAAACTCGTGGCATATTTTTGTTATCCCCATGAAGAAAAGCTGGCTACGCTCTTGTACGTGGGACGTTCTGATGAAATGCTGGGACTGGTGTTCATTTCTCACGGTCAGATGCCCCCAGCTGTATTTCCCCAGGGAACACTGGATGGGCAGCTAGACAAATTGAAATCAAGAGAAACGCAGGCAGCCAGCAAAGAACGTTCGCTTTTCTCCGCCGCGACTACATGGCTTGCCATCTTTATGTGTTTAGGTGCCTGGCCCTGATGGATGTCCGATAGGGGCGGCAAAATGGTAAATCCGCCCATGGCTCTAACCAGGGATCTATTCAGAGGATGGGCCTGGGCTTCCCCGAAATAAAAAAAATTCTGGATACGTGTTTGGCTTCCACAGAAATCACATTTTTTTAAAGTACATTTTCAGTTTTTGAAAAGCGTTTCTGAAAATATACATATTTAAAAAACGCTTTTCGACGCACTAGTGCGGCGCACCCCATAGTTTGAGAAGCAGATTTAAACTGCGATGGCATTCTAGATAAAATTAATAGAAGTAAAATTTTCAAATCTAACAGTATTATGGATTCTTTAACTGTGTTAGCTTTGTGTTCTGTTTGAAGTCGAGCGCACATATAAAGGAGTATCTCAAAAGTATAACCACAGTTCAGTTTTTTCCTCTGAAAAATCAAAAATACACTGAATTTATAAGATGTTATCGTTTTTGCGTTTGAGTTCATGAAATCTATTTTCCATGGAAGGAACGAAATTTTACAAAAATGCTGAACTGATCGTATACTATACCGTCTCTGTGAATTTCATTTGCTTTAGAAGAGCTGGAGGAATGTTGCTTACCATTCGTATAAATTTTGAGACTGACTTCCACACACACACACACATAAGTTCTCCGCAGTGTTTAAATCGATGTTTAGTTAGGACTGCACGCTAATCAGTCTAAAGAGGCCATATATTTCTGCTGGAAACGTATACGTATGGCTGGAAATACATTTCGTTAAATTCAAAGTACGGATGGGGTGAACGATTTTACTAGAAACCCCTCCTCCTTTGTTTAATCCTCCAAGAAATTCTCCAAAGAACATCAAATTATATTTAAGAGTCTTGATATATTCAGATGGGAATTTTTAGTTTTCGCACGGCATACTGGGGATAAACAAATTGAACGTAAAAAATAAGCTTTTAACTCGGTAAATACATTTCAAATTGAGCAATTAGAATTATAATTTATTTCGTTACTACTTCTCAAGGAAATCTGGTAGCTGGTTGAACGATGACTTGCAACTTAAAGATACAAGCCACACACACACTCTCTCCCTCTTTCTTTCTTTCTTTAGTACACCTCTGGAAATTTCACTTTACACCCTAGGTTGGAAACACTTATTATACAGGGTCCCGAGTTCAATTTCGGAACTTTAAGGGCTTTTCTTTTCCTTCCTTTTTTTTTAAAAAAACCTTAAAAACTAATTTGGTCAAATGAAGTGACACATTCAAAAAAGGTGTGTGTGTGTGTGGGGGGGGGGGATGCTTAATAACAGGCAATTTGATGAACATATACAATGAAAGCAGAACGCGTATTAACTGAAAAACACCTGAGAATAGCAAAAATAAGGGAATAAGACGTTTAGAAGCTGGCAGTTTGATGGTTATTAACGACAAAAGTGACTGTTCGATATCGGGTTTACTTTTTTTGTTTTTTTAGAAATCCTAGTTTTAAATACAACCATTCGCTTAAATAAGGAACAGAACCTTTAACCCGCGAGCAGGCGCGCGGGGTGTTTCACACCTCACAACTTACAATTTGTGAAAAAGAACCGTCCACCCTTGCTTCTGAAACTGGCCAAACTCTTTCCTATTGACGTTTTTAATGAAATAATGCTATATAATTAGATGGGGTGCAAAGCACCCCGCGCGCGTTCTCGCGTTCCTCTAATCCTTTCGCCTGCTCGCGGGTTAATGGTACGCATTGTGGAAGTAATTAACGACAGCAGTGGCATTTCAACACTACATAGGCTGCTGAGGTCGCAATCGGACATCTGTATGTCGTCCTTTCTTTTCCTTCTCCCCTTAAATACATCAGTTTTATCTTGTCAAATGAAATCATTTGCTATAAAAACGAAGTAGAACGCGTATTAACTGGGAAACATGAGAAAATAAAACGTTTGAACCTTGCCGTTTGATGCTCGCTAACGGCGAAAGGGAACTTCCGATACTTGATATGGTGTTGTGTTCGATACCAGACTTGCGGATGTTTTTTTTTTCTTATTGTCCTCATAAACACTATTTTCGATGTAACAAACCACACGCACATTCGCTATTAGAAGAAAACGCATATTAACTGAGAAACACCCTAAGGATTATAAAATAAGAGAACAAGATCTTTATTAGTAGGCAGTTCGATGGTTATTAAATATGAAAGTGGTCTTTCGACACTACATAAGGTACCGAGTTCGATACCGGACTTGCGAACGTTTATCTGTATTTTGTTTTTGTTTACAGCACTGATTTTGCCGTGAGAGGTGAAAATATTCGTCATAAAAAGGAAGCACCTGCAGAGCACTAAAACAATGGAACAAGACGTGTAAAAGCTGGCCATTTGATGGCTATTAACGATGAAAGTGACTTTCGATGCTTAATATGGTCTTGTGTTCGATACCTGACTTGCAAACATCGTCCTTTACCTTTAAAAATATTATTTACGATGGGGAAAATGGAACTATTTGCAACCAGAAGAAAGCAGCACGCGTGTTAACTAAGGAACATCTCAGAGATATCAAAATATTAAACGTATCACTTCCTTATTTTAGCGTTCTTCAGCTGTTTTTCATTTAATACATGTTTTGCTTATAGTAGCCTAAATGGTTTTATTTGCTATGGCAAAATAGCTGTTTTTATGGGGTTAAACATCGTACCCAGGACGGTATTTAGTGTCAAAAGGGCCATTTTCATCTTTAATTGCCATCAAACTACCAACTATTACACACCTTACTACCTTATTATGGAGTTGCTCAGGTATGTTTTAAGTAACAAATGTTCTGCTTTCTCTTTATGGCGAATGTTTTTATTTGTCACGGAAAAGCTAGTGTTTTTAAGAAAGAAAAGACGTTTGTAAGTCCGAATCGTACTCTGGACCCCATGTAGTGACCAAAGACCACTTTTATCGTTAATGACCACCAATCTGCAAGCTATTAATGATTTTGTTTCGTTATTTTAATAATCTGGCCAACATTTGGTACTCAAATCGCATTTGAAATTTGAAGTCATTCCTTTTTTGTTCTCAATTTACAAACTCCTATCATAACAAGTTTGTACCCAAATGGTAGCCAATGGTGGCGGCAGCCATAATTATGAACTCATTTTCTCATCTTGTACGCATCTGGGACAAATTTTGACTTGTGCGCATCTGGGATATATGCAAATGGAACGACACCGTGCTTTTACGGTGTACAGATAACAAAGGTTATGCTGCGCTTGGACTCTGTTTTCCGAGAAAGCCGAATCTCTTAAGGCCTAGAGAACCAACCCTCGGGCTTACAGTGTCAGTAAGTTTTTTTTTTTAAGTATCAGGAATCGAATCCGGGTTAACAGCACGTTAGGCGAACGAGTTACCATTCCACCACCATCACAGATATTAGATCACTGAATTTATCACTGAATCATTATATACTGTAGAATGCATTTTATTTTATGATTCCATTCAGCATTTTAACTTCCATTAGCAAGTTACCATCAGGATAGTACAAACTTTTCAGTTGTTATTTTAATTTTAACAGGTAAATGAAACTAGGCTAGCTCTTCTTTTTTTTCTCTCGAAGTTTTCTGTTATAAGTGTTATGCTTGAAAATATGCTTAAAGCCAAATTGATAAACATTATTAAAATTGCATAATTTCAATTAAAAAGAAATCGAAACTTTCCTACCTTGATCAAAATATCAATTTCGGATTGGGTTCCCAACTGCGGCTTTACAATACATAGATCTTCATTATATAACATCCCCTTTTATAATACAAATTTATTAAATCTAAAATTAACGTTTCATCATTAGAATTATTCTCCTGCAAAAATGGTTATTAAATAGCATAAATTATTTTAATATTTT
>QLNU02015360.1:233568136-233581830 GCA_006491805.2 Dysdera silvatica
ATATAGGAAGAATAGTATAAATACTTATTAAATCAACATTTGGGTACGCTTCCGCAAATCCCCTTCCACCAAAACAAGCCAAATTGTCACCAACTCCGGGTGGTACAACCCTACTTGGCGATTACGGAAATTGGAAACCCAGATTGTTGCAACCTAAAAACTCATTATAATGTGGGAGGTGCTCATAGAAAAAAGGGTGGGCTTGTAGTTTCCCTGGGGTTTTTTTTACAACACTCTGGTTACTAGTATATTTTTTGTCATGTAAACCATTGGAAAGTTTTGAAATAGTCGCCTATGTGCGTGTATAAACACACACACAGACATATATATAGTGTGTGTGTGTGTGTGTTTTGAACTATCAGCTGTAAAGAACAAACAAAAGAAAATATGATGTTGTAAAAAAATTTGAATTAGAAAAAGAACGGACAAATAATAAATAAAATGAGTTTTTTCATGATTTCTATTTCGGTTTTGGAATGTTCGAAGTATTTCATTTGCAACTGATTCACCTGTCATTTTTCCAATTTAATTTTAATACTGTTTATAGACATAAGGCATGTGTGTCTACGTGGTGTATACAGGGTTTGTCCCAAAAGTTCCCGGAATGATTTTTTTAAAATCATTTATTCAATATCAGTTTACAATCTTTTCAGAACTTTTCAAAGTATTCTCCCCCTGCTTTGTTCGTTCTTTTGCAAGAAGGGTAATGGGAAAGGTGGCCGCCGAATGGGGCAGCGCTGTATTCCCAGACAGGCTTTTGTCACATAAAATGACGACCAGTGGACCGAGAAGGGACACTGGGGGGGAGGGGGCATTGCAGGGGATTGTCGATCGAAACAGGCGTACAGAGACGCACAGCTCACATGATTGTCGTCATTCAACGTCGACCGGAGGCCATCCACGATCAGTCCGCCCCGAAGAGCGGCCGAAATAGATGGATGGCGCGGAAGAACACCCCGGGCCGGCCGGTACTCCTACAGGAGACCACCGGACACCGTTGAGTGGGTGAGGTGCCGCGAGCGGCAGCGAACAGGCGTAAAACATTCCCCGCAACCAGGGCGCGCGAGACCAGCATAGTCCGGACAGGCATTACATACCAAATTATCATCCACTGTTTGCGAAAGCTGGCCCCCAAGCGATCGCAGCGGACGAAGACAATGACGAACGCCCGTCATGGACAGAAGGCCAAGCACGGCCCTAGCGACGAAGTCCGAATTACGAGGGAGGGCGGAGTCCGGTCCCAGAATAGCAGAAGCAGGCATCCATCCACCGCCACCCGGCGGCCAAAGTGAATATCCCAAGCACTCCGTCTTAAGCGAGCTGGAACCAACACCCGCCAGCCCGGAAACAGACATCCGCACGCCACCAGAGCTGAGACCGAACTCCCAGACTGGCGTGCTGATTGGCAACAAGTGGTGCTTTCTGATGAATCCCGCTTTAATGGACGAGCCTTTGGGGACAGCACCGTTAGATGAACACCATTCTGCGCATGCGTGTGGACTCTTCACTTCCAACTGAAGTGTTTCCGTAATGAACCAAAATTTAGGGCTTGTGAAATTCATTTCTGGAAACACTGAACTGTAATATTTTTTTGCATTATTTTCGCAGAGTGCTTTCAAAATCGTTTGAAATATGGATTCGAGGAAATTTTGGAATGTATTTTATGATGATGATGACGACTTTCAACAACGGCCCTTTTCAGGGCCAATTGCTAAGGAAACATCCATTGCTGTTCCGGTTAATTCCAATGCTGAAGCTATGGAAAAAATTCTTGCTTCGGAACCCATAACGGAACCAACTTCAACTACAGTGTCTGATTCTTCTGTCACTTTCACAAACATTTCTGTTACTGCTGTTGCAACGAAAATTTTTGAAACGCAGAAATCAGTTATTTGTACCACTTGTGTGTGTGTGTGTGTGCGTGTGTGTAAAAAAAAAAACAATCACTCGTGCTTGCGGAGGCATATCCGAAAAGCTCATTCATCGGAATTAAGTAACCTCCTGCCTCCCAGTAAGGTGGGTAAAACGCATAATTTTACATTCGACGACTGTAGGTTCCACTTCAATAAATCCCGTTCTTTACAACACCATAAAAAAAATAAACATTCATTTCCACCCCTAAAATTATTGAAAATACATACAAATATCCACTATTTAACACTGAGAAAGTATATTTAAAGCTTTTTACGTTAAAAATACATTTTTAGAAAGTTTGTTTTGCATAACATCGCAAGTTGCAAAACATTAGCAATAAAAAAAATTATTCAGTAAATTCCGTACAACTTTTTTAATCAATAGTACTGTAAAATACTTTTAAATTTCATTACCGTATAAATTAAAATATAAGTATTAGCACACAATATGCAATAAAAGCAAAAGGGGTTGGGGAGAAAATTCAAAGACACATGGATATGAAATGTTATAAAGTAAACTTAATATAAATGCAGTAAAACCTCTTTTAATGGCCACCTCCCTTAACCAAGGGCGTAGTTAGCGGTAGGGGGGACCAGTCCCCCCAATGTTGGTGTTACGGTTTCATATCCCTCTTCAATTTCAAACAAAATGTCTTTTACTGGCATATTGCCCCCCCAATATTTTTATGCCGTCGACGCCAATGCCTTTAACGACCATCTTTTCAGGAAACAGATTTCCTCCCTCCCCATAAACTCAGTGCTAAATTTACCTCCGTTCAGAGGCAACCGCTTTTTCACGGAACTGACGGTGGTCGCCTTAGAGAGGTTTCACTGTATATAGCACGAAGTATAAAAAGAAAAATATCATTACAACTTACTTTGATTGAAATAATATATCTTCGACGACGAAAAAAAATCCACATCGTAAAATAATAATACACTTTAAGATAAGGGCGGACAAAGGAGCCATGACCTCCTCCAAAACGTATTTTTTCACTGTAAAAATTCCAACTTTCATGATAAATGAAGGGTGTTATTCCAAGACCATGGCAAATTCTGTCCTTGACCCCCCAAATGAAAGTCTGTATCCGCCATTGCTTTAAGATATTTCCACACTAGCTGACATGAGACGGTCGTAGTTTAAAGACAGTTTTCGCGCTGCACCTAAAGAATTTGACTGTTTTTCTCCAAACTGAATTTAAAAAAGGCGTTGAAAATGAAGAAAAATGCACTGAATTGGCAGTACCGTAGTTAATTCGAAAATTTACGGAGTCCACACGCATGCGTCGAATAATGGTTCATCTAATAACGGTGCTATCCCTAAAGGCTCGTTTAATTTGGGGTACAGTGATGGCCGCATCTGTGTTAGACGCTATACCGGTGAACGTCACCTTCCGGAGTGCATTATCCAACGTCATAATGGACGAACCTTCAACCATATAAAGAACAGACCCAGCGAATAAGCGCGTCGCTGTCGTCTAAATCTCTAAGCTAAGCCCCGCCCTAGTCACGTGAAAAAGGACAACTAGGGAGTAGACTAAGCGAACTCTTATAGAAAGCAAATATACAGACGGTGATTGATTGAATTTTACCAGAAATCCAGCCATATATATGTATATATTTTTTTTTTGGATCGGAACTTATTTCTTTTATTATCGTTTCTTAATTTCAATATTTTAAGAAATCACATGAATCAACGCGAATGTAACACAGGCAAGAATTATGATAAACCAGTGCCTCCTTTTCCATATCACTCTTAAGTTAAACTCATATAACTGAAATACAAAAATAAGAAAACATAACACATTGTTCCTAACTAAAATCAGAGCCGTAGCCAGCCTGGGCTAGACGGAGCTTAGTTCCCCCCTGGAAACGTGGTGTCAGCAACTCCCTCCTCCTCGGAAAATAGTTTTTCAAAATAAATTACCTTAGAAATTTATTTTAAATTTTTTGTTTTGCATAAAAGTGTACATGACAGTGGAAATTGTTCTTTGACGTTAAAAATATATTCAAAATAGATTTTTACGGTAGATCTTGTATACATCACGTATTATTTTACAGAGGATTGAATCTTCATGTGCTTTATAATAAAGATAAGGGAAATTATAAATGTTAGTGTACCACTATGTTTTCAATGCAAAATTTATGTTAAGAAATTTATTCAGTAACGTTAAATATATTAGTCTACTTAGATATTTAGTATTATTGAATATATTAATAAAATACACCAAAGCATTAACGAATCTTAAGCTCCCCGTAACGAACATCTAGCTACGGGCCTGATTAAAATATTTTAATTTTTTTCACAGCAGCCGAATTTTTATAACTAATCTTTTTTTTAATGGAAGGTTTCCTCCAGATTTTAATTGACTTAATAAGAATGGTGAATTTCACATTTTAAGAATTTTATGACCATAAATAATTTTATCCTAAAAAATATAACAGCAGTTGCCCACATTTTGGCAAACATAAATTACACAAAATTTATGTAATTAGAAATTTAATTTACTAAATTTTGATAGTGTACATTGGTACCAGACTTGCTTAAATTAAAATTAACACAGGATTTGAAAATTTACAACTTAAAATATTACTATCGTTCCCAAAGATCGGCCTGTGATCCTAAATGCTTAGTTCATGAAATTGCGCGTACCGAATTATCTAAAACCCAGTTCCAAGAACCTGAAGAAATGAGACCACACATGGGATACTTCAAAATTATTTATTTAAAAAATAAATAAATAAAATAATAGATACAATTATAATTGACAATTTGAAAGCTTAAATTTGGCCTAACTGATAATTCTAGGAACAAATTAAGTCAGTTTTCCTAATGAGTAGAACATAAAATGGGGCAGTAATCTCCAAATATCCAGACAACGTAAGTTCAAAAACTGTTTCCTTTGGGGGCTTTCTGGGTTTTTGTGTAGATGATCCAATGCGAGAGGGAAAATCAAACGTTGTTGGCACTGCATGTTTTGTTAATTTTTCATGACCAAAAGCATATCTTTGAAAACATTCTTTTGTAAAATGCTTGGAACAAAGCACAGAAGCCTTTGAGGGCTTGAAACCTTTTCTATGCCCTGCATGGACCCATTTTTCTCGTAAACCCTTATCCTTTGGAAAACTGAAAAATTTACAGAACTTACTATGTAAAACTAATAAATATACAGTATCCACGAGCGCGCGTGTGTGTGTGTGTATGTATATACACATACACAGCTGAAACCATTTATAAAGAACATGGATCATAACTGACTTGGTCCCATGGAGTGGTCCCATGAGGATTCATTATAAGCGGTTATGACTGTATACACACATATTATACAGAGAGATTCATGGTGTAGTGCACAAATGTTGTAAGTGCAAAAATTGAATTTGAGAAAACTCAGTTATAATTAAAGTTTATATTCTAGATTAATTTATTATATTTTATAGCAAGTTTTAAAATGTGATAGAGCGATATTTATAATTATAGGTTACCACATGTGCCGATCAGATTGTTACTTAAAAACATAGGCGTAGCGTTATATGGGCCCGTAGTGCCGAACCCCACAATAATTTGAAATTCATTGCTATTTTACATATACTGTAATGTATAAGCGGACATAAATGTGCTTGGTCCCCCCCACCCTGGCCAATTTTGAAAAACTCTACGCTGATGCTTATAAATGTAACTTTTCTATGTACTTCCTACCTCACCAAAACATGCTTTTACAATAGTTGTGCACAAAAATTGAAGGTCAGATACAGAAAGTAGATTTAAAATTACAAATTTGCTTATCAAAACATGAATAATTATTAAAGAATATGGGTGACATTTATGTGAGCAAATTTGTTATTCTAAACACATTTTCCATGAATCTTAGTCATGGACCTTCAATTTTGATGAAGTCTTTCTTCATAAAATCTCTGAAAATTTTGAAATTGTTGTATTTAGGTTACATTTTTAGAGCTTTTTAATTTCCTAGAAAAATATTTTACATAAGTGAAGTACATTAAGTGTTTACTTGCACAACAAAACATGTATCTCTTCCATTGAAATAACATGAAAATGTAATAAACTAGCATGACAGTGTGTATATACATTAATAAGCCATTAAGGGTAAAACATAATTGACTGATATTCTAAAACAAACAATATAATATTATTTCTTATATGCGTTCGTCAATACTCCGTAGTTATTATGTTTTTAATTTAATTTTTCAAGTATATTTTGGAGAGTCTGAAATCGAGGAGGGGGCCCAAACAAATGCACAATACGCGGGTAATACAGGGGCGGACACAGACTTTCATTTTGGTGGGGAGGGGCAAAGACAGAATTTGCCATGGTCTTGGAATAACACCCTTCATTTATCATGAAAGTTTGAATTTTTTACAGTGAAAAAATATATTTTGGGGGGGTCATGAATCCTGTGACCTCTTCCTTGTGTCCGCTCTTGGTGTAATATATACCTAAGGCCCCCCTCTCCTCGGATTTTTCACATTTCTTCTTGACAGTAATATTTTATATTTATACTGTGCAATTTCAAAATGAAAACTTATTAATTGCCACCAATAAATTCAATCTAATATACAACGAAACAGTGATAGCCTGATGCACTTGCTTTTATTAAAGGAAATAAATTTAGTTTCAAATGTTGCTTCAGAATTTTTAGCGTATCATGCATAACAAATTGCTATGAAGATTCGAAGTCAAGTAATTAGGTGTTACTGTACTTTAACCGTTAAACAATATGGATAAAAATATACAGATATGATTAATAAATATTGCTTTAAGTAATATCTTCACTTCGTGCTCTTATTAAAAATCAAACTTAATAGCGAAAAATTCTTCTAAAAGAAGCAGCTATGAATCATGAATAGTTGTCGTCTGAATGTTTGTGATAAAGGATAAGCTCATTTACAATGCGAACGGAAGAAAAAAATATATTAAATACATTAATAAGCTCTCGTCTGTGAAATGAGTGAATTTCGCCTTTCTTACCCCTTTCCTTGAAAATTTGCAGCGCAATGCCGACCCATGTTCGTTTTAAAATACTAGAAGAATAGAGAGGAGCTTGCTAGGAAGGAAGGCGAATCCCGTTATCACGTGACCAATGACGTGTTTAAAATCACGTGATGTAACCCTCCTCCGAGAGTGGCCGTTAACATGGGAACACTGTATCTATCCTTTATATGGTTGAAGCGACGAACCCCCAGCGTTATGGTCTGGGGTGCAATTGCGTATCATGGACGATCTCAGCTGCTACGAATTGTGGGTAATCTTAACAGCAACCGGTACATCAATGAAGTTCTGGAGCCCGAAGTTGTTCCCTTCCTTCAAGGCATTCCCGGAGCTGTATTTCAACAGGACAATGCCCGCCCACATATTGCCAGGAATGTTCAAGACTTCTTTTCATCACAACAGATACAGCTTCTTCCTTGGCCTGCCTATTCGCCGGATATGTCGCCGATTGAACATGTGTGTGGGATTTCGTTAGTCGGTGTCTCGCTCGTGATCCTCGCCCCATAGCTACTACAGATGAACTTTGGGGTTGCATACAAGCAATCTGGAATGCTCTTCCTCAGGCACACATTCAACATCTGTTTGATTCCATGCCACGTCGTATAGCATCACTTATTGCAGCGCGTGGTGGCTTCACCAAATACTGATTTTCGACATGCAATATTATTTTTTTGCTTTGTAATTTTAATCGTTTATTTGTATCAACACAGGTCGTTTGTACATTAAATTTCATTCAATTCGGACGAGTCCTTCATGGTGTTGCAATTTTTACAAACATGAGTTTAAAACAGATTTAAAACACATTGAAGTGGTTAAAATTTTTTATAATAGGTAACATACTTTCAACCATTCAGTTATGGCCATCATCAGAGGTTACAAAATCTGAAAATTTCTTGAAATATATGATGATGACCATCACTCTAAATGGTTGAAAGCATGTTATGTATTATTAAAATGTTTTTAACCACTTCAACTTTGTTCTAAAACTGATTTATACTTTGTGGTGTAGTGATTTGCATTTAAATAAAGAAGTCAAATATCTTAAGTTAGAACCTGAAATCCCTGCTACAATAATATATAAATGCATGGTATTTCCGAAGACATAAAGAACAAAAAGTGAGGGTTCTTCAGAACTGTTTAGATGATATCCTTTTTCCTACGAAACAAAAAGAAATGCCTTAGTTTCCAGACTTCAAGGCGCAACTGGACAACACAGAGCATCAATACATCACGGGATTCAGCGCTCAATCCTCTACGTTTCGTAGTTTGCTTCTACTTCTTTATTTCCTCTCTATTTCGATAGCGGAGAGTCGGAAACAGCAAATCGTTCAGGAGGAAAAAAAAGAGCATACTTCAATTTTGTCCTTAAATATGAAAAATTAACATGGACATTTTATTCTAGATAGTTTAGAATTAAAATTTATAAAGATTGTTTATCTTTCATACTCTGTATTCTATGATATCTTTCCTCGAGAATAACGGGAAAAACTTGATCAATAATTTGAGTTCTATGACGCAAGGGTCATGATCTGTTGGAAAACTGGATCAATAGTGTCTTCCATCACTTCTAGGTAAACAATGCTGAAATATAATAGTCTTCAATCGTATTTTCTGTTCAGAAGGCAGAGCAAACAAACCGAACGTTGGAAACTATCCTATAGGATTTGGTTTTATCTTAAATAAAGCATTTCTATGCGATCTGGTTTTATTTAACATAGCGTTTCTATAGGATTTGATTCGATTTAAACAAAGAGTGTTTAATATGCTTTGGCTGTATTTTAAGTACGAGGATTGCTCAGTGAGCCACTTAAGATAGGATCGATGTCTTAAAATTACCTCTGAATCACAAAACTTTTACGAACGAGTAGGCTTACGTGAGCATGAGAACCTAATTTTAATGAATGGTAAGTTGTAGCTTTAACATAGACTTAATACTGAGCCGATAAGCTGGCATTTGAATTATGCAATTTGCTTTAAAACTTTATTGTAATTCCAAGTGATATCTTGAAATGTATTTAGTATTGGTTACCATTAAGAACGGTCAAGCTTATCTATTGCCAGGGATGCATAGTCCTAGTTCGATATTATGCAAATCGTTACATTATCATTCTGTAGGATTGCAAACCTTTATTTTTTGACCAAACAATAAACTCACAATGCTAATCGCAGAGCGTTGAAATGCTTGTGGTATCATGAGACTTAGAATTGATGGTCATGATTGATTCTCATGGCATCTCATGCATTAGGGAACTGCCCAATTCAAAGAGGCCCAGGAACTTTCGGCCTCCTCAAAATCTCTGTGGGGTCTCCAAAATATGGACGGAGAAAAAAAGAAATGCTGAACAAATTTGTGACTGAAAAATATAAAATAGATCAACCGCTAGTGTCCACGTTTTTTACTGCCGCTTTAAAAACTTAACAGAATTATTTTAGGAAGGAACAAACTACATATATGCTAAGAATGGGTGTCCCTACAATATGCAGTGGTGCATACAGGAAAAATTCCAGTTGAATAATGTTGTTAGACTATAGTTTTTTGTGGATTTGGTCTTTCCTCCCTTTTTTTCATAAGCCAAGGGGGGGTGCAAGTGTACCCCCTTACATCCCATCGGAGCGGGCATGGTCACTTGCTGCACGAATCCGTGAATAGTTTTCCAACTTACAATAAATGAGAAGACTCGTTCCGTGATTAGTCACTGAATGACTGGACACTCTCATAGAACAGACCCATACAGTGCAGTGTTTTAATACTTATCAAGCACTTGAAATACATAGGCAGCAAATTAAAAATACATGTATGTTTTCGACGTTCCCTTTGGATAAAAGTATGGGGTGGAGGCAAAGAATCCCCCCTTGAGACTGAAAACTAAGCCTAAGAGTTGATAAGATAGAAGCTTTTACCTGGGCCCCGATATTTTCTTCAAGCCGGCGCCCCTGCTTTCCGGGAAAGGAACACTTACCTTTCCTTGCAAATCTTCAAGAGCATAAGATCTATTAAATGAGATTTTTTTAGTAAATTAATTGAAGACGTATTATCTCCTCACAAAATTATTTTTCTCAGATACGCTGTTATTTACGGTTATAAAAAACCATATTTTAAAGAAAGTTGTTTTCAAAAGCTTCTGCATTGATTTATAGACCGAGATGTAGCGTCTTATGGCATTAGTTACTAGACACAGTTACGAGAACAATTGAGCCATGAAAAATTTTAGCCTAACTTTACCTATAAATGTGCATTAGAAAGAAAGGGTTAAATATCCAATTTTTTATCTCGTGTTTTTGAGCATAATTATGCAATTTTAAATTATACGAAATTCGCAGTTAGGCTCCTATCATAAGATCTTAACGTGTTCCGAAGGAAATTACTAAAAAATAAAATTTTAAAAATCGTATTGATTTTAACGGCAATAAAGTTCTAGGAAAAAGAAACCACATTTAATAAATTATGAGAACATGTTCTACTAGCTATTTATATCGCATAGTGTTTTATGAATTCTGGTGGTGTTTTATCTGGCATTTTTTATACGCCACCCATTCGCTATTCCTGATGTTTTAGTCTGGCGGAGTTGTTGCACTTCATTTAACATCGTGTTTTTTTAATGAAAGCCTAATTTCCAAACGTGACAAATTTTTACGAGTAGCTATCCGTAACTACACATGTTTCACTGGATTTCCGCTACAGTTTGAGCGTTGTAAAAATTGCGTTTTCAGAACACTGTGTAAGATTAAAAATTGAGGATGTGGTTATAAGGGGAGTTGAAATAAAAGTCTAGTGGAGATTAACTATTTGTTACTATTTTAATAGTAATAAACAATGATTTTAATAACACATAATAACAATCTTGTTAATTAGAGATTCAGTGTTCAGGTATTTTCTGAATGAAATTGAGCCCTAGCATAAATAAAAAGTGTAGGGCGTAGAAATTAATGATTTTGATTTCTCTTGCAAATTTTCACTTCGAAACGGGAAGTTCAAAACTTGGATAAATGATTAGTAAATAAGTTAAATCAAAACATTGAAGCGTGCATTATTTTAGAGTCACTAAAAATATAAACGACAGAAGAAAAATCAGCAGATAATTTTAGGATGAAAGTGTTGTTTCCAGATCCTTATGTAATTCGTTATTTAGGAATTAAACAAGAACGGAATTAAAGACTAAACTTTTCTGCTAAATTGCGGTTAATAATTACTCCTAAATAAATATTAAATAATTGTTTACAATTTAGCCATTGATAAAGAATGATTGAGCTGACAAGATTTGTCATAAACTTGAAGTTTAAATTTAAGAAATACAGCATTTTTATGAGAGAAATTAACTATAATAAACAATGTCAGTGGCTTAAGGTTTAACCCTTAAATGTATATTGTTGCCAATTGTCTACATTCCAGTTCCACTTAATTTTATTACAAAACCTGAGTGTGTGCGTTTCCGAACGCAAGTACGCACGCACTTTGATAACCATAGACAATAAATCATGTGTGAAAGAAAAAACTTGACATTACTTTTGGCGAGTAAGTTATATTTTTTTTTTTGACATTTGAATGTGGTGGGTGATAAAGTTCAGTGTGCTATTTGGAGAGATATTTTCTATTTTCGAGTTACCTATAAAGGAGTGATTTATCTAATTGAAAAAAAATTACTTCTCATCTGTTGTCAGGTAAGCTATCAATGTTTGATGTTGCGTTTGAAAATTTTATTGGATATATGCCAGATTTGAGGGATATACTTTATGTTGCCAAAATTCTACATATAACTTTTTTCAAAATAAATATTCAATATTATTACGTGGATTTTTTTATTTTTTACGTAACAAAAATCATGCATTTAAGGGTCAACAAGACATCAGAATGCCAACTATTTCTTTATTAGTTAATTTTAGTTTGTGGAATGAAAATTTTACAGCACCTTATTTACAATGGACGCAGATTTTCATTTTCGTGTGTGTGTGTGTGTGTGGGGGGTCACGGACAGAATTTGTCATGGTCTTGGAATAACACTCTTCATTTATCATGAAAGTTGAAATTTTTTACAGTGAAAAAATATATTTTGGGGGTCATGACCCCTGTGACCTCCCCCCTGTGTCCGCCCTTGCCTTGTTATTCAATAGCAAAAATGTTCATTTGCTTGGTGTCTGGAATTTCATTCTGATATAAATCTGATGGTTGATGATGATTAAGTTCTCAACATTTTGACCCCAGCCTATAGTTATTAAAACATTAATATAAAGATTAGCAACATATACAATGGCAGTTTTCATTTTATTCATTTCAAGAATACATAAAAACAATGCAAAACTAATGTGCATCAGTATAATTTAATTAAGCCATAATTAAGTGATTCAACTCAAACACATAAAATTTCAGAGCTGCAGTTAATGCAGCGCTCATTGAAATCAAGATTCTAAAACTTAAAAGCAAGGATATAATTTACGTTATTATAGCTAACGTAATAGTGAGTGCCCCGCCGATTTTGATGAAATGTTTTGATGAAAGTAGAGCCAAAATAGGGAAATACGTGTCTCGGCATTCGTGCCAATGCGGCATATTTTCGGAGATCTGAATTTTTACAGATTTTGCACACTATATATGAGCTTAAAACCCAACGCCTTCTGCAAGCCATTCGGTATCTTGGGCGGTAAGTCGTCAGCTCTTTACGACGCGTTTTTGTGTTCGATGGCCCGCGGAAATCGATCACCTTTTTTTTATGTATCCTTTTCACATATTTGTTTATGTATTTTTGTTAGTAAAAAGAATTTGCTTACAATCGTATTTTGTTCATAAACTTTAATAAAATTCACACTTATGTAGTTATGTTAATTGTATGCTTATTGGCAGTGATAATTTCAACTGGAATTTTAATTATTATTAGAAAGTATAAAAATAGACGAAGTTTGGTGTAGCCATCCAGCCTGTTATATAGTTAAATAGATCCGGCACACTTTAATAATGTCTTTACAAATGACAACGCCATCTATCCTTCTACTGCTGAATTAATTCCACCTCATTGTACCCCATACTGTCAACCTCGTGATGTGTACTTCTTCCGTCAAGTAAAAAATTTCATTAAAAGGTTACAAAATTGTGTTGAAATCTTACAAGAAAATAGTCATTTAAACACGTGAGCAGATAGATGCTCTGAAGACCCATTCACTTATTGACAATCAACTTTCAGCTCCGATTTTCAAGAATATGTTACAGTACACTTGGTTTGTTTTGGCCCTGCGGTGGCGCAGTGTGGTAACGCGTTCTCCTAGTGCGCCGCTAATCCGGGTTCGACTCCCAGCAGTGCAAAGAACGCTTACTCAGAGATCTCATAAAGATCGCACTGCTCACTGTAGTCCGGGGTTTGGTTCCCTAGGCCTTAAGAGGTTCGGATTCCTCGGAAAACAGTAGGTCCCGGCGCAGCATGACCATTGTAGTCTTTGAGCCACAAAACAAACAAACAAACTCTTGGTTTGTTGCGAAGTTAACAAACGAAAGGAACGTTTTTGAAAATGTAAACGGTATTTGTTTTCCAGATGATATTAGACGAAGAAAACCTGGTTGTTCGAACTATTCATGCATAAAATTCTCACGTTGTAGAAATATTTTATGTTTTTATTATTTTTATGATAATTATCATCCAAAACTGTGTACCAGTATACAATTCCGACACCTCCGATAGTGATACACAAAAAATATGTTCACATCAGTCAGTTTTAAAATAAAATTGATTGCATTTTATAAAATAAAATGTTTCTGTATAAATAAAATGCACATAAATGAGATGCA
>QLNU02015360.1:233601629-233616478 GCA_006491805.2 Dysdera silvatica
GCAGTTTAATTTGAGCTGGAGATACATTTTTACAATTGTTTCGGTGGAAAATCGAGCTTTCACCATCTTCATAAAATTTATCCAAACTGATTTGTTGCCACTAAATCAGGAACGAAAAAGTGAAAAAAGAAAAAAAAGGTAACATAACAAAAAGCTTGATTGGTGTCGCCATCTATTGTGCTAAGTAAAAGAAAAGGAAACAATTATTGTTGGAAGAAGAAATTATGTTGATTGAAAGAGAGGTTTGTAACAAGAGGGGAAAAAATGGTTCTCAGATGGCTCTTTGACTATTGTAGCGGAATTACTGAAGATATGAAAGGCCTCGAAAATATTAAGATCTGAGGGTAAACGGACTTTTTCAATTATTTTTGCATCAACAAAACAGAAACGATGGTTGTGTTTCCATGAGTGTTTTGCAATGGCCGAGGCACCAATCGTACGTTCACAAACAAGATTTTGAAAAATCGGCCATTGCAAAACACTCATGGAAACATGGCCATCGTTTCTGTTTTGCCGATGCTAAAATAATTGAAAAAGTCCGTTCACCCTCAGATCTCAATTTTTTCGAGGCCTTTCATATCTTCAGTAATTCCTGTACAATAGTCAACGAATCCATCCGAGAACAATTTTTCCCCCCTCTTGTTACAAACCTCTCTTTCAATCAACATAATTTCTTCTTCCAACAATAATTGTTCCTTTTCCTTTTACTTAGCATTCTGCACAATAGATGGCGACACAAATCAGGCTTTTTGTTATGTTATCTGTTTCGCCTTTTTCACTTTTTCGTTTTTGATTTAGTGGCAACAAATCAGTTTGGACGAATTTTCTGACGATGGTGGACGCTTGATTTTCCACCGAAACAATTGTAAAATGTTTCTCCTGCTCAAATTAAACTGCGTTTGTGTGTAATTTGTTTTAAATATTATTTTTGCGCAGTGTATCGCTCATATTTCTCTCATTGTATAACTGTGTTATTTTTTTCTACCACTAATATCATAAGATATGTTACATACTCTCATAATTTTTTCATTATACATTTGATTGTAATAATTTAATGATGAGCTTTAACCACGGTTAACCTTTGCCAATGTGCACAACATAAATTTTAATCTCTTCAAAGCTTCTTAATGTTAAAAATAAGTTATTGGATTCCTCTGTCGGAAGTATGTAGATTTTTATCCTACTGCAAAATGTAAAATATTTAAAAATAGATCACAGCAATATTCATTGAGTTTTCCCGTGAAAGATAGTATATTATATTAGAACAATAATGTTGCTTTTTTTGTCTAACTATTGTTTTATATAACTTCATATTATATTGATTATTATATTGTTTATCATTATTATATTGTTTTATATAACCCATATTCGATTTTAAATAGAATTTCGGCATCATAGTCCTTCCGTGAATCAACAACGGTAGCATTTTAAGAAATATTATTGTCAGAACGTTTCCTGACATTACGTCATTCGATGATGACATAGTCCTGTAAGTCATAATCCATTAAGTAAGATTTATACAGCCTGCTTTCTAGTTGGATATCATTTTGATTGATTATTCCAAATTCATTTCCTTACCATGATGTTATAAAAACAGTTAAAATTAAGAGAAAGATCCTCAACTTTGCGTGTACATAAAAGGCTCTCAGGAACTTACATTCGAGACTAGATTAATAAGATGTCTCAAAATATGTGTTCAAGTGGATATAGTTTAGCCGATTTGCGCTGATTTGCCGAAACTAACTACTAGACTGCCTTTTCTCTACAATTCCGTTCATCTTTTGCTGAGATAGTATCGTAAAATGGGCCGGTGTTTTTTTTTCCAGCATGCTGGAATTTTGTACCATACTATGCAATGTGTGAATGAGTTATTTGCCAAAAAATTCTGAAATATTTGATTGATAAACTCAGAATATATTGTAAAATGCGTACGGTGCGGATTGGTCACGCATTATAAGTTCAGTTTATTTCCTAGTTAGCCCTTTTACTTACTTTGCAGGATAAATGAAGAAATATGTCCTTCACTTCTGTATCACATTTAATAGAAAATAAATCTAAAATGATCCCCCTTTTGTTGAAGCTGAAAGTGGTTCTTTAAAGTACTGTGATTCGAAAATAAGGATCTTGTTGCAACTAAAGATAGCATCCGAACACTTTTGATATTATTATAAACATATTAATTTAATGCCAACTGTGCTTAAGCACTGATAAGTACGAAGCAAAAAGTAGTACTTAAAAAGATTCCTAGGTACTTAACCAGTTACTTGACATGTGGAAAATTTGGCGAAACATATAATTATAAATTTTAAATTTATTTAAATTTTCTTATCTAGAATCAAATTCAGCCCTGCTCGTGCGAATGTCTCTTCACTAGAAGCACAAATAACCAGGTTCATCAGTCCTAAACTTATAAACTATTCGTTCTAGCTCTGTGGTTGCCTGTGAATACCAATTATAAATTAGCATACAAAGTAAGTTCATTAACTACTAAATCCAAAATTTCTATTTACACGAAAATATTTGCTTTAAAGGCAAATGGGACAGGTAAATTTAAAATAACCTGGGAGCCTCTAAATATACAACTACCTATTTGTAGACAAATGTATTATTTTATTTGATGTATACCAAATGTATGGAAAGAAATGATAAACGATGGGTGAAATAAAAATTATAACTGGACACTAGAAGACCAATGAAAATTGAAAAAAAAAAAGGTTTTTTATAATATACGAGAAGATGAAAAAATGAACTAAAAAGGAAGATTTAACTAAATGCAATTTATAAGGAGCTGTTCAGGACTGTATGAAATTCATACAGAACTACACAAAATTTATTCATGAAAAAAGTCGAAGAAACCTCTATCCAGATATGAGTTGGTAATGTAACACATATAAACGCATACTTGCTATGTATATACAAGTATAAATTGATTACATGTTATTAACTAAAAGAATAAATTATAAAATATTCGGATGAATAATCAGGAAACAGCAGATTATGCTGCACAAAACGGTACTATCACACGGTGTGTTAAAACAAAGCTGATGCCTGATTATGAGTTGGTAAAAAGATTTTTACATTTTATAACGCTTTGGTAACTATAATGATAGATAATAATAAAGACATGGGCGAGGCTGATCCTGCGTAAATAGATGGTATAAGATGGGTTTATGATTATTTATCTGCAACTGTGGAAGTTTTAGTGTTAGATCATGTGATGGTCGTGAATGTACATGAAGATTTCAAGAAAAACATGGATGTTACCAAGTGATAAGCGTTCCAAGAAAGTCGTCTTTCCCGTATCATAAAGAGCAGTCTAAATACAATAGTAAAGAAGTAACGACGGCATTCGATGAAGAAAGGTCTTTAAATCTTTGAGCGAAGACCGCTCGATGTAGTTTGCGTGGATGTTATAGAAGGTGACTCCGACATTAAGTACCTTTGCAAACTACAGAGTACTGGAGAAATAATCCTTCAGAAAATGAGAAAATGTTATAATTTGACCACGGAGGACTGGAAAAAGGTATTTTTGTATAACACAAATCCATATTCCACCTTCAGCATACCAAAGGAAGTATTTATATGTGGCATAGAACACTGGAAGCGCTAAACTCCCCCAGTGAATTTGCACTATTACAAGCAGGTGGATGTGGTGCAATGTTCTGGGGTAGATATACATTTAGAGAGGAACTACTACATACTTTCTAAGACCACCATCACCCAGTGAAAGCTATGTTAACATACCCACCAAGCATGCACACTAATTCCAGACACTTTTTATCTATATTATTTTAATGCTATCTTCCAGCAGGACAGCGCCTGCCAATTCTTTTCAAAGTAAAAACATATTTGAAGGCTGAACATAATTCACTACTCTTCTGTAGCTACAGGCAGTAGCATAGCAATTCAAAACTCATGGAGGCAGGGATCAAGCGCCTTTAAAGAAAATTTTGTGATTCGGCCTTTGAGAAAATCATGTGTTTTGATATCCAATGGGAGGCTTGTGCCCTCTGAGCCCCGCCCTTTCCCACACCACTGGCTCCAGGCTCTCCAGATGTGAATCCAATTAAAGTTATGTGTATCGAACGAAACTGAAAGATGTTCGTTCTAAACCTAAACCCTCCACAAATAATTCTGGGTAATGTAAATACGGGGATTATAGATATTTTGGCCTAATAATTTCTTAACGTTTTTAGTGTCATGAGTTTTTAGTATTATCGATATCATGCAGCAGTGTGCTGCTGATGTTGTATATGTAAGAGATTAAAGGACATATTATTAGCTAAATATGTATAATAATTTTTCCTTTTAGAGTATCGAGCATGTGGGAAAACATAAGGTTAAGTTTAAAGACGAGCTGTATTTAAAAGCGTTTGATGCTGTTCAATGGTGGCTTGACTTATTTATAGGAAATAATGTTCAAGGTATCTCAAATTGCGATTTTCTGCAAGAAAAATTTAATTTGTTGTCCATGAAATATTAAAGGAATAATAAAAGCTAATCCGAAAGTAAATAATTATAAGCTAACAATGAATCGAATTAATAGTTACGGCTTCGTTTCATAAAATACATTTTAAAGACGTTTTCATTTACTACTAACATATTTAGTATATATATTTATGCACGCACAAGTCACACGAACTCCCCACCCTCTAACGAAGCAGCAACGACCATTAACGCATCTTTTCTATCCTAACCAAAATGATCATCTTTCCGCAGAGGCGCAACTAAGAGGGACTAGGGGGGTCATAGAAGTCTCCCTAAAAAAGATCGTAGCCCCTCTAGAAAAACGAAAATGGCAAATGAGTCCTGTACGCGGAGCATTGGTAGCTTGACCCTCTCTAGAAAAAATCTAGCTCCCCCTAGACCTCGAGCCTTGTTACGTTTTTGTCTTTCCAGCGGTTTTCCAAACCATGACGTCACAAGTGCATTTCGCATATCTACTGAATTACACAAACCTAATTGATCTCTATACTATAGGTGTGGCGAATCCTTCTCACTGAGCGAGACAATGAAAGATTTTGCGCATCTATCTTAGACGATATCATTCAGTAATTCCCATTATTGAATGATTTAGTACTTCACTACTCTATACAGAAATCCTATCATTGGTATTTTACATTAATTTGGCATACGTTTCTTACTTGCGTGGTAATTTTGGGCTAATATTCCTGTACTAAGCCTGAATTCTCAAGTGGAAACGATTTTATTTTAATGTTTACTTTTTTAAGTTTGTGGGTAGAGTGAGGCAAAGAAAATAAGCGCAGCTGGATTGCCGAAAGAAAGGGAGCCAAAATAAATAAGAAAACAGAGCGAAGTAAACACCTTTGAGAAAAACAGAAAAAAATTGTTCACAAGCCCCTATCCCTGCTTTAAGAGAACCTTAATACTGTCGTTTTAATCTCAAGTGACCAGGTGCCCAACCAATGTCCAGTTCAAAGAAAAACGACAACCATGTAAAAGCCGAGAAGAAAACATTGAATTCGGCTCCCCATTCCTTCATTTAAGACGAGTTGTAGAAACTTGCTGCTCCGTTGTTTTAACGGTGAAAATACAACATAAAAACTCAACTGCTTTTCGCCTTTTCCCTTGAGATTTTCAGTACACTAAAAAATACTATTTCTAGTTGCTGATAAGCGCGAAGGGTAATAGTCTTTATAAAGTTTATTTTCTCACTTTTTTACGATCTTTTTCGATATGGAGTATTGTCCAATGGTATGAAGAAAAAGTAGAAAAGTTGTTTAATGAATATAAACAAAATAGTAGCAAGAATTATAATTATGAAACACATAAAAGAAATAGATTATTAAGCATTGCTTAGTAATAAAATGTTCTTCTGGAGCTAATTTGGTTTATAGTCTAAATATTGCAAAAGATATAGTTTACATGAGATGAAACGTCACTAATTAGAAGGTAACAAAGACAACTGCTTAAGTACTGATTGATAATGTAAAAAAGACTAATTTTCCATATTAAATAAAAGATGTTAAGAGCTGCGCGTGATAAAATTCAATAAAGAACTCTTTTTTCCCCAAAAGAAGTTTTCATCAAGTAATTTTGGGATCATTAGTTTTGCCGTGTGCTTCGAATACTAAGTTTAGAAAGCTATTAATGTTTTGTAAGCGCTCGTTAATGATGTGTCTAATAGTCATGCGTCATCTCTTGGACTAAAAATACGAAAAACGAGATTGCTTTTTGTGTTTTGGGGCACCATAATTTAAAAATACAGTCGTGAAGTAACAAAAAGAAGTTTGGACTTTAATTTGGATGTCAAAGACGATTTTAAAATGTTTCTGGTTTTCGCAAATCGAGATTTCTGTGACTAATTTTACTCTTTTGAACTCGACTTTCTTTGTCACTTTTTCCTAACCTAATCAATCAATGACTGAGGAGGGGGGTAAGAGCGTAGAATCTGTAAATGGAGAAAGTTCAAAGAAGAAGGGGGTAACTATCGACGAGTACAGCAGATGAATGCTATAAAAAAAATAATAAATGTTTTGCGTTTTCCTAGATTTTCGGCGAAGGAAAACACGCTATTTTTATCGCTGTCGAAGCATTCATGCTCTTTAATTGAGAAGGAAGTCTCGTACTTTTTAAAAGCAGACGAGTGGGACAATAGATAGTTTTTATTCTTATATTCCAGAGAAAATTTGATAACAGATTTCAATTTAGATCTTGGCGCCTAAGCTTTTGTTGAAATCATGTTTACGAACTGTGAGTTTCCACACCGTCGCTCGATTTTTCCTATTAATTTTCAGTTTTGAGAAAACTGTTTGCCTATTTCGGCGCTTTCGTCAATATATTGAAAACATTTGATGAGTTCCGTCGCCAAGTAATAGATATTCGAACTAAGTTACCTCATCGAACATTCTCGTCCCGACTTAATGGTATCTGAAAAACCTGAAATGGAGAATCCGGTTTTTAATCATGAAGAAGGATAACCCGCAAAATAGTGATTGGAACAGTATACCAGGTAGGGGTGACCATCGATAAAAAAAAACACCTATGTGAACATCGACGTTTGAAAAACATAGGTCTCTGAACATTGATGTTTATGTCATGACACACCGATGTTTTAAAGTATGCATGCTCAAATCGTTACATAGTAATAAACAGCAGAACTTCCATATATCGAAATTCTTCATGTATTTTGGTGAATGCTCAAGATTTCAATTTCCTGTTTATTACATGGAAAATCTGTTTGTGTATGTCGAACTTTTGTTATGGAACCTTGGACTTCAACATAAGGTGGTTTTACTGTAGTTTCAATCTTCGTCTAGAACTGCCAAATGTTTAATCCCTGTCCAGAATAGATGCTTTTTGTACTTTTGCAATGTGTCATGAATATTGTGACTTGTAAGATAGCGCTTTGGCAATTATGTTTAAGTATATGAAATTTCTCCACATACATTCTGAACTTGTCCAGCAGTCATAAGACCATAACTTTATTTACTAAATTACCTCGCTTGTGGGCAAAGTATTTGCAAATGTATGTGTGCGTAGTGGCGTCTAGTTGAAGTTTTGAATTTTATCGAAGTATTTAATGATCTCGTAAAGGCGATAGGCTGGTTTTTATTACCTTGAAGGTAATACAAGTGACTACACACAGTTCAAGTTACGACAGTTAGTGAATGAGATTTGCTAGGACTGTCTGGAGAATATTAAAGGATGAAAACATCTCGCGCATCCTTGCCGATCTCACTCAAGTGATTTGAATTATCGCGCCAAGATTTCGTAGCCCAACGTCAGGCCAAAAAGAAATCAACATTTCAGTAAAAACATTGATGGTCTCAACACATCGGTCATTCACCATCGATGGTCTCAAAACATCGACCGTCGATGGTCATCCTTAATACCTGATGAGACTTTTTAAATTTCGCATAGAGCAAATGGAAAAATTTTGTTGTGTATAAAAAAGTTCGAAAATTATTCTACTCATTCGTACATTGTGTTTGTACTCATCGGTGTGTTCCGTAACTAACTCTCAAATGGAGAATTGAAATATTTTAAAGAGCTAAAATTTTATCCAAATCATTACTTTTTACTATTAAATGAGAAAAGAGTTGAAAGAAGTCCTACAAAAGTTGAATTCTGATTTAAGCTTCCGACATTCGTATGGACGCTTCTTTTGCCTCTGGGGGAACATACGGCCTTAATAAAAGAGCTCCATCTACCCCCGTCTCCCGCCAGTCTCCTGATCTATCCCCGGTTTTCCTCTCATCTTTAATTTCGCTTTCTACAGTTCGAACTATTAGAGAATATTTATTGTGAGAGTCTGATACTATAGATGGACGTTCATAGAAAAGAAGGATTTAGTGTTCCGATGGTAAAAAACATTGCTTGTGTTTACTGAAGTTTATCTTAAACAGTTTCTTTCACCGGTTTTTTAAGGGTTTTTTTCCTTAGTGGCTCAACTTGCATCACTAGAGCTCATTTGTCTTATATATCCTAAATTGTTTATCCGAATATCGCGGCGAAGACGCGCAACCTCTATATTAGTATTTTTAAATTTTAAATTAGGGCAGGGAGTGTCTAAGCACCATTAACCAATCACAACGTACGGGGCGGGGCCCCGTTATGTGGCTACATATATCATTCTATTCATCCAAACGCAATATTTTCTTATTTCTAAATATACCTGAGTTATCATTGGTTATCCAATGCTCCAGACACAAATTTATACTTTTAAATATAAATTATTTACGTTACTTAAAAGCACAATTACACTAACAATATTTTATGTACAATTTCACTTATAACATTTCTAAATACAATTTTGACATGCCATTTCGGATGCAGTTTAATTTTGTACTACAATTAACTGTTATAACAACGCGCAAAGATTTTTTATGTGTAGTAGAGCTCATTAGCTCTCATGTAAGTTTTTCAATGTAGGGGCAGCTACCTTCTAAGACGTAACGTTTTATTTTTTCATAAAAATTGACCTGAATAATGCGTATATTGTAGAGCGATAACAGCGACTGGAGCCCCCTTACCATCTGTGGGCACCCATGATAGAATAGCAAAAAAATATTAAAAAATGTATTTGTACGATATAATTTTGTGGTTCAACAGGTACGAATGTTGTTTATATATTCCTAGGAATTGCGTTATCAGTTTAAATAAAATTTTTGATTGGTTTCATCATTGATAAAAAATAAACACCCGACATAAATAAAATGTAGATAAATAAATGCTCTGAGGAAAAGGCACATAGAAGGGTAACACAAATGGTTTGCTAGGGCTTGCGAAGCCATAGTGAACCGTGTTTAAAGAAAAGTGAACTGCCTGGAACAGCGAAGAAAAGGGAGAGGCAAATCACTGGCGTCAAAGAATTCAACTTCTACTGGCGGATCGGAACTTGGCGTCATTTAATTTTGATTGCTTCCACGCGCCAGGTGAGGGTCGCCACTAGGCATGTGGTCTGTTAGCGCCAGTAGTCATGATATGGGGATAACATATATATGATATGGGGGATTTGATATCCAAAATACACGGTCCGGGGTTTTATATGAGCCGCGAATATGCTAGCACCGATTCTACAGAGTGATTCAGAACTAATGGAACAAACTGAAAGGGGTGGTAAAGGACGCCATATTTGGCGAAATCTCCATGTCAGCAAAGGAACCGACTTAGCTGTCGAATGAAAACATCATTTGCATCCACATCATTGCTATGTAGGCAATTACATGAACAAAAAAATTTTTTTGACACATAATTTAAGTGATTGACCTAATAATGCAGCAGATTAAAAAAAATTAAAAAATTCCCTTCCCTGGCACTGAGTACTGTTGCCATTTAGTCATCAAAGGTATGGAAAACGATTGTTTTACCATACTGGAGGCAACTGGAAATTGTCAAGCATGCGTAATAGGTGAAGGAGATCAAAAGAAACAACTTCGGTCTAGTGAACCAATGTCCGAAAATGAGCCGTTCTGGAACTACAGGGATGTTATTATTTGCATCCACATTAGTCGATCATGTAACAAAATTTGGAAAATTTGCCGTTCCGGCCTAGAGTCATATTGGAAATAATTCCACCACTTACTATGGTCCAAAATAACTTCCCATGGCCAAATTAATGCAATTGGGGAATTTATGGCCAAAACGTAAGCCTCATGTTTGGGCCATGAATTCCCCAATTGGAGGACATGGAGATTTCTCCAAATGTGGCTTATTTGACGTAATTTTGAATCACCCTGTATATCAGTGCCGGATTTATAAATGGGCACGTTGGGCACTTGCCCAGGGCACAAAATTTTTAGGAGGGCAAGAGGCAGCGGGTTTGTTTGTTTTTTAATTGCAATTTATTTATCGCAGCATTTTGTCGATCTGCTCTCCCCGAGAAGGCACCCTGTATCCTTTTTTTCTAAATCTGAAATTCTGAAGAATTGCCTGAAACAACCCCCTGCTCCCCCAAGGACGAATCCAAGCAGGGGGCCTGCTCCCCCCTGAGAATAATAAATTTACATTAAGAATGATTTTTAAGTAAAAAAATACTTAAAACTAAACCTACAAGTAAACTTTTCAAGCTTTGCGCCCTCACTGAAATTTTGTTCTGCATTCGCCTTGCCCCCTTTTCCAATATCCAAAAAATCGTCGTCAAATAAACTAAATTTATTTATAAAAATATCATTATTATATCTTATAATAATGCACATAAGGTAGGCTAATCATAAATGTCGCTCCTTCCCTATAATCCGCAATATTTCGTTGCATTCGAAGGGGCGGAACGACAGAATTTTGTTTCTGATAGTACGACGGGATGGGGGTCATGGGTATAATTAGCTTCGAAGTCTAGGGGCTAAATTTTTCCGGCCCATTTTTAAAGGACTAAACCGTATACTCAAAACTTAGAAGATACCTTACTAGCGGGGTTAGCCTCCACTAATTACGCCAATAAATGGGGGCGCCAAAACCTGTGCCCAGGGCGCCTTGCCATAAATTCACCCCTGCTGTATATTACCTTATTTTAGCAGTAATAATTTTAGGATTTAAAACATAAAAGAACTAAAGATTCTCTTTAATTTATAATACATTTAAATGTATTATATACAGACAATTTACACAAAACGATGTGCATATGCAATGCATAGTGAAGTTTGAAATTAGAAACGAATTTTCCTTTGGAATTACATGTAAACTTGTCTTTCTAGTTTTCGAGTAATTGCATAATATGGAATGTAAGGAATTGATGTGATTTCTGTGCGCGACCTAAAACCTGTATTGCACTGTTGCAACTTTTAAATGCAAAGTTACTGAACCATGTGACTTTAATTGCTGAACACTAATTAAGCGTAATACGATATATATACAAAGCAACTTAAAGCAGGTAAAAAATTATTTTATTATATATATATATATCTCTTATTCTCTTTACTAATTAGGGGATTACTTTATTTTTGATTAGAATTTGCGGAGAGCAGCCGTTGAGGTTATTATAATTTATTTATTACGTTCTTGTGTGGAAAAGTAACTGCTGGGTCTTGTTTCGTATTTCTATGTAAGTACTTTTGTTTATCTATGTATGTTTTGTGCATGTAGTATTTGTATATTTATTGTTCGTTTATTATTTATTATTTGTTTTTTACTTACTTTTTAATGTGAACTAAAAGTAAAGATGATGGTGGATTTTTTTTCAATTCAATGAATTAATTCCAATTCAGTATCCATCCCGGTTTAGATATGATTTTAGCGAATAACTTTTTTCAGCTTTGCATGTGGTGTAATGGATAGTAGTTTCTCTTTAGTTGTTCAAGAAACAATCGACTTCTCATTGCTTCAAATCTAAGAAATTGTAAAAAATCAAACTGAAAACAAGCTGTTAAACTGAAAATTAGACCAATGAATTTATGCAAAATAGAAAGTTCGGTTACTCGAAAAGTCAGCACGTATGATACGGACTTGACGTGTTTCTCGAAATATGGAAATGGCTAAAACGGGCAAATTTTATCGTACTATACTGCTCGATTACTTAGGAATACTCACTTTACGTTATAACTAACGATGAACACTATTGCACATGTTAGAATCAAAACTTGCTAAATATTTAGTAGAGGTACTGGTGTACCTTTATTAAGCAAACTTGTACAGATTTGCGCTTAGGGGCAAAAATAAGGTAACCAATATCTGTTCCTTGGAGCACCCTTGGAAAGAAAATGCTCCTTCCCACGTGAATGACGACAGATTGGAATATGCCCTCTTCGGACACTAATTTGCGTTTTGCATCTCTTTTGCATGCTTTCCACTAAGCCGTCGAAGAGAGCTGTGGGTATATGAGATCCCATTCATTCTTCGAGGCAAATTTCAGGTCCTGCAGGGTAGAGTTTCTCAACCTCCGAGCCCTGCCATCAATTATAACGGGCAGCGAGAAATTCTCGTGTAATTTGTAATTTTCTAAGCATTTTTTTATGAATAAGCGTTTTATAGTGGAAATATTCTAAGGAGAGTAATATTCGCGAATGCGTCGAACAGCTCGGACCCATAAAGCTTAAGTAACATCTGTGCAGCAAATGCCAGTGACTAAGTCGTGCATTTTTAAATACGAGTATTCATGAATCAATCGAGAATTTTCAAATATCCAAATCTTTCAACATCCGAGAAGAAGTATACCACTCACTGTGACAGGTCATAAAATGTGCTTGTGTTACGGCGTTTTTCTTTGGTTCGTTATTTACTTTTGGTTTGGGTTCGCAATGAACCTAAAGTGAGAGAAAATGTCAACGTTAAACATTTATTTTATTTTATTTAAACCAAAGAGATCGTATAGGGTGGATTTCAATTATTAATTTTTGCAAAAATTACGCGTTGTGTTAAATAACCTCTCTTCCAACATATAGTTGATAGAAAGGTTACCGCAAACCTGATAAGCAAAGGGAACCAAGGTGAAAAACCCCCCAATTAATAAATGAACTTGGGTCCGAAATTAAGACCGAAGCTAATTTATTCTATTTACTTAACTAAACATGGTTATGAAAAACCTGCCGAATTATATAACTAGGAAACACAAATTACACAATAGAAATTTAGTAGCGAAATATAAACTTTATTTCTGGTGCACAATATTAATTTACTTTGCAATGATAGATCATACCATTTTGCAATGATTGACTTCAGTACTGGGAATAACTTAAAACCAGATTTTTTTTTAAACGTTTGACCAAACAAATTAATTACCAACCTATTGAAGTAGAACCCCCCACTTAAATTCTTGACTGATATTACGAACATTATTATAGAGTTGGATTAAACTGATAGTTATATTAAATAAATAAAATTAAAGTTAGGTAGGGCTCCAAAAATTAGTAACTAAATAAGGAAAAGGAAAGAAGGGTGCTTACATTATTAGGTTGATCCATCATGAGGGGTCCAACGGACGTGAGGGGGAAATACTCAAATATAAAAAAAAAACAAGTGGATATCTTGATGTCGTAACAGTTTAACGAAGAGTAACTTTTTTGGTGACCAGCTTTGGAGACAGAAGTAGTAAGAACGCCAAAAATGGTGCCAGCACACCACCAAGTAGAACGAGTTGCTCTATCGTGAAGCCCAGGACGAGTCAAGTGAGTGGCGTTAATTCTTTGGTGTGCCGCCAACGCCAACATTCACCAAAACATGTTGGTCAGTTCTCAGAATTTGGGCGAAAATTTACAACTGGCTTTCAGGTATCACTTTCACGTTTCTGTTGTCGGCAAAGTTGTACTGGACAAAGGTATGTTTCCTCGAGTGTACGATTTGATGACGCCAGAGGTGACCTATTTGACCTCTGTTGCAAAGTGGTTACGTCGCTGCAGGAACTGACCAGGCTTTCGGTTCATAAGTGCATAGCAACATCTATTTCTTGCCTTCCTTACTTGTTTGCAAATCTAATTGCGAGGGGTGAGAAACGTAGACTGGCTGATGCTGTAATGATGATGATGCCTTGGCCACCAAAGAAAGGAAGTAAAAGGATAAAGGAATTTTCTAATCTCGAACCATAGACGAAAGAATAGATAAATAAAAAATAGAATAATTGATTGGATTAAAAAAAATAAAATGAAGATTATTAGATGAATAAAAATAAAGAATTTAATTAAGGTAAATAGTAGTGGACATTAGTCATGCAAAAAATAATGAACGTAATTCAACTGGGTTGCCCAGTAGTATGAATAGTAAAAACCAAATACTTTTCACTGAATATTAAATTACCCTATTTTGCATAAGTGCATGAACAAGTTAATGCACTGAAAGGAAATTCCGATATCATGAATTATTACACATAAATAAAATGAACTGAACATTTTTATCAAAACAAGAATTTCACAAATTAGTAGCTATGTCCACCGTCATGCCTGTTGTCTCTGAAAAAAGGAGAATTAGTTCGATGCATATTTTATTAAGAAAACTAAGTCCTTGTTTGAAGATGTCCACTGGATTGGAAAAGCTTGATATATTGAGTTTGTAAAATGAAGTCTCTAGTGTTCATACAAGGAGTCCAGTCACTTCTTGAACTGTGAATAGTCAATATGCATGAGGCCATTTCTTCTGGGTGTTTCGATTAACATTAATGGCCATAGGTATCAAGGTCCTATTCTATGTGGAGCTGTAGTCGGCTGTCCAAGTTTTAATTCGTGCCATTTCTGTATTAAATAGTTCCACGGGTACTCTTTCCTGGTTTGGTTTCTTTCCCTTAAACAATGAAAGACGAAGGCAGAATCTGACCACAGTTTACATTTTTACAATTTGTTGTGTCTCACGGTTTAGTATATGTGAAAAATGTCTTAAATGAAAAGATGTAATGATGTAGATGGAAAAAAACATTATTTAAAATATGAAAGGTATATTTTTTTTATAATTTTTGCGACACAACA
>QLNU02015360.1:233616578-233651266 GCA_006491805.2 Dysdera silvatica
TAAAAATTGTAACACCATGAAGGACTCGTCCGAATTGAATGAAATTTAATGTACAAACGACCTGTGTTGATACAAATAAACGATTAAAATTACAAAGCAAAAAAAAACAAAACAAAAAAAACAACAAACAATATTACATGTCGAAAATCAGTATTTGGTGAAGCCACTACGCGCTGCAATAAGTGATGCTATACGACGTGGCATGGAATCAAACAGATGTTGAATGTGTGCCTGAGGAAGAGCATTCCAGATTGCTTGTATGCGACCCCAAAGTTCATCTGTAGTAGCTATGGGACGAGGATCACGAGCGAGACGCCGACCAACGAAATCCCACACATGTTCAATCGGCGACATATCCGGCGAATAGGCAGGCCAAGGAAGAAGCTGTATCTGTTGTGATGAAAAGAAGTCTTGAACATTCCTGGCAATATGTGGGCGGGCATTGTCCTGTTGAAATACAGCTCCGGGAATGCCTTGAAGGAAGGGAACAACTTCGGGCTCCAGAACTTCATTGATGTACCGGTTGCTGTTAAGATTACCCACAATTCGTAGCAGCTGAGATCGTCCATGATACGCAATCGCACCCCAGACCATAACGCTGGGGATTCGTCCACTATGACGTTGGATAACGCACTCCGGAAGGTGGCGTTCACCGGTATAGCGTCTAACACGGATGCGGCCATCACTGTACCCCAAATTAAAGCGGGATTCATCAGAAAACACCACTTGTTGCCAATCAGCACGCCAGTCTCTATGTCCATGAGCCCATTGTAGCCGCAGGCGCCGATGGTTTTGCGTCAGGAGGATCCTGTATAAAGGAACTCTTGCACGCAGTCCACGGTGCAGTAGACGCCGACGAATTGATGAAGCACACAATGATACACCTGTAGCAGTGCACCAACGTTCTGCCAACTGTCCAGATGAAGCAAAACGGTCCGTCACCGCCATGCGGACCAGGTGTCTATCATCCCGTGCTGACGTCACCTTTCGGCGTCCACTCCCGGATTTCCGAGTTGTCTGGTTCTCTTGAACCCACTGCTTCCACACTCGCATCACTGTGCTGCTGTTACGCCCCATACGAGCTGCTATTGCACGATAAGAAAACCCTCCTTCACGAAGGCCGATCATTCGTCCCCGTTCAAACTCCGTAACTTGCTGAAATGTCGCCCTCTTTCGTCGTAGAGGCATAGTGACGTCTCATGTAACGTTTACCACTAACCGATAACCATACACGCCCCGCTACAGCCCTCTATTTATACGGATCCATCAGCAGTTCAGAGGGCGCTGCTCAGCCCACGCATGCGTGATGACTCTGAAATTCTAATCATTTGAATAGCATACCCTAATTTGCATTTCCTGAAAGTTTCAGCTCAATCACATGATTCCTTCATGGTGTTGCAATTTTTACAAACATGAGTTTACAATTATTTTGCATTAATGTCTTTCACCGTAGAATGATACATATTTCGTTTACAACAGTCAGAGACATGGTAACGTTATGGAAAAGTTCTAATAAATCCTTTTTCTTTCTGCTGAAATGCTACTGATATAGCAATTAGGAGGAATGTGCATGATTTTTTGATTATTTTTTTTACGAAAAATTTATATATTAAAAAAAAAAAAAAGCTTTCCTCGCCCATTCTTGGCGGAAACAGGCTTTGGGACGGGCAGAGCGCCATGTTCCCAAGCCTCTTTTTACATCACTTCTTAATGTGCCATGTCTAGAAACTTCCTGACAATGTGACACGTGTTTAGGATTGTGGCTTTTTGTATTTCAATGTAGGTGTTTGGGTCAATGTTGAGTATCTCCAAATTCGTCGCAAGCGTTTTTGGTACTATCCCTGTTGCTGAGATGACTAACGGGATGATGAGGATCTTTTCCATACCCCATATATCTCGTACTTCATGTCTGAGATCTTGGTACTTGGTGATTTTCGTTGTGTAGGTTGTCTGTATGTTATTGGTGTTGGGTACTGCTATGTCGATTAAGTACGTGGTCTTATTCGATTTATCGACGAGGGTTATGTCAGGACGGTTATGTGGGACTGTCTTGTCTGTTATGATTGCTCTATCCCAGTAAAGCTTGTGTGTTTCGTTCTCATGCACGGTCTCTGGCTCATATTTGTATATATATATATATGAGATGTAAAATGCACTTAAATACTAAACTAGAAAGGCAGAAGCTCATTAGGAAACAAGTAAGTAAGAGGGTGGATTTAAAGAAATTAAAAGAAAATACCGAGGCATTCAAGTTGGAATTAAAAAATCGCTTTTCTGCACTGGAAGGACTTATTGATGAAAGTGATATCTCAGAAGCAAATGAAAACATTGTTAAGACAATAGTTGAAACTGCTGGGGAAATTGGTGGTGTAACCTGTAAAAAGCACAATAGCAAATTATCTGAGAAGACGAAACAGCTCATGAAAAGGCGAAGAGATATGAAGGTGGACAATCAAAATACCAGTTCCAGGATTGAGTACATAGAACTTTGTAAAACTCTGCGCAAAAGCATGAAAGAAGACATAAGAAAATTCAACTGTGAGCTAGTAAGGAAAGCCATTGAAAATAACAAGAGCCTTAGGGTTGTTAAAGGGAGTTTGTCTATTGGGAAGAAACACATCATTGCATTAAAAGGAGAGGATGGCACCGTAACAAGAAATAGGGAAGAAATACTTAGAAGAGTTGAAGAATTCTACAAAAATCTATACGAAAGTAACAGTGGATTAAACGAAGACATTGAAATAGTCGAAGGAACAGCTCCTAAAATCTTAAAAGAAGAAGTTTCATTTGCAATAAAAAGTATGAAGAAAGGAAGAGCCCCTGGTGATGATGGTATTACATTAGATATCCTAAAAGAAGCTGGAGAATATGTAGAAGACATACTTGCAAAATTCTTTACCAAATGTCTTAACAGCGGTAACATACCAAACCAATGGGATTCTGCAACAGTAATTCTTTTGCATAAAAAAGGTGATAAAGAGGATTTGAAAAATTACCGACCAATTAGCTTGTTACCTGCTATTTATAAAATCTTCACAAAAGTGCTAACACATCGCCTGCAGAAAAAATTAGATGCAGCTCAACCAAGAGAACAAGCTGGATTTCGAAGTGGATTCAGTACAGTGGACCATATTCAAGTATTAAGAGAATTAATTGAAAGAACACATGAATATGAACTTCCATTGTGTGTGGCATTTATTGACTATGAGAAGGCCTTTGACTCTATTAAAACATCAGCAGTCATCAACTCTTTAAGATCAACAGACATTGAGGATGTGTACATTGACATGGTGAAACGTGTGTATAAAAATGCAAGTGCAAAATTTCGGTTACATAAAGATACCAAAACTATCAAAATTGGTAAAGGTGTGAGGCAGGGAGATACCATTTCTCCAAAACTTTTTACTTCAGCTTTACAGATGATTTTTCAGCAGATAAATTGGAATAACAAGGGAATAAAAATAAATGGTGAATATTTAAATCATTTGCGGTTTGCTGATGACATTGTTATTTTTTCAACGAACCCATTAGAACTCCAAGACATGGTACAGGAGCTCTCAACTAGAAGTAAAGAAGTTGGACTCAAGATGAACCTACAAAAAACTAAGATCATGTTCAATAATTTCGTAGAGGAAACAAAAATACAAGTTGACAACATTGAGCTAGAAATTGCTGATTCATATATTTACCTTGGCCAGCTGATTTCAATGGATGGCAACATTATGAAAGAACTCAACAGACGTATTAAACTTGGCTGGAGTGCATTTGGAAGAAACAGTTTTATCCTGAAGGGGAAATTGCCTTTGTGTCTAAAAAGAAAGGTCTTCAACCAGTGTGTATTGCCAGTCCTCTCTTATGGATCAGAGACATGGAGTCTAACAGTTGGAGCAATACGAAAGTTACAGACAACGCAAAGGAGCATGGAGAGGTGCATGCTTGGAATAACTAGGAGAGATCGAAAAAGAAACACTTGGGTGAGAGAGCAAACTAGAGTAGAGGACATCATTGTTAAAGTAAAAGGGCTGAAATGGCGATGGGCTGGGCATATTGCAAGAAGAACTGATCAACGATGGACAACAGAAATTCTGAACTGGATTCCAAGAGACCACCGAAGACCTAGAAAACGTCCTCAAACTAGATGGGTGGATGAAATAAGAAAACAGGTTGGGGTGACGTGGAAGCGAATTGCTCAGGATAGACTTGTGTGGAAAGCATTTGGAGAGACCTTCATCCAGCAGTGGATAGATAATGGTTGAATATGATGATATATATAGTCGGTAGGAAAAGAAGAATTATTCATCATCATAAATATGGTAAAACAATTATCTTGCTATCCGTGGCCTTCATTTTACAGTTTCAACAAACCTTCTCACTCTGCAGACATTATCTAGCGGTAATGCACAGTTGTCACGTTATCTTAACATAGCAAACTGCTATTAGTTATAAAAGGTCCCTAATTTTTGTTTTGAATTCTTTTTTTCACAAACTTTTTCAGCTAACACGTCAGGAGCTTGAAATACGGTGGGCAAATTGATGTCACGAAGTCCTCAAGGACTTTTTTAAGCTAGCTAAAAGGAATTTGTAAAGGTTTGCCAGTTGCCAACGTGCCAGTTGTCCGGGAGTCTCGTTTTATAAATTATTTCCCAGATTTTAGAGAGATGTGCACATTATGTATGTGCACATACGAATATATATACAGGGTGTTCAGCAACCCTCAGATAATAACCACACGGCCCTGTTCCTGGGAGAATTTTGAGATATAAAAGTGGCCTTCATTTTGGTGACAGGTCAAGACTTTTTGTGATAATCGCCAAAAAACGTCCGACCAATGAGCCAGCTGTCTGCATCTGTTAACACCTTCGCTGGTTAGTTTAAGACGAATTACAGAAAACTTGTTTCTGCATATATGTAATATAAAGGGCACCTTTTAGTTTAATTGGTAATTATAATTTCAAAAGCAAAACGCACACGCCGTTTTTTCAGCCAATTGGATAGATTTTACTCAGAAGTGGGCGATGGCTTTGTTGGACGGTTACATTATTAAAAGCACTAGACCTGACGTTAAATCTATCCAATTATCAAATCTGTTAATTAAAAAATGACTGTGATTGCAGAATAATTATGTCACGAATTTATTGAAAACATGGCTGTAAGACAATTTTAACAAAAAAATGAATAAAATAAAAAGAGACAGAACACATAGGGGGAAAGTGGGGCAACTTGACGTGCTGGGCAAGATGACAAATTGCATTTATTTTAAATATTCATCACTATATGGCAGCGCTGGTACTACGTAGTCGAAGAACTTCTTTATGTCCTGAGAAATGGCAACCTTCTTACCACTCGTCGTTTTGATGTGAGTGAAGATTATAGTTTTTACATGCTTCAAAGTTTTCTGTTAACCTTCTGGAAAGTTGAAGATAAGCTATAGATTTATGCGATAATTGTAAAATGATTTTAAGTGTAATATTAGCTGAGTAGTATTGAAACTTGCACATTTTTTATCATTTTGGTCAATAAGAAAAAGTTACTAATGTGAAATACTAAGAGGCACAGTTAGGAGTAACTTGGCGAATTCTTCATCTTGCCCCCATTATATGAATATTGGGGCAATTCGACGAATTCGTCATCTTGTCCCATGATATGAATATTGGGACCTTGTCCAAGTTTTCAATACTCAGAATAAATTATTATTACATTTTTATTAATTATTTATTATTAGGTAATTATATTTATTATTATATTAATTTATATTCTTATTTTCCTTATTACATTATTTCATGTTAGCCTATTCTAAGGCAGCATCAGTGGGAATAGCAACAAATGGATATGAATTACACCATTCAATAGACACATTTTCAGTGATGCTGATTTTGCAGCCGCAATTTCTGCAGAAAAGACCGAACACGAGGAAGAATACATTCAAGAAGTGTGTGATTGAATCTCAGAGCAGATTGATGCGTACGAAGAAAGATTGCAAGAAAATGCCTCCAGTACGGTTGTTTAACAACCCATGGCATCTCCCTGGGCAGTGCGCTCCCCCCTCAACCGATTGCTCAGCAAGCAAACCCGAAGCAAAAACGCACAGCAAAATCGACGACAATTTTAAAAGCAACTCCCTAGAAAGAGATTTTACTATTATAAAAGGCCAAACAACTAACAGCCAATGAGAAAATAACGTTCACAAAGAGAAAGTTAAATTTCGTAAAACTGTTAAAAGGAAAACTGTAAAAACTATGCACAAAAGCTCATCTGCTGCAAATTCATTTAACCGTTCTGGATAGAATGAGAGCTACACTGATCCTCCGCAGGAAGATTGAATTCCAGTGTAAAGTATGCCGAAAATGGTGGCACGATCTCTGCACAAACGATGAGCAAGAGGGCGACTACATTTGCGATCGCTGCTAAAACGCTTAGGGGAATATGGGTTACGAATTTTGTTCGCCAACTTGCCCCCGTATGGATCGTCATCATGCCACTGGTGTGGGAAAGACCACGAATTACTTTTTTTTTTTTATATTATGTAGTTGCAGTTTCCTTATTTTAATGTAAGTTGTCCCTCAGATGTTCACAAACCCAAGTATATCATAAAAATATGTTTCCAAAGCAAAAACTGTTCTTTACATTTGCATCTTTTTCAATCGGTCGTCAACTTGCTCCATTTCCCCCTATTTGTAAGTAAAGCAACCAAACTCTTTCAGTTAGGCCTACTGTTAAACGAAAATCCGGAGCTTTCGAGAAAGTTTCTAAAATTTCAATTAATTTTTTAACTTTAACTGGAATTACTACAATGACAAGAAAGCGGAAAATGACAAGTGAATAAATCTCCATTTTTAACCTCTCAATTTCCTTAATTGGAATTTGAATATTTTTAAGTTACTTTAACAGAGAGATTAAATTTAAAATTCGGCTCTCAAGTAATAGTTATCGTTCAAACGTAATCCGAAGTCTATCATTAATTGGGATGAAATTAAAAAAAAAGCCTTTATTTTAGATGTAAGTACTCTTTACAACACTAAGAAAACGTTTATTTGTTCTCAGAAAAATTTCTTAAATGATTTTAATGAGTGAAATAAATCATTTTAAACTTCAATGTTTAATTTCTGACCTTGAGATGTCCAATGATGACTTAATTTTTAGCGGAACGACAACAAAATTTTAAAAATTTGTTTTTAAATTTTGAAAAATTCCATGCTTTAATACATGATGATCTCTTGCCTTTTCTGATCTAATTAAACAAGTTGTTCGGATTCATATTGAGTGAGGTGATATGCATACATTGGAAAATAATTATATCCTTTGGATTTCCGTTCTCTACATGAAGGTGATTATATGACGATCATAAATAAAAATTTTAATACAAAGTATGCTTTCGGCACGATTTAACTGTATAAATATATCTAGTTTTAATTAATAACTGGCTTAATTCATTTATTATCAGCTTACTTTGTTACTTAAAATAATTCAGCCTAGTATTTATCACGTGATTTTAAAAAAACATAAAATGCATAGAATGTTTTTATTGAAAAACAAATAATGTTATGAATCAGAACAACGTTGTAGTGGTTTAAAATTTATCAAAACATAAACATGTTTTTAATCATTCTAATAGGATGGTTATCATTAGATGTAAAATAAAAAATAGAACGTTTCATTAAAAAAATCTAAACAATACCAATACTCGTATTAAATAGAAGTTGATTATATTTCATAGGATTTACTTACACTTTTAAAAGGCAAAATCTTAAAACATAATATGTTTTAATAAATTTTAAACCACTACAACGTTGTTCTGATTCATAGTTTATGATTGGTGATGTAGTTTTTGGATTACAAATGACGATGATGTTTTTTAACTGTTTGCTCATCATTTTGTATGAAATATATTTAATTATAAATATTTTTGTTTGATGTCGATTGCATATCCTTCGACCTTGTCTTACTAGGGAAGTGTGCGAGGCGTAAGTCGTCGATTTTGACAAAAGTGGTATCGTTGGAGAAGTCTGCTTAAGAGTAGTAAAAAGTTAATAAAACTATCCGTCTCTATCCAACGGTTGAGAAGCTAAAAGAAAACAATGGAGTCAGCACTGCTGGGAAAGCAAAATGTAGGGGCATATGGAGAATACCAAGCAAACACGCGTTAATACGATATTTTAAATGCTTAATATTCATGTCAAGTGTGCTCTGTGACACCACCTGTTTTCCCCATGTCAGTGTTGTGCAGTATAGAAATGTGACAAGCATAAATGTTGTGTACATCAGGCACATTTCAAGAACGGCAAACTCTCGTATTCACTATATGTTATTTTCTGTTAGCCTAGCACACCTGCTTTATAGACTGAAAGCTTGGGATGTGTGATTGCAATTGTGCTTTCTCAAAAGGTGCATCGTCGCATGCCTGGCTTGACATTTGATTGTGAAGTACATGATGCATGTTGATAATGTCTTCTCTTGTTGTTAAATCAATTTATCCGCAGATTTTCTGGAGAGTACGAGAATATTCCATTATTCTCTTTACCACGTATTTATAATTGTGAAAGGTTTGAACATCTAGTGGCTGTAAGTATTTTTTGTATTAGGAAGCAGAAATATGACCGGCATTGTCTCCTAATTTTTTTAGTATTTCACTATCCTTTGGGCCACTCCATTGATCCAGGATCAAAAGAGCATGCTGTTTGTTGAAGTTCTCCTTTAATGTTTTCAAGTACTTTGCACTTAATTGCTTACTTCTCTTACTAGAATGACGAGAACATTGGAGTATTTCATACTTTCCAACCTTTTAGCCTCAACGGGTCCAAATTTTCCTCGAAGTTCTTGAGCGATTATTAACACCAGGCTAACTAACTTGCCGGCGACTTTTTTTTTACTGGCTTTTGGCGACAGCTGCCAGATGCTTCGACCCTTTGATTTCGAGAGTTCCTTTTGATATGAATTCATATGCATAACCGTTCTGGTCGGCATGAAAGATGAAGTGTAGGCAGTATTTTTTTATTATTAATCTGCAGCTAAAGTTATCCATGGTTGAATGTATAAGAAAACTATCTCCTTAGCTCATGCTCTCTTTTTTTGTCCCATAGGAGCAGGCGAGGAGTTGGTAGTTTATAATAATATCAGGAACAATTATATATTCCATGTTTGCACTAACATCATTTAGTAGTTATTACATAGGGCGGTTAGTAAAGTCCTTATACACGCAGATAACTGTCGAACGGAGATAGCTATATGTATGAACGTGATATATAGGTATAGTAAAGTGACTATGCGCTACAAGGTGAGACTACGTGCAGTGCCCTTAGTGAAAAAATTCAGAACTTAGAACTGCTATCTCGAAAACTATTCAAGATACGGGGAAAAGTCAATTGCAAAGTTGTTAAGCACCAGCTAGTTAGTACGAAACGATTGTTTTTGTTTTTTTTTCACCGCCTTAATAGGGCAAAAATCATGATTTAGGAAATTTAAAGGGTACAGGATGCCCACTGCATGACAGCTTTTCCTTCGTACAGCTATGTATAGAGGGAAAGCTTCAGGTAGGGGCGATTCTTTCATTGCGCACACAACTTTAAGGGTGGTTTAGTAAAGTCATTATACACGTTGATAACTGTCAAACTGCGAGAGATAGATGTATGAATATGATATGTATGTACGTACTGTATACGTAGTGAAGTGACTATGCGCTACAAGGTGAGACTGCGTGCAGCGTACAAATACAAATTTTATTTTCATGCCATTTTTACATTTGCCATTCTAACATCATCAGTTGACATTACATACCTAGTGGAAAAATTCAGAACGTAGAGCTGCTATCTCGAAAACTATTCAAGAAACGGAAAAAAAAAAGTTAATTACAAAGTTGTCTCGTATCACTGATGCAGTACAAAATGATACATGAATTGCGGGAATAGAACACGTCAAACGCTAATATGTGGGTATTTGGTTCGGCAAATGTGAACAGCGTATTACTGTATGTCATTATGTGTGCTCATTACGTGTGGCCACCGTCGGCCACAATACAAGTTTATTTTATATCCGGTAGAGTGTTTCTTCTTGCACATTCAGCAGCATTGCAGGTATGACGCTTGTACAGGCATCGGTAATGCGACTGCGGACATAGTCCACAGTCGTCGGTTAGGTGTGATAGACCTGTCTTTTGAGATATCCCCAAATGAAGAAGTCCAATGGGGTAAGGTCCGGTGACCGTACAGCCAGCTCACACTACCACCCTAGCCAATGACCTGTTGGCGGAAGGTTTGGGATAATAATAATTGTACTTCTGTTGGATGGTGAGGAGGAGCGCCGTCATGTTGGAACCACATGGTTCTCCGCTCACTCAATGGAACATCATGCAAAATATCCGATAGTACGCCCTGTAGCAGCTGCAAATATCGACGTCTTTTTAACGTACCCTCGTAGAATACAGGTCCAATGAGTCTGTTAAAAATACTGTACTACGCATTAACACACCATCGCACCTGATGTCGGACTGGTCGTCTCCATAAAGGATTTTCGAGAGCCCAATAATGTCCGTTGTGTCTATTTAACACCCCGTTGCGGGTGAATTTTGACTCTTCCGTCCAAAGGACATTCGCTAAAAAATTCGGCTGCATATCTAAGGTGTTCATAACAAAGTTTCACCAATTAAAACGTCGCTCAGCATCCCCTGGAACTAGTGACTGCAGCAGTATTCCATAGTAGGGGTGAGCTCCCACTTGCTGCAAGATTTGCCGCACACGACGGCCTGTTAGGCCACACATCATACCAACTTCTCTTGAACTGCACCGTGGGTGGATCAGAACATAAGCTAAAACGTCCTCTGGTTGCACACCCTGACTTACACCTGCGTGGCGACCTGAACGGGGACGAGGTGTAAAGCTACCCGTCTCTTTCAGCCGTCGAACCACATTAGTGATGGTCATTGCAGTCGGATGGGGTCCCAAAATAAAACGTACGGCATATTGTTGTGCACTTTTTCTTGCATTACGACCACATTCCCCATATAACAGCACCATCTCGCAATACTCGTTGTTGGAATATTTCACAATGTACTATGTAACTACAGACGTTTAATGCACGGTTTCACTTCTCACACTGTCTTACACTCCTTGCGTGGCCACTATTTTATGCTTACCGATAACGTATCACGTAGCGTACACATTTGCATATCATGCGCTTTGTGACGAGATTGTGTGTGCAATGAAAGTATCGCCCCTACCCGAAGTTTCTCCTCCACGCAGAGCTGTACGAAGGGAAAGCTGTCACGCAGGGGCGTCCTGTACCCATTAAACTTCCTAAATCACGATTTTTGCCCTATTAAGGTGGTGGAAAAAAATCGTTTCGTACTATCTATCTGGTGCTTAATAATTCTGTGCTCAACTTTTTCCTGTATCTTGAATAGTTTTTAAGATAGCAGCTGTAAGTTCTGGATTTTTCCGCTAGGGGCGCTGCACGCAGTCTCATCTTATAACGCATAGTCACTTTACTATACCTATACATTACGTTCGTACATATAACTCTCTCCGTTCGACAGTTATCTGCGTGTATAAGGACTTTACTAACCACCCTGTATGTGTACAACATTATCATGGGGGGAAAACTGTCGATGTCACGGAGCATCACTTGACATGAATGTTAAGCATTTAAAATATCGTATTAAAGTGTGCATGCTTTGTATTCACGAATTCACGAAATGCCCCTACCCTTTGCTTTCCTAGAAGTGCCGATTCCATCGTTTTCTTCTAGCGATAACTTCTCGACTGTTGGATTGACACGAATAGTTGTACTGACTTTTTTCTTACCTGTGATGAGACCTTTCCAACGACACCACTTTTGCAAAAATAGACGACTTACACCTCGTGCACTTCCTTAGTTAGAGATTCAAGGATACAAGATTGTTGTCTTTGATGTGCTGAAGTAAACTAATTTTTTATACATCGAAGTAAATCCATTATCTTGGTGAGCTGTTGGTGAAACCAGCAGCTTAGTGATAAAGATCCAAGTCTGGTCAATTAATATGTCTCATTTACTATTGCAGTGTTTCTCAAACTTTTGTCGCTCACCGACCACTTTGAGCATTCCTTTGTTTACCGCCGACCACCGGGGCGGGATTCTTCTCTCCCGCCATTAAAAAACATATTACCTGAAATTAAGGTTGCCAACTATGGTTAATAACATTAAGCCCTACTTAGCCACCGTCATAATGATTCCCCCTCTACCTCTCCCATAGTATAACCAGTGACCTTCAATTTATATGATTTATTGGCAGACTTATATACTGTGCATTCGCGCTCAGTTGGCGCGTGATACCGTTAGCAGACTTGTTAGACCATTGCAGTTTAGGGAAGGCCGTCTTGGAGGAACTGGTTTTTCCCGCATGAAAAACCAGTTTCGGCAAGATGCCCTTCCCTAAACTGCAATGGACTAACCTGTCTGCTAACGGTTATCAGGCGTCAGGTCTGCGCGAACGCACAATACGTATATAGGAGCTCCGGGAGGAAAGATTTATTCATCCCTTAAAACATAATTTGTAGTTAATTTGATCTCTTTTGTGGTTAATTTTAAGCTTTTTTTACTTTTATTTTAAAAAGACACCAGCTTTTGTCAAAAATTCTCTAAAATTTTTAACCACGTTACTAAATATTGGTTGTTGGCCAAACCCACCTGAAACAAAATAATTTTTAGAGTAACACTATTTGATAAGGAGAGTATAAGTTACGATCTTATTTTGTCAAATTTACAATGAAAATGACATCATTAAATTAGTTAAATAATAATAAGCAATGTAGACAGCAAGGGTGTATTTAGAGGAGTCAAATCTTTCACGAATCGCCGAAAGGTAAGGTTTATAACAAGTAATATTTATGAGAAATTCCTTAAATCTCGCACGAACCTAAATTCTAGCTACACTGGCAATTTGTAGTCCATTTTTGTCTGAAATTTGGTTATGATACTGTGGACCACTTGATATGCCATCGTGGACCACACTTTGAGAAACACTGTTCTATTGGATGGAATAGACATTGTTTAGATGACAAAGTTACCTAATGATTACGCTGTCTAAGCGTCCTGTCTGCGGTTAGAACGTCGCCTCCAGCAGCTACCTTTTCGAACACCCCCTTCATTACATAAAAAAAGGGTATCTAATTTGAAATTAGCTAAAAATTTGTTGAACACATCAGCGAAGACATGATATATTTGATACCGTAAATTAACTCACGTGCACGTCAACCAATATGTACCCCATTATGATTTTGATTTTCAGAATATTTATATTTTGCGGCAAAGGAACGGCCATGGAGAAAGCAAAACCGAATATTCTAACCTTCCACATCTGATAAACTTTAAATACCTGCAAAATATTTAAACGGGTAAAGTACATATAGAAAATAAATCATGAAGAGGGAAAGAGGAGGAGATAGAAAAAGAGAAAATGAAGTCTTTGACAATCACAAATATAAAATACTTTCTGAAACACATAGTGTGAGATTCGAAAAAGAAAAGTTAAAGTTTAATTATTCAAAAGTGTCCGAAAACTAATAAGAACTTGGGGAAAATTAACGGACGTCTTAGGAAACAGAAATGGGGGTATCATTGAATAATATATCCAAGAAAATATTACGAAGGAGTATATGGATGCAGCCTGTAGTTAGACGCTTGTTACAGGCGGGGTTCTGAAAGTTACAAGGGGAGGGGGAAGAAAGCCGCAGAGGGCCTTAAAATTCATAAGTGTTTTGATGTATTGTATTAATATATTTAATAATACTAAATATCTAAGTAGACTAATATATTTAACATTAATGAATAAATTTCTTAACTTAAATTTTGCATTGAAAATATATAGAGGTATGGCAAAATTTATAATTTCCTTTGCCTTTATTATAGAATACATGAAGACTCAAACCTTTAAGCTATATGATGTACACAAAATCAACTATAGAAATTTCTTTTGAATATATTTTTAACATCAACAGATTATTTCTATTATCATGTACAATTTTATACAAAACAACAGATTTTAAATAAAATTCTAAAATAATTTATTTTGAAAAACTATTTCTGGGGAGTGCTGACTACATTTACATAGGGGGGTTACGGCTCCGCATGGATGAAGTTAAAGTGCGATACTGGATGCTTTTAAAGGAGACATTTTGGCTCTCAAACCTGCAATAGCCGATAAAAAGCGTAAAAAAAAATCGTGTCAATTTATCATACAGAAATCTCATTGAAATTTGCTGCCAGTGAATGCTTGGCGTTGTTTTACACATCCAAGGCTCTCTTCGGTGGTCCTGGGCTCGGGCAGTTTTGGAGGCACTATTTATAATAATTTTTAAATTTCCAAGGTTTTGTAATAAGCAAAATACACTCTATAAAGAAAAAAAAAAAAATCGACGCACCAAGAAGGAGTTGTCCGATTGCGATAAAAATTGGTGGATGTGAAGAACATACATAGAAAAAGAAACGATTAAAATTTCAGAACAATTGAATGATTTATTGCAGAGTTTGACCGTTACAAAGGGAGGAAGTCAATAAGGCGTTGGTCCACCTCTGGCCTGGATGCAAGCTGTCACCCGGCGTGGCATAGACTGATAAAGATCCCGGATGGTGTCCTGCGGAATTTCTTGCCAAATTGTCTCCAACTGTCGGGCTAAATCGTCAACATTCCGGGATGGTTGCAATCGCCTTCCCATAGCGTCCCAAATGTGCTCTATGGGAGAGAGATCAGGAGACCTAGCTTGCCAAGGAAGTGTTGGGCAAGCTTGAAGACAATTCATAGCAACACGTGCCGTGTGCGGCCGGGCATTGTCTTGTTGAAACGTAAGTCCAGGGTGTCGCAAAAGGAACGGTAACACAACCGGTCGTAGAATGTCGTCTACGTACCGCTGTGCTGTAAGTGTGCCAGAAATGACCACCAAAGGGGTCCGGCTATCAAAGGAGATGGCACCCCAGGCCATAACGCCCTGTTGTGGGCATGTGTGGCGTGCGATAGTAAGGGCAGGATCCCCACGCTGCCCTGGACGTCTCCAGACACGTCTGCGGTTGTCGTCAGGACACAGTTGGAAACGGGACTCGTCACTAAAGACTATACGTCCCCAGTCAGCGCAGTTCCAAGTTGATCGAGCCCGGCACCACTGTAATCGGACTTGACGGTGTAAAGGCGTGAGAGGTAAGCGGCGTAACGGTCAGCGCGAGCGTAAATTCCGCTCTCTCAGTCGTCTGCAGAGGGTCATGTTGGACACATGTGTGCGGGCCACACGTTGGATAGTTGATAACGACGAATCCGGTGCTGTGACAGCTGCTCTGACAATCGCTCTGTCTTCCCGTTCTGTTGTGGCCCTAGGTCGACCGCTCCCGTCCCGACGCTGACATCTGCCGTTGTTGACCCACTCTTGCCAGCACCGTCCAATCGCTGCACCGCTTCGACCCACATGTCCAGCGATTCTTCGATTCGTCCAACCAGCCTCTTTCAATCCGATAGCACGACCTCTTTCAAACTCTGACATATGCTCGTAATGAGCACGAATCTTTCGGCGAGGCATTGTTACAGTCGACGTAAGATATCCGCAGTCAAAATGCAACAGAAATTTTGACCACATATTGAGAATCGCTCCTTATACAGGGTGTTTCAGAATAACGTTTGGAAAATTTGAGGGTTTGTAAAGGACGTTAAATAAACAGTATTGGTGGAACTCACACGGTTCGCAAAGCAACCAGTTTGTCTGTATAGCGAATTTATGTTTTACGTCCATCTTCGTCGCGGCGTATGCAATTATACCAATTGAATATAATTTTTGATACAGATTTTAAGTCATAGACCTAATAATACAGCAGAGACAAAAAAATGCCAAATTAAATTTCCTGATTGTGATCTGTATTGCCCTATAGTGATATAAACATGAAAATTGCTTTTTCATTTATTACATTCTACACATTAGGGAATACGTAAGCATGTGCGATCGGTAAAGGACTTAAAAATGAACATTTTTTGTCCTAACATTTTTTTTCCTAAAATGCGCCGTTACAGTCATTTAATTGCTTCCATCCATTGCGCACAAGGTAACAAGAATTGGCTACGAAGCGCCATTTGGCGACTTTTTAAAATTGCTTAATAAAAATGGACATTCTCCACTTGCCGACTTTCTAAAAGCAGTTAAAGGCACCGTAATTGCAAACCAACGTGTAGAGCGTGTTAATTCTTGCCAAAAGGATACCTTGCAAAAAGGGGTAGGCAGCAGGGCCGGCGTTGAGGGGGGGAAGCCGGGTCACTACCCGGGGCCGGTAAAAATTGGAGTGCGTGAACTCAGAAATTAGTTTTTAACGGCCCTTACAAATCGTTTAGAAATACGAAGGCTTTGATGAAAGCAGCAGCTGGCAGGGTTGGGGGTTAACATTTGTTTAGGGCCGCGAAAATTTATCTCGGCCGGGACCGCTAAAATCCTAACTCGAAGTAAACGAGAAATTCGGGGTTTGGCCAGCTAATTTGAGAATTGTCCAAGTGGCCAAAACTAGAAGCTTTGTAGAGCTAAGTAGTTTTTAGTCATTTGTGAGAATTTGGGATTATTCACAAGTAAGAATGGAATTGCTTGTCGCGGCACATGTCGGACTTACAATACTATACTATAACTTTCAACTACATTTAAAGAGATTATTTTTACAAATGTGTTTTTTTCTACAACTCAAGTGAATTTTTCTTTCGTGTAGCTTTTTAAAACTGCTAACTAAAAAGATTTTTTTCACATCTTTTCAACTGTAAACGAACTTTATTTTTTTGACATTTGTCTTACTGTGAACAACGTTAGTGCTGTTTCCTTTAATGTGTTCTTCAACTGAAAAGGTATTTTTTGCGTTCGTTGATTTTTCAATTTAAATAAAACTATTTGAAAACTGATTAGCTTCCCTCTTTGCTTTCAAAATAATTTTTTCTGCTTTGACTGAACTAAAAAGATTTTCAGTGGTAATGACTTCAGTTAGAATTGGCATGCTACCGTAACGGCATGATCATCACCGCAAAACTTCTAGCTTTGGCCAATTCTCGAATTGACCATTGATTGTCGGGCGTATTGCGAAGTGGCCGGCGTAATGACTGGGCCAAATCTGGAAGTGGCCAGCAATTTCGAAAATCGGTTATACGTCGGGTATTGGCCGCAACATACAGTCCAATTCCCATTTAACGATATCCTCGATTCAACGATTGTTTCCATCGGTCCGGATTGAGTCACATTAACTCCAGTGTCATATTTTCCTCGATTTAACGATTGGCTTCCTCGAATTAACGATGGGTTTCCTCGATTTAACGATACATTTTCCTTATTAGCCTGTAGTTGCAAGTAGAATTAAATCTAGGAAATCAACTGTCGTCAGAATATCAGCTTCAATTGATGCATTTCCATGTAGTCGAAAAAAATCGAAAAGGCAAACTCCCAAGAAAAATAAAAACAAACATCAAAGATTTGTTTTCTCAGTAGTAATTACGTATGTAATTGTGTCTTATGTTCATTAAAATTAACACGTATTCTTCAGAACGCTGGTAGGCACTTTCATGGTTTTTCTTTACTATACTCCTTTATCTCGGTTCCGATCAATAGCGCACCCATGACTTTTGCTCGAGGGCGGGCGGAAAATGTAAAAAAAAAATAATTTTATGTGATAGTTGTTAATTTTAAAGTATTTTACATGTAAATTTTCAGCCCAAGAAAGAGCCCTGTATCCATAGCCTCCATGGGTGCGTCATTATTTGCAATAAATGTGTTCCCCGATTTAACGAATTCATCGAATTCACGATTATTTTCACTGGTCCCGCAAAAAACTTGAGCCCTTGAAAATCTGAGGTCACAGGCACGTGCGGAAATCCACCACTGGGTATAAAACATGTAAATTTTCCTCTCTACTTTAGTTTTTACCCTTCAAACATCTAAGAATTTTACTGTTCGTTTGTGGTTTTACGGCTCAAGGACTACAATGGTCATGCTGCATCGGGACCTACTGTTTTTCGAAGAATCCGAACCTCTGGACCTACAATTTTCTGAGGAATCCAAACCTCTTAAGGCCCAGGGAACCAAACCCCAGACTACAGTGAGCAGTGTGATCTTTATGAGATCTCTGAGTCAGCTTTCTTTGCGCTGTTGAGAGTCGAACCTGGTTTAACGGTGCACTAGGCGAACGCGTTACCACACTGCGCCACCGCAGGGCTAAGGTTTTTATTTTTATTGACTTTAAAAAACTAAGACTTTTGCTATGAAAAGCCTACGAAGTAAACTTCAGACTCCAGTCGCATTCAAATTGTTTTCTCATTGAAAATTGAATTTTTCACTCTGATGCTCCAGATGCAATTGACAGAGTAACGACTTGTCTTTTATAGCATTTTATATTTTTAATTAATTTTTAGTTTTCAATACTTCAAGCGTCATTAAGCGTAAGCTTACAGATGTGAGATTGAAGACCCTTCAGTAGACGAATATTAACAACTAGATAGATAAATGTCCGTATAAAATGTACACGGCGTTCATGTATATTTTTTTATATTAGGCTTCATTACTTACCGATAAAACTAATAGTTAACTGGCTTATTCATTAAATATTGATATTTTGAAATCATTAAAAATAATAGTTGCTTGGGTATATTTATTTGCAAGTTATGCATGTTAACTATCAACAGTTATACAGAAATAGGATTTTTGATGAATAGTTATGTCGGGGATAATGGCTATAACCAAGAAAATTCTCCAGTCCCTTGAACTTCACCTTAACCGAATTCGATTGTACTTTTAAATTACCATGTTTTATTTTTGAAATTCTTGGTTATATTCATATGGGAAAATTATTTTGCGAACAATTGAGTTAATTTGATAAATAACAAAACTAAACCTGCTCATTATGTTACAAAAATGCGGTAACTGAATATAAATATATTTATTTATTCACTTCGGTGTAATTTTTTTGGAATTAACTTTGAAGTAATTGATGTTATAGATCAGGGGTTGTTAACCTGGTCCTTACCGGAGTTGGGATCCATTAAATCGGTTTATATGATTAGGATTACAAATTACCTAAAAATCAAAATTTAGATTATGACTGATTACGATTACAGTCGATTTTCATTTTTCAAATGATCGCAGGATGTCATCATCAACATATCGTTGAGCTGTTAAAGTTGTACGTATTGTGTATTTGCGCTCAGTTGGCGTGTGATACCGTTAGCAGACGGGTTAGTCCATTGCAGTTTAGGGAAGGGCGTCTTGCCGAAACTGGTTTTTCGCGCGGGAAAAACCAGTTCCTCCAAGACGGCCTTCCCTAAACTGCAATGGAATAACCCGTCTGCTAACGGTATCACACACCAACTGAGCGCGAACGCACAGTAGGATGACACGGGGTGTCCTGCTGTCGTACGAGATAGCACCCCACACCATCGTACCAAAGGAAATGATTGTGTGCTTCTGTAAAACAAAGGGTGGTTGGGACCGCTGACCCTGTCACCTCCACACATTTATCCGATGGTCATCTGCTCCAAGACTGAAGCGGGATTCATCGTTGAACACTATGCGATGCCAATCTGCTGGCAGCCACGATGATCGGCTACGACATTACTCCAGACGACTCTGTTGATGGTGTAGCGTTAAAGGCAAACGTCATAAAGGCCGTTGTGAGCATAACCCCATTTCTGCCAAGCGTCCTGAGATCATGGAAGAGACTGCAGCATTTTGGATGGCGGATAATGATGCAGTTGGTTCAGCTCGGGCCTGTCGCATAACCAACCGATCTGGCCTCGCATTCGTGCACGTTGGCCTTCCAGAGCCTTTATTCTGCCGATGAGTTCCTCGCAGAAACCATTGCTGCCAACACCCTTGAACAGCAGTGTCCGTACGGTGCAGGTGGCAGCCTATTACTCGGTAGGACCAGCCAGCTTCAAGCATCCCGACTATGCGACCACGTTCGAAGTCGTCAAATTGGCTATAAGGTCTTCGACAACGTCCCAACGTCATTACTGGTTGCGTCTCCAGGGAACTGCAACGCCGACAACGAGAAAAAATAAACCGTTCGCAATTTTTACCTCTTTTATACGATGCCAGTTGCGCAGTAGAAATGCGCGCTATGATCGAAGTTAACACTCATTGGCTTTGAAAATTTAATCATTTGCATACTTAGTTTAAATGAATTTGCATGCGAAATTTTGAGATGATCGGATTATTTTTTAGGGGTGTTTTTTTTTTGTTTGCTAAAGAGTGTAACTGATAGAAATAGCCTTGCTTGGCACAGCACATACAGGGTGTCCCAGAAGGTCGTTGACAAACTTCTAGGGGTTGTAGAGGACAAATGAAACGTATCGGCCAATGGAACCTATGTCCGAAACGGAACCGGTTTCGCAAGAAAGTGAATTTAGTGTATACGTCCACCTCGCGGCTGCGTAACCAATTACATCAATTAAAATATTTTTTCCACACAGAATTTAAGTGATTCACCTAATAATACAGCAGAGACAAAAACATCCGGAATTCTATTTCTGATCCGGATCTGCGTACCACATAGTGAGAAATAATCATAAAACTGCCTTTTTCAGCACACTGGAAATAAATTGTGAACTTCCAAGTATATGCAGCAGGTAGAGGACATGAAAATAAACAATTTTTGTTCAGTCACTTTTTCCTAAAATTAGTCGTTTGGCTGCTACAGTGAATTTAGTGTTCGCATCCAGCGCATTCAAGGTTACCACATATGGCAAAATGCGCCATTTAAAGAATTTCCAAAATTATTTAACGCTAACGGACGGCGGCCTGTCTCTGTTTGGCGACTTGGTATTGTTCCTAAGTGCTACTTCCCCTGTACACACATATGCACGTAGGAGAAGTAACGCCCCTAGATGATACTTGACCTACATGCATATCTATATAGAGGGAAAGTAGCACGTAGGGGCTCGAAAAATCTGTTGCTGACCCGATGGAAGACTACATAAATAATATTCCATTGCAGTAAACCATACCCCCCTCACCTAACGCCGGCCCTGACTAAAATATGTATTATGAATTATACATAGATTGTAATTAATTTATGTCAGTTTATATGTATTTCAATAATATTAAATAACTTCGACATTTTTATCGACCCAGCTGAGATTTCTTTAGCATTGTCAATATTGTTTGACCCCAGTTTGGAATAATACAGTATGAGATATTCACTTATCAGTAATTACAACACTTCAACATTTACAAACTTTACTTTCTGATCTGTCAGACCATGACAAACAAGTTTAACATAGGAAGTTGTGTTTGGAAATGAAACCGTGCGGTGCTACAGCAACGTGACCAACGCATAAAGAAAGGAAGTCGAAACGGGTGTTAACATGACTTTATTAACAAACTTAAGAATGCATTATGAAGGAAAAAGTCATAGTTACATCATAGAAGATGTTCAAAATTTCTTGTGTTTTCCACAATGCAGGCTTGACAACGTCGCTGCATGGAGTCTCGTACGCATTGAAATTGGCCAAGTTTTTCACGGACACGTGCCGCTGCTTCCACGATCCTGGCGACAAGGTCGAAGTCGGATGTTACAGGTGTGTTGTGTACCAGAGACTTCATGTATCCCCACGGGAAGAAATGCAGGGGTGTGAGGTCGGGGGATCGTGGTGGTCATGCCACTGGTCCGCCACTGCTAATCTAGTGATGAGGATAGATCCAATCAAGGTAGGCCGGCACGTTCGTGCTGAAATGAGTGCGACGCCCCATCGTGCTGAAACCAGATGTGTCGACGTGAAGCTGCTGGAACTTCAGCCAACAAATTCGGCAACACCTCTTCTAAAAAAATCTTATAAATATAACCACTCACGTTTTTAGGTAGTACGCAAGGACTGATCAAAGTCAACGATAATACCAGCCCACACATTTGTACTAAAGCGCTGTTGGCTTGCATGGGCACATTCACTTCTTGAGTTGTCGTGCACCCACATATGCATGTTAGGCAGGTTGAGGATACCGTCTCGTGAAAAAGTCGCTTCATCAGTAAATAGAATCGACGATGGAAATGCCCGTTGTGAGAGACTTGTATCCAAATACCAACGTGCGAATGCAACACGTTGGGGATAATCGGCTGCGCCCAGTGCCTGTACTCTTTAAAAGTGATACGGGTGTAGGTTGTCCTCGTGCAATGTACGCATAACGCTGGAGCAAGACCCACCAAGGTTGTGTTCAATTGCTCTTATACTTATTTGCGGGTTCCTCTCAATTTCCCGTAACACAGCTTCTTCTATGAAAGGTGAGCGTGTAGTACGTTGATGGCTGACGAGAGAGGATACATGGAAAGCATCTGCCTCATATAATCTGCGGTGCAATTGTCCAAACAATGAACGACTTGGCAGACGTCTGTTTGGGAAGCGCTTTTGGTACATGCGTACGGCGGCACGTCCATTTCCATCCACGGCGCCATAAACGTAATGCATATCTGCCAATTCACTGTTACTGAACCGATGCATCCTTCTCCTGCAACGCCCTCACCTGAAATGATCCCGCTTCCCCGTCTCCAGTACGCCTGCGAACATCGCCCTCTAACGGTCGCCTTTCCGGACACAACTTCCTATGTAAAACTTGTTCGTATTGGTCTTGACAGATCAGAAAGTAAAGTTTGTAAGTGTTGAAGTGTTGTAATTACTGATAAGTGCATATCTAATATTGTATTAGACCGAACTGGGGTCAAACAATATTGACAATGTCAAAGAAATCTTAGCTGTGTCAATAAAAATGTCGAAGTTATTTAATATGATTGAAATACATATAAACTGACAAATTAATTACAATCTATGTATAATTCATAATACATATTTTAGTCAGGGCCGGGGTTAGGCGAGGAGAGGCATGGTTTACTGCAATGGAACTTATGTAGTGTTCCATCGGTCTAGCAACAGATTTTTCGAGCCTCTACGTGCCACTTTCCCTTCTGTACAGATGTGCATATAGGACAAGTATCGTTTAGAGGTGATACTTCTACGTGCATATGTGTATACAGGGAAGTAGCACTTAAGGTCGATACCAAGTCGCCAAACAGAGACAGGCCGCCGTCCGTTGGCGTTAAATAATTTTGGAAATTCTTTAAATGGCGCATTTTGCCATATGTGGTAACCTTGAATGCGCTGGATGCGAACACTAAATTCACCGTAGCGGCCAAACGGCTAATTTTAAGAAAAAAAAGTGACTAAACAAAAATCGTTTATTTTCATGTACTCTACCTGCTGCATACACTTAGCAGTTCACAATTCATTTCCAGTGTGCTAAAAAAGGCACTTTTATGCTTATTGCTGACTATGTGGTACACAGATCCGGATCAGAAAAGGGAATTCCGGATTTTTTGTCTCTGCTGTGTTATTAGGTGAATCACTTAAATTCTGTATGAAAAAAATATTTTAATTGATGTAATTGGTTACGCAGCCGCGAGGTGGACGTATACACTAAATTCACTCTATTGTGAAACCGGTTCCGTTTCGGACACGTGTTCCATTGGCCGATATGTTTCATTTGGTGTCCCCTACAACCCCTAGATCCTGTCTGGGATTACAGCGCCGCCTCCGGCGGCCACCCTTCCCAATGAAACCCTTGCACAATCCTCCTCCTACAACCCCTAGAAGTTTGTCACCGACCTTCTGGGACACCCTGTATATGGAGAAAGTATTCGGACAGTTCTCAGTTCTGTGAGTGCAACTTATACTGAACGAACGTTGTCAATGTAAGACGCGATAATTTTTGAATACTGAATATTGTTGTATTGCAGATGATATAGACGAGTATATCAAATAATGATCATTTTATTTTAGTCAGAATAAATTTCATTTATTCATCAATTATGTTTTGCTTGGTATAGTTTTAGATTATTTACTTTACTAAATTACTTGACAACTTTTGCTTTCTTTGCATGTTTTAAAATAAGTGATAAAAGCTTGTAACTTACGAAATAGGAAAGCCCAGGAAAGTATATGGCTTTCATTCAGTTCCATTGGTATGTTAGATATAACCCTAACACGTTAAACGCCACGCCGGTCCCAGGGGCCCGGCGCTAGACTTTCCGTTCGGGCCTCGCCGGTCCGTACGGACCGGAGGCAGACTTTTCGTTGTCATCGTCGCGCGCGTGTCGTTCCTTGCGTATTTGTGAGACTGAACATTTAATTTAGGCGACATCGTTTTTGTTTTCCTCAAGCCGGGATACGTTACCTGACATCTGTTTATACTCTGGCTCGCCGCCCAGAAGGGCCCGCTTGACGGCTAACTGTGGCGTGAACGGAACGGCACGTAAAACTGGCGTGGCGTTTAACGTGTTAATGGTACTTTTCCGATATGTTTAATTCGATAAAGGCATAAGAATTTTTTTTAATGTACAATTTTGTACTTCTGAATTGTCGTGAATTTAAAACACGAAATTATCACGAGACTTTCAAATGATTCGAACGTGTGAAATCTAAGGGAAAACACATAAATAAAAGCAGAAATTTAAAAGCTGTTATATATATTCTCTCTTTTCTTATGAGGTAGAATATATTATTTCGAGTATCGCGTTTATGGATGATTGACTTCCACTATTTTCCTTTGTTCAAAACAACACATCATTTTTCTTCTTTCTACCCAATATTCCGTGCATTGAATTATAAAGAAAAGTCTGAAAAAAGGGTAAAAACCTTTTTTGCGCGATAAAACAAATTTTGACACTTTTTCAGAGCCATGTCACGATGAAAGGTTTTTAAAAAGCTTGAGTTCTCTTTCAGAAAAGCAGAATTAGTAACGCCTCCAGCAAATGTGAGAAATAGCAAAAGTTATTTTCAAAATTTCAGTGGTCAGCAGGTGGAAAAAAAAAGCAACTGATTCTCAAAATTTTTTCATTTGGTAAACTATTTTTTTTATGTTACTTTCAATCTTACCTCCATCCGTTTTACACTATAAGACACTGCTTTACCTGACTGGACTTTTTATCCACTATTTCTATAAGACAGAACATTACAAGAGCACGAAGTGATAGAAAATGAATAAAATATAGTTAAATAAACAGATCTTAAAACAAATTAGATGGCGTTCAAATGTTTTTACCCAACTCGAAATTATTATGAAGTTAGAAGATACCTTTTGCTGGGATGCACAGCCGAATTCTTTTAAATCAAATACATAACATTAAATTAAGATTGAGTATTGGATACTGAATGGTGTGATTGATTATTGGATACTGAATGAAGCTTGAGTATTGGATACTGAATGGTGTGATTGATTATTGGATACTGAATGAAGCTTGAATATTGGATACTGAATGAAGCGTGAGTATTGGATACTGAATGAAGCGTGAGTATTGGATACTGAATAATGGTCATTTGTTTGGCAGTTTTTACGGCCCAAGGGCAACGTGGGTCATGTTACACCGAGATCTACGGTTTTCCGAAGATTCCGAGCCACTTAAGGCCTAGGAAACCAACCCCAGAACAACAGTGAGCAGTTAATTGATAAGCGCTTTTTGCTAGCACTGTTGGGAGTCGAACCAGAGATAACGGGGCGCTAAGCGAAGGCGCTACCTCCACCTTAGGGCACAATTAAATATTGATCATTGAATACTAAATTACTGTTATTGAATTTTGAGTTCATAATGTGTATTGAAGAATCATTTTACCTTAGAGATAACCATTTTAAACTTACAGCTGAAAAAAAAAAATTAACTAGTCGTAGAAATGTTTTCACTATTCATTATTCTATAATTTTATCAAATATTCACAAAATATTCAAATATTATGCCCAAGGGACGTTGCTAAGAGGTAGAATTATAAACTATACTAATTGCCCTACATTAAAAAAAATTATCCGTTATCTAGATTAAAGCACAAGAATCTGGTCATAGCCGGATTAAGCGGGTGGGGCAAAGGCTACAGCCAAGTGGCCCAGGGGTTCAAGGGCCACATCTTAGCAAAGGGGCCTGTGGTTTAAAAAAACTTCCAAACATTCATGTGGGGCCTAAAAATTTTCATGGAAAAAACTTTTCGAAAAAATAAAAAATAATTGTCGCAATTAATATTTTAATATTGTGCAAATGGCTGCAATTTTTTGTTGTAGGAAAGGAATTATAAATGGCGCATGTGCAGAGATTATACAGAGCGTGTTTTCGTCAAAATGTTTTTTGATAAAGCAGCAGCAAGATGGCATATTAAAACTAAAACATTCGCCATTACGATTTAAATTAAATTGGTACATATTTCGTTAATAAATTTTTGAGAGACTTAACTTAGGAAATAATAGGGTAAAAAATCAACTTAAATATGGCAGTGGACTTTCCGCCGAGGGAGATTTTCCCTTACCGCCCATCATGGAAGCTTGAATAGCCCACCAGTGGGCGGTAAGGACCAGGTTGACAACCCATGATCTATAACATCATTTACCTAAAAGTTAATACCAAAACAAGTACATTGAAGTTAATAAATATATGTATTTATATTCAGTTACCTCATTTTTTTTAGAAAATGAATAGGCTTAGTTTTGTTATTTGTCAAAAAAACCCAAGGGTTCAAAAAATAATTTTCCCATGTGAATATAACCAAGAAATCCAAAAAGAAAACACGCTGATTTAAAATTACAATCGAACTTGGTTATGACGAATTTCAAGGAACCAGAAAATTTTCTTTGTTATAGCAGTTATTCAATATAACCATTTATCAAAAATCCTACTTTTGTATAATTGCTGATATTTAATATTCCAAATTTGCAAATCAATGTACTCAAAGAACTATTATTTTTAATGATTTAAAAACATTAATATTTAATGAATACGCCAGTTAACTATTAGTTACTTTCGGTAATTAATGAAACATAATATAAAAAATATACATGAACATAGCCTACATTTTTTACGGACATTTATCTGTGTATCTATAGTCCATTCACCAAAAGAAGTCCGATGGTACCGTTAGAAAGTAATGGAACCTGACCTCACAAACGGCTCAGCCGATCCAGGAAGGGAGGAGTTGACGTCCTCAAATCTTCCCCTCCTGAACTGGTTTTTGGCGCAGACAAACGTTCACTAAAAAACAGTTCTGAAATGACACCCTTCCCTCTGCTGGAATCGGCTATGCCCTTTGTGACGTCAGCTCCCCTTATTTTCTAACGGCACCATCGGACAACTTTTCGTGAATAAACTATAGTTGTTAATACTCGTCTGCTTAAAAATCTCCGATCTCATCAGTAAGTTTACGTTCAATGACGCTTCAAGCATTGAAAACTAAAAGATTGATTAAAAAATGTATTAAAGTGCTTTAAAAGACAATTGGTTAGTGTGTCAACTGCTTCTTGAGCATCAGAGTAAGGAATTTTTTTTCAATGCCAGAACAATCTAAATGCTTTTGGAATCTAAAGTGTGCTTTGTAGGCTATTCATAGTAAAAGTGTTACTTTCTTGAAGACAACAGAAACGTTAGAATGTTTGATGTACATACACACACACAAAGTGGAGGCGAAAGTATGTTTACACTGGAAAGTTAACACTTCTCACCCGTATAAAAAAACCTATTAACAGTAGAATTTTTCAAATTTAATGGAATAAGTACAAATCATATGTCTTTATTTCTTGAAAGTTACAGACTTGTAACACAAATTGGTTTTATGTATTTAAACAAAATTTGAACCCCCTCTAGAATATGAAGGGCAAAATTAAGTTTACAAATAAATAAAACATAAAAAAAAGTAAAATTAAAAGCAAATTTCTGTGTCCATGTAATTTGCATAATCAACGATTCATGAGAACGTGTGAGTCATGGGCTGATAAAGGGTAGAGTGAAAATGGTGAAAACACGGGAACTATCGGTGATTGAAAGAACAGCCTTAACTAAAGACAGAGTGGATGGCAAATTATCCTACAGACAGTTAGGAGAAAAGTATGAAATATGTGCAATGGGAGCTCAGAAAATAGTGAAAAGATATGAAACCAATGGACACGTTGTAAGCACCCAAAGGACAGGTCGAAAACCAAAGTTCACAGAAAGGGAGCGCAAGACGATTATGAGAATCATAAACAAAAATCCATTTACATCAAGAAGGGAAATTCAAGAAACATTTCAAGATCAATTCAAAAAGACAATATCACGGAGACAAATTTCAAGGGTGTTAAACAAGGTGGGATATAAAGAAAGAATTTCACGTAAGAAACCTTATATCTCTTCCAAAAATAAACAAAGGAGTTCAAAATTTGCAATTCAACATGCTGATAAGCCACTCAAATTCTGGGAAAATGTGATGTGCAGCGATGAAAGCAAGTTTGAACTATTAAAACAACAGAAGAAAATAGTGTTTAGAAAAGATGGAACAGCGTTTAATGTCAAGAATTTGCAGCCAACAATCAAACACCCATCATCAGTTATGGTTTGGGGTTGTTTTACCAATAATGCAACGGGAAATCTGGTATTCATTGATGGCCTTATGAACTCCCACAAGTATAAGGAGATTTTGGAATCAAATTTGGCTCAATGAAAGATGAAGTTGGGATTGAAAAGGGGTTGGTCTTTCCAACAAGACAATGACCCCAAACATAAATCTCGTATTTTAGTTGCTTATTTTGCCTCCAAGAAGATAAAGGTGCTCGAATGGCCATCTCTCAGTCACCTGATTTGAACCTAATTGAGCATCTTTGGGGGATTTTAGACAACCGTGTGCCATTATCATGTCGCACAAACATTCCTGCATTCAAGACTGCAGTGCAGGTGGCTTGGAGCAGCATCCCACCAAACGTTATAACTAACTTGGTCCACAGCATGCCTCAACGGCTCCGTGAAGTCATTCGGGCCAAGGGAGGTCCTACCAAGTACTAGATTTTTACTTTTTTTGATGTTTTATTTATTTGTAAACTTAATTTTGCTCTTCAAATTCTGGAGGGGGTTCAAATCTTGTTTAAATACATAAAACCAATTTGTGTTACAAGTCTGTAACTTTCAAGAAATAAAGACATATGATTTGTACTTATTCCATTAAATTTGAAAAATTCTACTGTTATAGTTTTTTGTTAAACGGGTGGGAAGTGTTAACATTCCAGTGTAAACATACTTTCGCCCCCCCACTATGTGTATATATAATACATTGAAGTAAACTAATAAAAATCATTTGTGCCTACTAACCGAGTTACACTGTACTTTTCCAAGGATAATAGACGGATGGAAAGATAATGGATGGAGATTTCATATGGAACCACCTTTATTTGCGTTCGAAATTTAAATTAGTTTAGTTTAATTTGGATTTTTATGGCGCAAGAACATCTGGGCTATACTGCGCCACGAAATTTAGTTTATGCAATTATTTTTCGATGCTACACAGGTTAAGAACGTAAAACTGAATGTTATATAACCTGAAAACATTTCAGCAGAAAAAAAATAGCTTAAATGTTTTAGTCGTATTTTTAACAAGATGCTGAGTAAAAGCTACTTTGACAAACGTTCCATACTGAATTTTCAAAAACTATTCTTATCTTCACGAACACGTATCCTTAGTTTATATGTTATCTAGACCGTCTTTCTGCTGAAATCTCGGGAATTTGGGATTCTAAATCTTTTTGAAAACCTTAACCCTTTTCGGAAACAGGAGTTACGGACTATGTAAAAATACAAACTTTCAGAAATAGGAATGTAGCTGCCTCTCTTGAGAAAAAATATTTTAACGTAAAGGGAATAGGTTGTGCTAGCGAACATTTTTTATTCGTTTTACCGTCTTATCCCTGGGAGGAAAGTTGTAAAGGTACTTTGAAATAGCGCACGCTTCGAGTCAGAGTTTTCCAACTCATCCCATATTCTTATATCGTTAGTCACGTATGTATGAGGAAACAAATCAAAAGAAGATGTAGAGACGATAGGCGATAATAATCTCGCGAGGAAGATGGGAATTTCTTTTTGTAGTCAATTTTAATGTTGAATGCCATTGGATTTAAATAACAAATAGGAAAACAACGTTTATAAGCGTAGTAGAAATTTCATTAATCAAATTTGAATGTGTTTCGGAAAGGTTTCGGCTGTCCCTTATCATCAATACATGTCCCAGATAGCAAAGATCATCCTTGGGATGTACTGAGGACGTTCTGGACATCCTCAGGACGTCCATAGGACGATCTTTGCTATTTGGGGTTTGTCTGGCACAACGCAGTATGGAGTAGATCTGTGATCATTTACAATGTCACCAGAGTGTTTGAAAAAAAAAAAAAAAAAGGAAATGCTTCTAAAACACCGATTTAATGTTGATGGAGATCTGGATTGAAGAATGCTGGTGGCGTCTTAAACATTGAATTTAATTTAGACGCACCATCATACATCAACCAAAATTTCCAGCAGAATTAGGTTTTTAAGACCATTTTTTTTATTTACAAAACACTCCGGTGATACTGTAAATGATCACAAGTAAACTCCATACTTCGGTCAAACTTGCAGAAACCTCCTTTCAGCTCTTTAACCTTCACTTGCCACCCCACCTGCTTCAATATAGCGCTTCACCGCCAATAGATGGAGCGGCAGTCAACAGCTTTTGAGTAGGAAACGGGATCCAACTGGCAACACAATCCATCGGTGAATCGGCAACACTTCGTTGTTTGTGTTGTGTCAGACGAACGTGTATTCCTGACAAAGGACGACCAAGCAAAGTTCGTCCGAAACGCGTTGAAATTTGATTAATAAAATTTTTATAACGCTGATAAACTTTTTCTATTTGTTATTTATTTTTCGTAGTGCGACGTCATCAGATTGTCATGGGATTTATTCACAATATCAGTTTAGTTTTGAGTAATATATGTTTATGTTATTTTTCGAGTTGTTCGTTAAATTATATAAAATTGAAATATTAAATGCGGATTTTATAAATCTTTGATATAACCAAAATGCCAGAGGTTAAAGGATTTTTGCGTTCCGGCGCAAAAACTGTAAAATCTATTTTAAAGATCTCAGCAATGCACATGCAATCACAAAACAGAAATATGAAAGAAATGAATAGCACAAGCCAACGTTCTCTTAAATTGAAATCGCTGTTTTGAAATTTGCAAAAAGGTGGCTTAAAATTTCATGCGCCCCAGTGGGTGTTGCTTCAATTGCCGTTTTTTAATGAGATTTATAAGCTTTTTTAAAGGTAAAATGGCAGAATGGGAGTTTCTAAATTTTTACAGTAACTTCCTACTCTAATGTAATTTTTATAAGCCTCCAAAATAAAGTAGGAGAAATGCAATGATTGAAAAAAAATATTAAATTTTAATTCATTGAACTAAAACACTTTGGAGAATTCATTGCTTTAGACATCCATCCTTTTGAATTTATTCAATAATTGGAGGGATTGGTTGGTTATATTTGACATAGCGCAAGTATAGAAAGGAATATTCTGCACCAATAATAAATCAAAGGTACTTATTGAATAATTTAATTTGGAGCTTTTCAATCGACTTTAAAAAAATGACTTTGCAAAATCGACTTTTCAATTTTTGCCGTCATATACATTTTTATGGTACATTTCACTCAATTCGTTTGCCCATGCAAAGTTTGCTTTTCCCGCCAAGGAGTGGTTTAACACATTAAACAAAAAAAGTCGTGATATAAATATTCCTGTTGTATAAGCCAAATTCATACCTTCAGTTTGATAAAGATTCCAAATAGCCGCGAACGAAAGAATGTCGAAAGCCTATAAATGGCCCAATCGTTTACTACAATTCTTTCTTTTAAAATGTTATTATTTATTACGATTTATTATATACAGACTACAGAATTATATCAAATGTCGCAATTTCAATTAAAAAATCTGTTGTCCAAACAAACTCAAGACTTTTATTTGATCAAAATACATTTGTCAACTCGAGCTTTATCCTACCCAGTATCAGAATTTCGCAAATAAGGCCATAAACAAAAATTTTTTTCATAATCGAGAGAAATCAAAATTATTGCTCACTGCATTATTCAATTTGTAAAAATACAAAACCAAAGAAACCGAAATGTAAAATACGATTCATTTTACAAGATTATTATGTTACATATCTGAAGGAGAGCTTCGTAACAAGCTGTAGCTTTTTGCTCTTCTCAATTTCTAACTTAATCACCAGTCAACACTTTTTTAAGCCCAAAATTTAATTTAACAGAATATGACACGAAATAAACCTATCAATAAAATGTTCGTGGGTTGAAAAAACTTGTCCTTAGAGAGATGAAATACATTCATTATAGTTAAATAGCTTGTGTCTTGTTTAACATCAAAGAGATAAATGTGTATAAACATCGAGACAAACAATAAGTACTTGATCTCTGTAACATATTATATTGATAAAAATAAAAACATGTAAATTTCCCGGATTCTGACAAAAGTAATATTACGGACCTGCAGTATTGATTTCAAATAAAATACGTAAACAACGTATGTCATATATTATAAAACAGTATTCCTTTCGACTAAGAAATAATAAAAATTTCTTCTTAGAAATCAGAACACACTTGTCGCTAGTTAATATTACGTTTTGCTGTCAAGTAATAGAAGAAAATTCTACCTTCAGGAAATTGCTTTTTCAGTGAGAGGGGATAAAAATCATATTCAAATTCTGCTGTTTCATAGGTAGGTAATTCTAGTATTAAACTGATCCTTTGTTTATGTTTTTATGGCGTAAAGAAAGTAAAGACCATGCTTCGACGAAACCCAATGTTTTGCGAGGAATCCAAATCTTCGTGTAACCGTAACTGTAATGGTACAGGTGTAACGTGAACAAACCGTCTTCCTTCAAAAGTCACCCGATGAAAGGTAAATATACATCTTTATGGAAAACTAATAGGTTATTAGTAAATCGAAGTTCAAACTGGTGCTTCATGAAAAAAATTGGAGAAAACTGTTGTAAATTAACGTTTTTATGGACATAAACAATATACATCAAAGAAACTCACTGTTACTTGAAAGAATACTAGCTAGAAACAACAATTACCATTAAAAAAATAATGGCTAGATCTGATTAAAAATAGCAAAAAATCAGCTAAAAAAGCTATAATTTATAGCAAAATAGCTAAAAATAGCATAAAGAAGGAGTAATGAACAACAGGAAGTGAATGAAAGTGATCCTGAGATTCACGAAGATGACGTCCCAGATGAAGGCATTCCAAGTAAAAAACAGAGAAAGGAGGGCGTCAAGATCCAAAAGACATCACGAAAAACAGATGGAGTCACTAGGGGAACACAAAAGGAAACTGAATGAACAACCATCAGAAAAAGAAACCAAAGAGGGACGAGCGACCTAATGAGTGAAGAAGAGAAAGAATATGAAAAAGAGATAACAAATATTCAATTATTTGCATATATTCAAGATTTGGGGGAAAAAAATAATGAAGGAAAGAGAAACAGTTAATAAAAACTTTAAAGGAATGACAAAAATGTGCAAAAAGATGGTGATAGAGATCAAAGCTGCTCAAAAGGAAATCCTTGATGAAATAATAAACTTGAAAGAAGACAATAAAAACTTAACGGAAGAACTAAATGAGTATAAAATAAAAGAAAAAGAAATGACTGAAAAGATTATCGATTTGATAGAAGAAAACGAAACAACAAAAAAAATTGATATATTGCAAGAAACACTCAATAATATGGATCAATATCAAAGAAGACATGATCTAATAATAAGTGGAATAGAAGAGAACGAGGGAGAAGAATGACAAAAAATTACTGAAGAAACAGGGAAAAATCTTGAAATTGAAATACAAGGTAAAGACATAGAAATTACTCACAGAATAGGAAGACTTAAAGACCAACTTAGGAATATCATAGATTTAAAGACATAAAACTAAAGGATCAAATCTCGAAAGGAAAAAAGAAGTAATCTAGGAAATGAACTAACAAATCAATTGAATAACGACGAAAATGCAGACAATGTTGTAAACAATCGAAAAATATTTGTCAATGAAAACTTAACTGACTATAACAGTCGAATGTTGACAGAAATATTCAAATTTAAGAGCGAGAATACAATTGGAAGTTTGTATGAACTAACAAAGGAAAGATTCAAATTAGAGAAAATCAAAATACGGTAATACATCAGATGAGAAACAAAAGTGACCTTGTAAAACTTTGAGAAAATAGTGCATGATTGGAGTCAAAATATACAATAAGAGGGGAAGGGAACAAGAAAATGAAGGAAAACGGGGATAACGAAAGGAAACGGAAAAAACAACTAACAAATGAAAGAATAAAAATATTACAAATCAACGCAAGAAGCATGAGATGATGAGGAGCAAAATAGACAATACTGAACAAATAATAGAAGAAACTCAAAATCCAAAGATAGTGATAATTACTGAAACATGCAAAAATGATGATGAAAATATACTACTAACTATAAAGACTATAATGCGACAAGAAAAGGGAAGGAAGGAGGAGGAGTATATATTACAAATATGATAAACTAGAACTGGAACAAATGATTCAAGACTCATACGTAACATCCGATAAAGAGAGAATTAGTGCTGAAACACAAAACAACATATTTATAGTAATTTATAGACCACCAAAAGGTCACTTAAGCAATTTTTTTGTACAATTAGAAAACATAATTGAAAAAATGAAAGTAAAAAAAACCCCAACAAAACACTTAAATATAGCTGGTGACTTTAACATTGACTTGAGTTAAAAAACTACAACTAAAGAAACACTTCTTAATATAACAGAACAAAGAGGGTTAATAAATGTAATTAAACAAAATAGAAGATTTGAAAAAGAAATTACA
>QLNU02015360.1:233665741-233702492 GCA_006491805.2 Dysdera silvatica
TTTCCTAAGAATACGTTTGTGTATTTTACGGTAGACGAAGAACATACACGAAAGAAAGGAGAAGAAGATAATAATGTAGGGAAACAAATAAATACACCAATCGACACGATACTCTTAAAATTAAAGTATGGCTTTTGAGGACTCTAGACAAAATTCTAAAGTTTATGGAATAAAATTTGGAAAATTCTTAATTTAAAAAATGGGCTCGCTTTATTTATTGAGAAAAAACTTACAAAATTTGACACCAGATGACGCTGCAGTAACATGTTGCGCTATTTACATAACACCACTATAAATTTTGAATGGGTAACACATACCATGCCCCGCACCTAGCATCAGTTTTAACATAACACAACGATAAAGAAAATTGGTATATAATGAAAAAGAATATAAATAAAAAGAATATAATGAAGATTTTAATTTTTCTTCATTATATTTTCTTTTTTTCCAAGTTAAACAAAGTTAATCTTGGGCTATATCAATCACGTGACATTTCTTGCTTAACTTCGATTTTGTGGAAAAATTAAAAGGGTTTTATTTACTTCTACTGCAGCATTATAAACACAAAGAAAAACCAGCCCAATGTAGTTATAAATTTCTACTTCTCAGAACTTTGCAATAAGTTCTTTTTTGTCGGAAACAGGCGGTCTCTGTAGTGGCTATAAGACCGCCACAATAAACATGGTAACGTACATAGGCTACTAATGCTAACGCATTTGACTAATAACGTATATATATATATTTTGCCATCATTTAGAAGTTTCATCAACGTCATGGGAAATATAACGTCACACACAAAAGGTCAATTGATGAAATACTCTGGGAAGGTATATAAAGGCCGCTAAAAACTTATTTTTTGGTGCTTACACTAAGCGTATGCAGAAAGTTCATAAAGGGGGTTATAGGCTCAATGAGGTGGGGTGGACAGAGCTACAACTCACATATTCCTATGTTAAATATACAAAATTTCATTGCAATGGGGGTTACGGCCCCCCAAAACCTCCCTTGGCTACGCTTATGCTTACACTGCATTTTTTTAGCGGCCCTGGGCGGCCGCCCAGCTCGCACCCCCCCCCAAGCACGGCCCTGACACCTGTTTAATCACTGGAGAGCGGTATTATAAATCACTGGTAAGTTCCGAAATACTGAAGCAAGCGGGAGGTTTCAAGATACCGTATAAGATGAAGCATTACTGAATATTTATTGATGTGTCCAAAGATCATTAAGGCAACACTTTATATAAGAACGGGTTACCATCGGTTGTTTCAAAACAGCTTGGCGCCCTGGATCACCGGACATCAACCTATGCGACCTGGTTATATGTTTTTTGTAAAGAACCGGCTTCATCGGGAAGGGTATGTCAAATTCTGCTGTAGGAGCTAAAGCAGGGTGTTGGACATCATGTACTGACTTTCCTAACAGATATGCTACGTTTTGATTTGGTAAATGCTGTTTCTCGAATGCAAACTAATTTTGATCATGATGTCAGATGCAGTGAACAATTGGAGTAGGGTTCGCGTGATTTGTTTTGCTACAGAGCCACCTGGCGACAATTTTTTAAACAATTCTTTCCAGGTAAATGACGAGCACATCCAATGAAATACCAGATGTCCAATTTTCACTTCATTATAAGCTTTAGAAATAGCTTTGTAACCCTCTAATTAGAAATACTTTCATTTTAGCAACCCTATATTCTGAAAGAGACAAATTATTTCTTTCTGTCGCCAAGTATTGATTTTTCTAATTAATTCTATTAAAAGAATAAGACATTTTCTCAGGATACAAACCAAAGTAAAAAAAGTGGAAAAAATTCTCCAAAGCTGAATTTAAAATAAATATATATAAATACAATCGAAACCGTGTTATGCAAATAAACGCAGCAACGAAATCCTATATATACAGTGTGGGGCGAAAGTATGTTTACACAAAGTATGTGTACACAACATTTCTCACCCGTATAACAAAAAAATTATTAACAGTAGAATTTTTCAAATTTAATGCAATAAGTACAAATCATATGTCTTTATTTCTTGAAAGTTACAGACTTGTAACACAAATTGGTTTTATGCATTTAAACAAAATTTGAACCTCCTCCAGAATACGAAGGGTAAAATTAAGTTTAAGAATAAATAAAACATCAAAAAAAGTAAAATTAAAAGCAAATTTCTGTGTCCATGAAATTTGCATATAATCTAATTTGCATAATCAACGATTCATGAGAATGTGCGAGTCATGGACTGATAAAGCGTAGAGTGAAAATGGTGAAACCACGGGAACTATCAGTGATTGAAAGAATAGCCTTAATTAAAGACAGTGGATGGCAAATTATCCTACAAACAGTTAGGAGAAAAGTATGAAGTAAGTGCAATAGGAGCTCAGAAAATAGTGAAAAGATATGAAACCAATGGACATGTTGTAAGCGCACAAATGACAGGTAGAAAACGTAAGACAATTGTGAGAACCTTAAACAAAAATCCATTTACATCAAGAAGAGAAATTCAAGAATTTCAAGATCGATTCGAAAGGACAATATTACGGAGACAAATTTCAAGGGAATTAAATAAGGTGGGATATAAAGGAAGAATTGCACGTAAGAAATCTTACATCTCTTCCAAAAAGAAACAAAGGCGCTTAGAATTTGCAATTCAACATACTGATAAGCCACTCAAATTTTGGGAAAATGTGATGTGGACGATGAAAGCAAGTTTGAACTATTAAAACAACAGAAGAAAACTGTGTTTAGAAAAGATGGAACAGCGTTTAATATCAGGAATTTGCAGCCAATATTCAAACACCCATCTTCAGTTACGGTTTGGGGTTGTTTTGCCAATAATGCAACGGGAAATCTGGTATTGATTGATGGCCTTATAATCTTCCACAAGTATAAGGAGATTTTGGAATCAAATTTGACTCTATGCATGGTGAAGTTGGGATTGGTCTTTACGACAAGACAACGACCCGAAACATAAATCTCTTATTTTAGCTGTTTATTTTGCCTCCAAGAAGATAAAAGTGCTCTGATGGCAATCTCAGTCACCTGATTTGAACCCCATCGAGCATCTTTGGGGTATTTTAGACAACCGTGTGCCATTATGTTGCACAAATATCTCTGCATTCAAAACTGCATTGCAGGAAGCTTGGAGCAGCATCCCACTAAATGTTATGACTAACTTGGTCCACAGCATGCCTCAACGGCTCCGTGAAGTTGTTCGGGCCAAGGGAGGCCCTACCAAGTACTGGATTTTTACTTTTTTTGATGTTTTATTTATTTGTACACTTAATTTTGCCCTTCATATTCTGCAGGGGGGGGTTCAAATTTTGTTTAAATACATAAAATCAATTTGTGTTACAAGTCTAACTTTCAAGAAATAAAAACGTATATTAATATAACCATTAAATAAAAATTATTGATATGTTGCACTATCAATTTTGATTATGCGGGTGAGAAGTATCAGCATTCCGAGTAATAAAACTCACCGCCACTAATGTAATATATATATAACCATTGAAGTAAACTAATAAAAATCATTTGTATACTAACAAGGTTACTGTACTTTTCCAAGGATAATAGACGGATGGAAAGATAATGGATGGAGATTTCATATGGAACCACCTTTATTTGCGTTCGAAATTTAAATTAGTTTAGTTTAATTTGGGTTTTTATGGCGCAAGAACATCTGGGCTATTCTGCGCCACGAAATTTAGTTTATGCAATTATTTTTCGATGCTACACAGGTTAAGAACGTAAAACTGAATGTTATATAACCTGAAAACATTTCAGCAGAAAAAAAATAGCTTAAATGTTTTAGTCGTATTTTTAACAAGATGCTGAGTAAAAGCTACTTTGACAAACGTTCCATACTGAATTTTCAAAAACTATTCTTATCTTCACGAACACGTATCCTTAGTTTATATGTTATCTAGACCGTCTTTCTGCTGAAATCTCGGGAATTTGGGATTCTAAATCTTTTTGAAAACCTTAACCCTTTTCGGAAACAGGAGTTACGGACTATGTAAAAATACAAACTTTCAGAAATAGGAATGTAGCTGCCTCTCTTGAGAAAAAATATTTTAACGTAAAGGGAATAGGTTGTGCTAGCGAACATTTTTTATTCGTTTTACCGTCTTATCCCTGGGAGGAAAGTTGTAAAGGTACTTTGAAATAGCGCACGCTTCGAGTCAGAGTTTTCCAACTCATCCCATATTCTTATATCGTTAGTCACGTATGTATGAGGAAACAAATCAAAAGAAGATGTAGAGACGATAGGCGATAATAATCTCGCGAGGAAGATGGGAATTTCTTTTTGTAGTCAATTTTAATGTTGAATGCCATTGGATTTAAATAACAAATAGGAAAACAACGTTTATAAGCGTAGTAGAAATTTCATTAATCAAATTTGAATGTGTTTCGGAAAGGTTTCGGCTGTCCCTTATCATCAATACATGTCCCAGATAACAAAGATCGCCCTTGGGACGTCCTGAGGACGTTCTGGACATCCTCAGGTTGTCCTTAGGACGATCTTTGCTATTTGGGGTTTGTCTGGCACAACGCAGTATGGAGTAGATCTGTGATCATTTACAATGTCACCAGAGTGTTTGAAAAAAAAAAAAAAAAAGGAAATGCTTCTAAAACACCGATTTAATGTTGATGGAGATCTGGATTGAAGAATGCTGGTGGCGTCTTAAACATTGAATTTAATTTAGACGCACCATCATACATCAACCAAAATTTCCAGCAGAATTAGGTTTTTAAGACCATTTTTTTTATTTACAAAACACTCCGGTGATACTGTAAATGATCACAAGTAAACTCCATACTTCGGTCAAACTTGCAGAAACCTCCTTTCAGCTCTTTAACCTTCACTTGCCACCCCACCTGCTTCAATATAGCGCTTCACCGCCAATAGATGGAGCGGCAGTCAACAGCTTTTGAGTAGGAAACGGGATCCAACTGGCAACACAATCCATCGGTGAATCGGCAACACTTCGTTGTTTGTGTTGTGTCAGACGAACGTGTATTCCTGACAAAGGACGACCAAGCAAAGTTCGTCCGAAACGAGTTGAAATTTGATTAATAAAATTTTTATAACGCTGATAAACTTTTTCTATTTGTTATTTATTTTTCGTAGTGCGACGTCATCAGATTGTCATGGGATTTATTCACAATATCAGTTTAGTTTTGAGTAATATATGTTTATGTTATTTTTCGAGTTGTTCGTTAAATTATATAAAATTGAAATATTAAATGCGGATTTTATAAATCTTTGATATAACCAAAATGCCAGAGGTTAAAGGATTTTTGCGTTCCGGCGCAAAAACTGTAAAATCTATTTTAAAGATCTCAGCAATGCACATGCAATCACAAAACAGAAATATGAAAGAAATGAATAGCACAAGCCAACGTTCTCTTAAATTGAAATCGCTGTTTTGAAATTTGCAAAAAGGTGGCTTAAAATTTCATGCGCCCCAGTGGGTGTTGCTTCAATTGCCGTTTTTTAATGAGATTTATAAGCTTTTTTAAAGGTAAAATGGCAGAATGGGAGTTTCTAAATTTTTACAGTAACTTCCTACTCTAATGTAATTTTTATAAGCCTCCAAAATAAAGTAGGAGAAATGCAATGATTGAAAAAAAATATTAAATTTTAATTCATTGAACTAAAACACTTTGGAGAATTCATTGCTTTAGACATCCATCCTTTTGAATTTATTCAATAATTGGAGGGATTGGTTGGTTATATTTGACATAGCGCAAGTATAGAAAGGAATATTCTGCACCAATAATAAATCAAAGGTACTTATTGAATAATTTAATTTGGAGCTTTTCAATCGACTTTAAAAAAATGACTTTGCAAAATCGACTTTTCAATTTTTGCCGTCATATACATTTTTATGGTACATTTCACTCAATTCGTTTGCCCATGCAAAGTTTGCTTTTCCCGCCAAGGAGTGGTTTAACACATTAAACAAAAAAAGTCGTGATATAAATATTCCTGTTGTATAAGCCAAATTCATACCTTCAGTTTGATAAAGATTCCAAATAGCCGCGAACGAAAGAATGTCGAAAGCCTATAAATGGCCCAATCGTTTACTACAATTCTTTCTTTTAAAATGTTATTATTTATTACGATTTATTATATACAGACTACAGAATTATATCAAATGTCGCAATTTCAATTAAAAAATCTGTTGTCCAAACAAACTCAAGACTTTTATTTGATCAAAATACATTTGTCAACTCGAGCTTTATCCTACCCAGTATCAGAATTTCGCAAATAAGGCCATAAACAAAAATTTTTTTCATAATCGAGAGAAATCAAAATTATTGCTCACTGCATTATTCAATTTGTAAAAATACAAAACCAAAGAAACCGAAATGTAAAATACGATTCATTTTACAAGATTATTATGTTACATATCTGAAGGAGAGCTTCGTAACAAGCTGTAGCTTTTTGCTCTTCTCAATTTCTAACTTAATCACCAGTCAACACTTTTTTAAGCCCAAAATTTAATTTAACAGAATATGACACGAAATAAACCTATCAATAAAATGTTCGTGGGTTGAAAAAACTTGTCCTTAGAGAGATGAAATACATTCATTATAGTTAAATAGCTTGTGTCTTGTTTAACATCAAAGAGATAAATGTGTATAAACATCGAGACAAACAATAAGTACTTGATCTCTGTAACATATTATATTGATAAAAATAAAAACATGTAAATTTCCCGGATTCTGACAAAAGTAATATTACGGACCTGCAGTATTGATTTCAAATAAAATACGTAAACAACGTATGTCATATATTATAAAACAGTATTCCTTTCGACTAAGAAATAATAAAAATTTCTTCTTAGAAATCAGAACACACTTGTCGCTAGTTAATATTACGTTTTGCTGTCAAGTAATAGAAGAAAATTCTACCTTCAGGAAATTGCTTTTTCAGTGAGAGGGGATAAAAATCATATTCAAATTCTGCTGTTTCATAGGTAGGTAATTCTAGTATTAAACTGATCCTTTGTTTATGTTTTTATGGCGTAAAGAAAGTAAAGACCATGCTTCGACGAAACCCAATGTTTTGCGAGGAATCCAAATCTTCGTGTAACCGTAACTGTAATGGTACAGGTGTAACGTGAACAAACCGTCTTCCTTCAAAAGTCACCCGATGAAAGGTAAATATACATCTTTATGGAAAACTAATAGGTTATTAGTAAATCGAAGTTCAAACTGGTGCTTCATGAAAAAAATTGGAGAAAACTGTTGTAAATTAACGTTTTTATGGACATAAACAATATACATCAAAGAAACTCACTGTTACTTGAAAGAATACTAGCTAGAAACAACAATTACCATTAAAAAAATAATGGCTAGATCTGATTAAAAATAGCAAAAAATCAGCTAAAAAAGCTATAATTTATAGCAAATGGCTAAAAATAGCATAAAGAAGTAGTAATGAGTAACAGGAGAGGACAGGAAGTGAATGAAAGTGAGCCTGAGATTCACGAAGATGACGTCACAGATGAAGGGATTCCAAGTAACAACCAGAGAAATGAGGGCGTCAAGATCCAAAAGACATCACGAAAAACAGATGGAGTCACTAGGGGAACACAAAAGGAAACTGAATGAACAACCATCAGAAAAAGAAACCAAAGAGGGACGAGCGACCTAATGAGTGAAGAAGAGAAAGAATATGAAAAAGAAATAACAAATGCTCAATTATTTGAATATATTCAAGATTTGGGGGAAAATAATGAAGGAAAGAGAAACAGTCAATAAAAACATTAAAGAAATGACAAAAATGTGCAAACAGATGGTGACGGAGATCAAAGCTGATCAAAAGGAAATCCTTGATGAAATAATAAACTTGAAAGAAGACAATAAAAACTTAACGGAAGAACTAAATGAGTATAAAATAAAAGAAAAAGAAATGACTGAAAAGATTATCGATTTGATAGAAGAAAACGAAACAACAAAAAAAATTGATATATTGCAAGAAACACTCAATAATATGGATCAATATCAAAGAAGACATGATCTAATAATAAGTGGAATAGAAGAGAACGAGGGAGAAGAATGACAAAAAATTACTGAAGAAACAGGGAAAAATCTTGAAATTGAAATACAAGGTAAAGACATAGAAATTACTCACAGAATAGGAAGACTTAAAGACCAACTTAGGAATATCATAGATTTAAAGACATAAAACTAAAGGATCAAATCTCGAAAGGAAAAAAGAAGTAATCTAGGAAATGAACTAACAAATCAATTGAATAACGACGAAAATGCAGACAATGTTGTAAACAATCGAAAAATATTTGTCAATGAAAACTTAACTGACTATAACAGTCGAATGTTGACAGAAATATTCAAATTTAAGAGCGAGAATACAATTGGAAGTTTGTATGAACTAACAAAGGAAAGATTCAAATTAGAGAAAATCAAAATACGGTAATACATCAGATGAGAAACAAAAGTGACCTTGTAAAACTTTGAGAAAATAGTGCATGATTGGAGTCAAAATATACAATAAGAGGGGAAGGGAACAAGAAAATGAAGGAAAACGGGGATAACGAAAGGAAACGGAAAAAACAACTAACAAATGAAAGAATAAAAATATTACAAATCAACGCAAGAAGCATGAGATGATGAGGAGCAAAATAGACAATACTGAACAAATAATAGAAGAAACTCAAAATCCAAAGATAGTGATAATTACTGAAACATGCAAAAATGATGATGAAAATATACTACTAACTATAAAGACTATAATGCGACAAGAAAAGGGAAGGAAGGAGGAGGAGTATATATTACAAATATGATAAACTAGAACTGGAACAAATGATTCAAGACTCATACGTAACATCCGATAAAGAGAGAATTAGTGCTGAAACACAAAACAACATATTTATAGTAATTTATAGACCACCAAAAGGTCACTTAAGCAATTTTTTTGTACAATTAGAAAACATAATTGAAAAAATGAAAGTAAAAAAAACCCCAACAAAACACTTAAATATAGCTGGTGACTTTAACATTGACTTGAGTTAAAAAACTACAACTAAAGAAACACTTCTTAATATAACAGAACAAAGAGGGTTAATAAATGTAATTAAACAAAATAGAAGATTTGAAAAAGAAATTACATCATTCGTAGACCATTTCCATGTTAACAATAATAATACAAAAGCTGAAGTACTAGACATTTATTTGAGTAATCATAAACCTATAATAACAATCATAGAAGATATCAATGGAATAGAGCAAAAATATGTAAGAAATCAAGGAGAAAAACAGATAAACAAATTTAAAGAAATAATGTCAGAAATAAATTGGAAAAAAACTAGAGAAACTCTTACATAGAATAGAGGATAAATATGAATTGTTCCTAAAAATAACAACAAAGGCATATAATAAGTGTTTTCCTATAATAAAATGAAAAATAATTTAAAAAAATGGAAATAGATGGTATAACCAACTAATAAGAAAAGAAATAAAAAATAAAGACAAAGCATATGAACATTGTCTAAAAACAACGCATATTAAAGACTGGAAAAAATTTACACGGATAAAAAACATGACAAAAAACAAACAAACCAGGCGACCGATGAACCAGGCGACCGATGAACCAGGCGACTATCTCTACCACACGTATTTAAAAAGACAGTTTAGTGACTCTTGCTACGTATGAAGCTCCGAAGCAGACTGATAGTCACTGTACTTAAGTCATCGGCCGTGCATCGGCAGAAAAGGCTTGAAGTACAGTAGTATCTAAATTGGATCTCCGCCCATTGGCAAAAGTATTACCGACGAGTCACGATTTTTGCACCATCGAACGGATGGACGTCGCCATAGCAAACGAGAAGAATGGGAGAAGACACACCATTCTGCAACCATTGCTGAAAATACACAAGCTAATGGCGGGGGCATTATGGTATAGGGAACTTTTTATGACATTATCTGGGTCCATTCATACCTGTGAAAGACATTCTAGATCGATTTGGTTATGAATACATTCTTTCAGATTACATACACCCATACATGCTGATTGTCTTTCCTATGATGGATGGGATCTTCCAGTAAGACACAATGTGACTTGTCACATGGCTAAAAGTGAACAACAGTGGTTCAAAGAGCACGATCAAGACTTCCAATTATTTCTCTGGCCATTTAATTCCCCAGACTTGAACTCAATCGAGAATCTGTGGGTCCATCTCGATCTCCTTTGTGGTGTTCTATGCATCCTCCACTACGCACACTCTAGCAGCTGTCGGATGCACTGCAGTTAGCATGAATCTCGATACCTCCGACAATCTAACACCTTATTGAATCACTCCCAGCCAGTCTAGTTGCTTTTCCTGCTGTACGCGACAGATCCTCTCGATATTAGCTGGTGGTCACATTAATGGCACTGCACTATGTCTAAAAATTATATATAGAAAAAGTTTAACACAAAACATGCTTTCTGTGTGAGGTTATATAAATATATGCATATATATGAAATGAGTTTACTGATTCTGAATATATTTTGAATCATTACCTTAGTTTGTTAGAGCAATTCAGCGTATTTTTTTTTTGTATGATACATAAAAGTTACAATAGAATGTGCAAAATCTTTACATTGAAGAAATACAGTTCTTGAGTTATTTGCACATCATTTTACATCGGTGGTGTAGGATACAAATATTGATAATGCAAAAACTGAATCTTCAAGAAAATGAAGTTTAAAAATTTACACTTATGAATCAAATCAAATTTTGCAGCAAGTTCATAAATATGTTACAGTTCTACCACATTTAAAAAAATCTGCAAAATCAGCAGATTTAAACTTTTTACTTTTTTATCTGTTTATTGGAAGTTCCAATTTTTGCTCTTTCAACTCTTGCGCATTACATCACCGATATGAAACATAATGAATGTTATAAATTATTATTAATTACATGAAACAAATCATAAATATTTTTACTCTTACATATTGCGAATCATTCGAATTTTGCTTAGAGATTAGAGGACGTAAGTTAAATGTCGTTGGTTTGAGCAAGTAGCTCTTAGTATAGTAGGTCGCAGAAGCAACTTCGTTATCTAAATAAGTTGGTGGTGAAGCCCGCAGATTGATGACGAGGAAGGAATTCTGATTTAAACAATTAGCATGCCTCATTTTACACTGGATGTCATCAAAGTGTATTTAGAGAACAAATAAATCTAATTTAAAATTAACGAATTTGTTGAACATAACCGTGATGGTGTCAAATATCTGGTACGGTAAATTAACCGATATATCTCCTAATGATTTTAATTCAGAGAATATTTACATTTTATTGCAAAACACAGCAATAGAGAAAACAAATGAGTAAATATTCTAACGTTTTACATCTTATACACAGCTGTGAATACAATAGCAAAATATCTATTGAAACTGAAGGAATATATGCAGAAAATAAACTATGAAATGAAAAGAGGAAAAGAAATGATATGGAAAAATAGAAAATGAAAACTTCTGCAAACATCAATTTAAAATATTTTCTGAATGATAAAAAATGAGATTCTTGTGTGAAAGAAAATTAAAGCTTAATTAGTCAAGTGTGTCTGAAAACCATTAAGCACCGCGAGAAAATTAATGGGTATTTTGAGAAAATTAATGGATATCTTAAGAAAAATCAAACGGATGTATCACTGTGATATTCGAAAAGTTATTGAGAAAAGGTACATTGATGAGGTCGAAAGCCCAATATCATATGTGTTAAAGAAGAAAGTTCACTTGTGAAATTGCATTTGAAGTTGGTTGGTGGTATCTTTATGGCGCAAGGACAGCACGGGTCATTCAGAATTGCATTTAACGTTTTGATCTACAAACCTGCAATAACATCGATAAAAAAGTATGAAAACATCATGCTTGTTAATCATATAGAACATTTTCTGCAATTTGATGGTAATACATACTTGGAGTTGTTTAACCTCTCCACACTCTGGGATTAATTCTTTAAGCGATAGAGTTTCGAGTTGCTTAGAAATCTAAGTTTTGATCTAAATTTTGTGTATTACATAGGTTTTAATATAACCGAAACTCAAAAATCTAATATTACAACACATCGTTAACTCTTAAAGTTTTATCAGATTCATTGATAAAAGTTGAGCATGGATAAATTCTACCAATTTTACGATTGTCGTTTTTGTAGCCACTTTTATATAGGAATTAAAGGGAGATCCCTGTGAAGAGAAATAATTGCAAAAGGAAGGGGTCCTGTGGTATAGAAGTTAGGTTTATCTATAATAAAGTGTAACTGCCCGATAAAATGATATCGATCACGGGAGTCCGAGTACTGAGACAAGACCTGAAAATTAGAAAAATCTCACTGTCTGCAATAAACCGAGGTAAAAGAAAAATGTCAGCCACAGCGTTATTAAGTATCGTCGAGTTTATAGGGAACAGCAAAAGGCCATGCACGAATTACATATGATTAATTACGTGAAAATTGCTTTTAATTAGAAAACGGTAAATTGTACAGAAACAGAAAATGATACGAAACAGAATTTATGAAGTTTAATTTATAACATTGAAAAATAATTACGAGAAATATGCCTATTTATGGTTAAAGAATTTAATACACAAAAAAAGCTACAAAATAAATAACGAAAAATAAATCGATTTCATGGCGACACATTGTACAAATCAAATAGAAGCAAAAATTACACAAAATCTATTGTTGCAGTTAATTAATTGCGCGTATAAAATTTGTGTAATTTTTGTTTTATTTAACAAGATAATAAAGTAAAAAATAACACAAAATTGGTGAAAAGTTAATGTGAAGTCAATTCGAAATGCCTACTCAAATGAATCTGTCATTGCAAGGAAAAACTGCCACAGTTTTCAATGAAAATGTCGAAGTATCTTTTTTCAACCTCCTGCAATTGTGGAAGTGTCTTCTTCAAGGGAAAATTTGTGTATTTGTTCAAAGACGTGAAAAAGAAAAATGCCCATTGCTCCCCTCTTACAAAAAGCTTAAATGAAAATAACATCGAGACTCAAGAAAAAGCACAGAAAGATATTTAAGCGCATCTCGAACCTATCAAAGACTCGTTTGAACATTATTTTCGATAGCTCATAAGAAGGTGCTTGATGATTTTAGATAGGTACTGAATACGTATGTTCAGCGTGAACAAAAACCCGCCCAACCGTGAATTCAGCAAAATACGAGGTCTTCATAGATTCGACATCTCATCCAACTAAAAATCACGTTTCAAAACCAAAGAGTATCGAAGTTTTTGCTGCATTTACGAGATGAATTCAAAACCTAGTCTAAGAAAACAAAATTAGTATTGCTGCCTTTCTCAACTACATCTCTTTGCTTGATTCTTCGTACATACAGTTACCAAAACAAAATACAGAAGCAGTTTAAATACAGAATGACATTCGTCTGAAATTGTCATCGGTTGAACCTAAATTAAGAAAACTGTGCCAAAAAAAATGCAACCACAGATGTCACATTAAACGTTTATAAGTTATTTTATATTGTCTTAATTTAGGCCTACTGTTGCACTCCATTAAAATTAAATAGGAATTATATATCTTCTGCAATGAATGATAAAAATGTCGAATAATGCATAATGAATATGCATTTGAATTGAATTGGATGTCACGATTAAATTGGCAGAATTGGGATTAATTTATGAAACCTACCGTTGCTCTCGCCATTAATATAAAATCTGTTGTAACGGAAATGATGGATATTTTGATTTATTGAACTTTAAAAGAGCATGTATAGCCAAGTTTTGACAATATCATGTATATTGATGGTAGCTGAGAATACGTTGAGGTAATATAGTAAATTTGAAAATTTTTAAAATACAATTTCATTGCATGGACATTGCGTAATTGTTTAAATATCCTTTTACTTTACATTCCCTCACTATCCTTCCCTCTTCACGCATCCCTCCGTAACACTACTCTAAAACATCGTTAACTTAAAGCCTAGGCCATAGGCGTATGCAGAAAGTTCATAAGGGGTTTATAGGCTCAATGGGGGGTTACAGAGCTACAACTCACATATTCCTATGTTAAATATACAAAATATTATTTCAGTTGGGGAGTTACCACCCCAATCAACACCTCCTGCCTCGCCAATGGCGTAGGCCTAAACAGCTCAGCGAGTCAGAACGATTAAGAATAGTGGCCTTAAAGAATAAAACAACTTCAAATAAATCAACGATTTCACCAACTCTTCAAAGCATAACATGTCTTTCAAATGCCTCATTTTCGTTTCCTTTTTACCCGTAGAACAAACTTGGAGAGTTCATAACTTCCTGAATGTCGTAGTTGATTATGTATAACCTTTTGTAGATTCTTGAAAATATACATGTTCTGAAATAATAGATTATTCATGATAACGTGTTATCGTGAAATTATTTTTAATTATTTTTATCTCTCTTGTGCATGTTTTATGACATCAGATGACAGCCTTCAATAAATGCAACTCGACAGTGCCTAATTATCCAACGCATAGAACAATACAGGAAAACTTTAAACGCTGCACAAATACAGACCGTATACGCATCATCATTACGTTCGCGTAATACAGCACAGTTAATGCTGTCTTTCTGGCCATGTTGGCGCAGTATAGCCCAGATGCTCTTGCGCCATAAAAAATCCAAACAAATCCATCCTGGACATGTTCCTGATTTTAAGAAAACTTGGAGGTTGTTCGGAGTCTATTTTAAATCTAATGTTCCGCCTTAAAGCAACCTATCGAATATATATTTCCTGTGTGAGTGAATCATTATAGATTGTAAATCTCTTGCAAATTGTCTTTAACATGTTGAAAATTTTATAAAATATAATAATCTAAACATTATCTTCCGTTGCTTTGCTCGGCGTTAATAAACAGAATACTTACAGAAATGAAAGTTGAAGTAGTAGCTCGAACGATTTTGATTACGATCTTCTAGTTTTAAATTTTACTAAGTTCTTTGGAGGGAAAACGAAACATAACTCATTATTAATTAGCGATATATGTGCAAATTGCAACGTCGATTATCGACAATTTTCTAACCCATATATCAGAGACGGAAAAGTCAAAACTCATAAGAATTTTGCTACATTAATAAATTGTGCAATTGCCAAATCATCCTCTATATCCTTGCTACAGCGCTCCAACATACTTCACATCTCAGATGGTACGGAAATTTAACTTACTCTGTTTCCTAATTATCTTCCGCTTTTATTTGTATCATAATCATGCGGTTTTTGGAGTGGAATTGATAAAGTTAGTTTTTTATGAGCGAATTTCTTTTCCTGTAGTAGGCCACGAGATTTTATTGCTCAAAAGTAAAACTGTTTCTAGGTGTTTTGCCTCCCTAGACGAGAATTGAAAAATGCCGCCCCACCATTGTGTTACTTTTTCTTTCGCCTATATATTTGAAAGCAGGGCAAAGCGGATCACTTAATTTCATCTTAATAATAAAGTGTGATAAATAAATATATGAAGGTTGAAACTTCATTGTTTACTGCTGTGGACATCAAAGAAACATAGTACGTATCATTAACGACATTATTTATTACTGAATTTAAAACAAAAATGTTTGAAGGAGAAAGGTCAAATTATTTACTTTGCCTCAATCTTGGGGCAAAGAGAATATGTTGTTTTTGAAATAGAAAACTCTGTGGTAAAAAAATTATAACGTGCACATAACATGCTTTCGGCAGAAAAAAATTACCAGAAACGTTTTCACATAGTGCATTTAAGACATGTATAGTTTCCTATGCCTTCATAAAGGGTACAATTCTCGTGAGCCTATCCGTTAGAGAAGGAACACTTTATCCAGTTCCCTATTGGTGGATCAGCATATGGTTTATTACATATTAAGTAAATTAAGACTGCGACGTAGATTCTGTCTCTGTGCCAAGATGCTCGATGGTATTCTTAGGCTTGATTGGACTTCATGCACACCGGGTTTTCTTATAGCGTTGTGCTCGAGCAATGTTCCTAGCCATCGGCGCCGACGGCATAAAAATATTGGGGGGACAATATACCAGTAAAAGGCATTTTGTTTGAAATTGAAGGGGGATATGGAACCCTAATGCCAACATTGGTGGACGGGTCACCCTGTCCCACCGCTAACGGCGCCCGTATTCCTAGCAGGGCTGTTTATTAAAATTTCTGCACGTTTTGACTGTAACCAACACAACAAGCACATGTAATAAAATTTACTCCCTCAATTGAATGAAGTAGTTTGCAATCAGTTTCCAGGTCATAAACTACAAAAGAAAACCGTTCTCTAGTGAAAACTGTGTGACCCATGTGGCTAGAGGTGCATGTCATCGATTTTATGCAAGTTCGTCAAAATCAAATCAGAGTGAATTTAAATTATATTTAAAATTGCGCTGAAATATTACAAAATAAAATCAATGAAAAATATTTAAAAGCAAATTGCATGAAACCCAACCTTCTCTTCGAAGATCTGTCATGAAGTTTACGAAGTCATGGTCAGCTGCAAGTTTTCTGACACTCGTTTGATGTTAATTAATGGCTATCAAGCACAGTGCTACCGGATGTTGCAGTTCTTGCTTTTTTTTATAAAAAAAAAGTCCAGTAATTCTCCTAAACATGAGAACTTCACCTAACATGAAAACAAAAGCCTTAACAACAAGAAATTTCGAGCCCTATACTTTTGAAGAAAGCTCAAAGAGGAAAAAAACTTAAGGCAGGGATTTGTAATGACGGATTTTTAGGATAAAAAAGGATTTACACAAGCTCTTTTATTTTCCATATCCGCTGAAATAATAAATGAGCAAGATTTTTACTGGATCTAAAAAACCAGTATACACTGGATTTTAAAAGACCGATAGCACAGGATGGCCTGCAACCAAAAATGTATTTAGAGGCCAAGGTCTGATTCTGATAGATTTTTGGTTGACCATTTGAGGAGAAAAGTTCAAAAATACCACCGCGTACCATTTATTCACAAACTTAAAAGTTTTATTGCCATTGCCACCGATCCATTGCGTTATAATCTATTAAGAAAGGGGATGAGTATTTAATGAAGTTACTACTAGCGAAAATTGAATTTTTAGGGTAGTCTATAGGGTAAATAAGTAAAAAGCAACTTTCAAGTAATGCTGTGTATAAATTTTTTTTTTGACAGCTTACTTCAAAATGGCTTTTATTCGTCGAGAGACTACGTTAAAAGTCGTCATAATTTTGCTGATCGATGCTATGTAGTGCAACTTTCTCAACATGTGATATCTGTAGAGGTTATTTCCCCCCACCGGATAAATATTATAATGCAAATTTTTATAGTTTTCGTATTCAATTTTAACTTATACAATGTATTAAATGGCAGCAAGGCTTTTTCTTAATTCACTCGTTTGCTTTTGTTACATTTGTGGGTAATTTGTAGTGAAGAAACATCAAAACAAAATATAACTTTTGTGACGAAAGTGTAGCATATATATTTCGGTATAAAACTTGGTGACGAGAGTAAGTCATGGGCCCTAGATAAGGTATGTTACATATGTGCGGAATAACTGGGAAATCTGTCAACAGGTAGAAAAAATTCTTTCCGTTTCGGAGTCCATATGATCTGGAGGGAACCTAAAGGTTATAGTGATGACTTTTGTTCATTTAACGTTCAGGGGTATAATTTAATTAATAGAAGAAATTATTATCTGAGCATCCCATAAGTAATACGCCTTGTTCCTCATTCCCCAAAATACCTGAATCTAAACATACCGAGAAACTAGAAGATGTTCCCGAAGGCTCTGAGACCAAGGTCAGGTTTACGAGGACTATTTTCACGGTGTTTCAGGTAGCAGCGAATTCTAAAACATTTTTACAGCTTAAATTGAATGATTTATTCAAAGATTTGGGCCTTCATAAAGATTCTGTAGAAATTTTGAGCTCCAGGATAAAGGAAAAGAACTTACTGATACAGACACTCATTTCTCATGGTTCAGAAAGAGAGAAGCAGATTTCATTCCGTACTTTTCTCAAAAAAAAATGGCTTAGTTTATTGCAGTAATGTACCTGGAATAATGGAGATATTTAGTATACAGTATGATGCGAACGAGTCAAGGCTCTTTATTGAATAGTCAAAAAGAAGTCTCTAAGCATTGTTTCTTCATAATTGCAGACAGTATGCTTCAGTACCATTAGGGAATTCTGTGTACCTGAAATAATGTTATGGGAATTTAACTTTGATTCTTATCAAACTGGAATATAAAGATCATGGACGGACGATATGCGGTGATCTAAAAGTGCTTTCCATGCAACAAGCAGGACAACAAGCAGGATACATCAAGAATCCTTGCTTCTTTGAAGAATAATAGAGTCGAAATAAAGGTAATCACTGGATCAAAAAGGAGTAGCCGCACAGGAGAGTATTACAACCTGCAAACAAAAATGTAGTAAAGAAAAATTTGGTTGTTTTCCGTAAAGCCCTTTTGCCTCCACCACAAGTCAAGTTTGGCTTAATGAAACAATTTGTTAAGGCTCTATTAAAAGAAGGAAAGTGATTTACATACCTTGGCAACAAGTCTCCAGAACTGTCAGAAGAAAACTAAAAAAAGACATTTTCATAGTTCCAGATCTTCGAAAACTTTTAAAGACTAAAATAGAAATGAGTGAAAAAGAGGCATGGAAAGCTTTCACGGAAGTCATAAAGAAATTCCTTGGGAATTCTGAAGACCTCAACTTTAAATATATCGTGGGAAACTTGTTAACGAAATTTAAGGACTTGGGTTGTTTAATGAGCTTAACAATACGTTTCTTAATTCACATTTGGACCAATTTTTTGAAAACATTGGTGGTGTTAGTGAATGAATCAAGGAATATTTCACCAAGATATCAAGGAGATGAAACGTAGAAACTAAAGTAGGTGGAATGTCAAAATGATGGCGAACTACTGTTGGATGCTGCACTGTGAAGATTCGTATGCTACCTATAAGAGACGAAATGCCAAAAGGAGTTTCAGAGAAGAAAAAGATTGTACAAGGACCTATGAATGCCAGGATGTTTTAATAATGGTAACTAATGTAATTTAAAAAATCATTTAAAATAATTTTATAAATAATTTTGTAAATAAAACTTTTAAAGAATACTTTAAAAATAACTAGTCTCCACCAGAACCTATAGACTCTCTTCCCATATATTCAAGTCCATTTTGTAAAAAAATTTTAAAGTGAGTGAGGAAAATGGACACCGTATTTGAAATAAGCGCACCACATAATATAAAATCGGTCATTGCATAGAAAACACTTTTCCATGACTCAAATTTTGCAGGCGTATGTAACTGGCCTATACCATAATTTTGTGATAATTTTCAAAAACGAAGTATAATGCAAAAACAAACAAAAGATATATGAAATGTTTGTTTGTTTTTTGGTTTTACGGCTCAAAGACTACAGTGGTCATGCTGCGCCGGGACCTACTGTTTTCCGAGGAATCCGAACCTCTTAAGGCCTAGGGAACCAAACCCCGGACTACAGTGAGCAGTGCGATCTTTATGAGATCTCTGAGTAAGCGTTCTTTTTGCACTGCTGGGAGTCGAACCCGGATTAGCCGCGCAATAGGAGAACGCGTTACCACACTGCGCCACCGCAGGGCCAATATATGAAATGTATGACAGATGAAAAACAATGATTATAATATTGTGTATAACCATATTATATCTATTTTTTGGTCAAAAGCTTTGCAATCCCTAGCTAATAGATTTAACACTTTAGAATTATATGAATTTATTTTGCTATTGTTAACTATGATGAATATGATTATGGGAAAAGAAAAAAAAAATCATTGATAAAACAAATCTATTTTTTTCTGTTAAGCTGCTACTGAAGTGGAAATTTGAACATGTATGATTTTTTAACTATTTTAGGAGAGAAATGTTATTTTATGGTCAATATGAACTTAGAAACTCATTAAAAATGTGATAAAATTAAAAACTGTCTTGCGAACTATGGCCTTCATTTTGTATTTTCAACAAAACAGCTCGCTTTCTAGGTATCAAGTACCTTGGCGCAGTATAGCCTAGATGCTCTTGCGCCATAAAACACCTAATAAACAAACAACTACCCATTATGTGTACATTTATCACGCTACGTTAATGTCACAGAATCTTGTTAGTTATAAAGGATTCCAAAAATTTTCTTTCATTCCTTTTTCCACAATTTTTCTCCAGACTGCAGCGCAATTAGCGGCTTGAATCACCTTTGACAAGTTGCTAATTCCTAAAACCCTGATGATTTCGTGACTACTAAACAGAAGTTAAGCTGTGCCATTTGCATATATCATAACCGTGCAGGAAATACTTCTTATGAATTTTGATTCTGTCCTGGAAATATTACGAATTTTTGTTCAGGAATTACTTGTCATTACGCCTTGGAACTCCGCTATTTTCCTTCATAGTAGGTAATTTTCATTTAAAAAAGAAAATTTTCAACTAAAAATCTGGAATTTGCCAGGAAGATTTTAGGAATGTAATTAATTTGTAAACTTCAACTAGTCTTATTGCAATAAATTTAGAAAAAGAGAAATACTACATGAATATAAATTCCTACTTTTCCCTTCAAATTATACTTAATTAACATTTAAATATACCTCATATTTCCAAAGAAAAATCTTTAATTTGAATTTAAAGTTTAAATGTTCAGCGATATTTCTAATTCAAATGATTAAATCACCTGAAACCAAACATCAATTGCGATGTAATTAAAAATGGGTTTGTTTTATTGATGATCCAAGAATTCTCGCCGTACATTGCCAAGTTCCAGAAGTAAACAGTTTTGCTTTCTTTTCAGCAAAATATCTCCAATCACTGGAATTCGGAGTAATTTTAAACTTATTTAATTGTCGGTTTTGAGGCGTTGAATGATAAGTTCATTTTGTTTTTGCCGAAAGAAAAGGGAATTTTCAAAAGCGGTTATTTATTTAAAGGATATTGATATACTTTCTATGAATAATAACAGGAAATTTTATTCAACCCATATACAATTACTGGTGATACATCTGTTTTGATATGATTCTAAGGACACAATTTATTATTTTGGAGAACATTAATATGATTAGGCAAGAATGGAGGAGAGCAGAAAGCAAAAGCTTGCTACGAGAGCTCTCTTCCAGTTAGTTCATGTATTTTATAAATAGCAGTTCAGTTCCGTTGGCGTGATTTAACATTATTTTACAGATCTAATGACTTCGAGAACAGTAATTTTGTTTTTATTAGGCTATAAGAACAAGGAATTTTTTATGTAAATCTCTGGCCTCATTTGAGAAATTACGATATTGAGCAGGATGAAGCACGAGGTTTAGTATAGCATTCTTGGCGCAGTATAGCCCAGATGCTCTTGTGCCATAAAAAAGCCAAACAATCAATCAATCAGTATAGCATTCTTATACGTAATATTTATAGTATAACACTTTATTAGTGCTCTTGAGATATTCGATAATATATCGATTACGGAACGAAGTTGAACCACATTAACAACTGCAATGTTTTTAAATTGACACGTAATGATAAAATTATCTTCTGTATCATCGCAACTCCACTGAACAACGCATTTTTTACTTTAGCTCTAGCCCTTTTTCTTCTGTTTACATTAGGATCAAGTGGCTTTAGGGTTTGAGTTGGTAAAATTAGTTTTCTATGAGCAGATTTCTGTACCTATGGCGGGCGTGGTGGGCCACACGAACCCATTGCTCAAGTGTGGGAACTTTCACGAGGCAAACCAGATGCTCGCATTATCCAAAAGAATTGTACCAGAGTGAGGAACTGTTTGGAAAACTGGTTCGTTTCATTAGCTTCAGGAGCGGAGATTTTGTTCGATATCTGAAGTTGTGGAGGCAGTGTTTCTCCGAGATCGATTTTCCAGTCAGAAAGCTGAAGTCTGTAAACCTCTGCATCGAGATATTAAAATTTCCCAATTTTGGGAAGATCGCGTGCAATCGCTGTTATTAGAGAACCGGCTGTAAAATTGTATTCGAAGTTGCTTTTAAAAATGCTCGTAGAAATTCCTTTCATCCACGGTAATTCTGTTTTCTCAAATTTATGAGTAACAAAGTTGATATTATCAAAAGCTTACCTGGACCTATGTTTCACCCAGTTTCAATTAAATTACCATAACTTTTACGTTATTTTTATGAAAAAAAAAGGCACACGAAATGTTGTGAACGTAGATTAGTAACAAAATCTATCGATGACGAACTTATATCAGTGCATTTAATCAAAACCGTTTCTAGGTGTTTTGGCGCCCTAGGCGAGAACGGAAAAATGCCGCCCCTCTTACTACCATTACTCTTTCGACTAGATCTCCCTCTCTGCCCCAACCAACATCCAGCGGTACAACAATGTAAATCTTCTATTATACTTTTAATCATTAAACCCGTTAATTATATTTATATTTTAAACTTATATTAGTTATTTTGTAATATTAGAATATTGTGAATAGTAAAACAATTGCTACATGTTATAATCGTTTAATTTCAACATTTTATATTTTTGAAAACTGTAATATTGACGGAGTAATATTTCAAAACACAACGTTGTATTATCAGAGCTAGAAGGCTTAAATGTATTAGAGATAGAAAAAAAACTTGTGTGCAAAATTAAACAATGAAACAAAAAAATTTTACATTTGTCAAAGTAAAGATTTATTAGGTAATTGTCCATATGCTTTTGAAAACAATTCGATGTTTTAATTTTTTCTCCTCATTTGCTCAATTTTTTCTTTGCTTGATTTAAAATTATTTTTTTACGCCATTTTGCCGCCCTAGGCGGTCGCCTACTCTGGCCTAATGGTAGAAACGGCCCCGCGTCTAATAAAATTTCAATAACCAATGATATACAGCAATTTTAAATTATTAGAGTTTCAGATACACTAAAACTAGTTGATATACTACAATCACGTTAGAATATTGTATATATATTATGGTTTAATTGTTCATATTGATTGTGGTGTTCTACGGCGTAGGAATAATCTAAAACCACAATACGCAAATACCTATAGTTTTGTTTTTTAAGGTATTAGAACTGTCGCTTAGGAAGTTAAACCCTGGAATACGGAGATATAGAATACATATCAAATTTCCACTACCACCAGCTTTCAACCGATTTTCTGTATGATAGATAATCATACCATGTCTATGCCACGGTACGAGACAATTATTTGTAGATGTATTTTTTTTTAATTTTCAACAATTTAAGTCGGATAATGGTAAGTAGAAAGACAAAATGCATACTTAGATGGAAAATTTCACAATTACAGTTGCAAATAGGCGACGCTGTTTGCAGGGATTTAATGGTTTGTCCCCTTTTTTCGTGTTTTAAGGGATATGCTCATAATTTCTTGGTTTAAGGGAAAAATCTGCCATCTCCAGAATATAAGAAATTACCACGGTCACGGTCGAATGCTGGTGAGAGGAATGATAGTGTAAGAAAACAAGTTAATTGTACACAATTGTAAATTACGCTACTTATTTATAATTGTGATCATCGTGAAATTTTCCATCTAGATATATCTTGCACAGCATTATTTCGCTTATTTAATTAGTTCCGAATGTATACGGTTGACTAAATGTGTACGCTGAGAATGTCCCTGGGGGTAATCAGAAGAGATAGAAAGCACAACACAGACATGTAAAATAATAATAGTAAATCTAATGGGGAAGATTAAAGACAATTGGATGATTAAGACTTTGGTTGGTTGGTTGGTTGGTTGTAGTTTCATGTCGCAAGGACAGCAAGGGTTATTCTGCGCAAATCAAGGTGAGGAATTAGGACCTGACCTAAGAAGAGAAAAGTTAACACAAAGAGTGAGAAAGGTAGATCAAACCAGCAAGAGAAAAATAGGTGGCCTAAGGATAACAATAAAAGCGCAGGATCTTAAGGATATGGCTGCCCTTTGTTTCACATACAATGCTTTAGATCGGAAACAGTGGAAGCATTCATATTATGTTGATGACTGCAAATGGAGAAATAGCAAATAAGATAACTTTTCAAAGTGTGGGAGCCATTAAATGCATAGATAGAACTCAAAGCGGCAAGCCAATGACTGTCCATATTATTTTCCGTTACAGAATTCATTTAAGAATGGTTTCATGTACATGCAGTTTCCTTTTCCAAGACGGACAATTATTTCTCTTTCCCCACTTTGTCATTTTGTGAGTCTTTAAAATAGCATAGTGTAGATTTAAAAAAAAACAAACATACGTTGACATTTTAGATACAGTTTGGAAATGGAGGTTCTATTTTTGATGAAAAAAAGCTTGAAGTTTCCTGACGTGATATTAGGACATTTTGATTTATTATTTTAACGGCGAAGTAACAGTGAATAGCTTATACACTTCTCAACATTGAAATTGCAACACCAAGAAGGAAAGGTCGCATAAATGTGAAATTCTCAGGACTGATAGACATGTTGATCATACGAAAACGATCAAAAATTTGAAACAATGTATTCAAATCATCTTGACTTATTTGGCATGGAATATGACAGTCATGAGCCGAAATACTAGCACGTACAAGCCTTGGTATGCTATCAATAGTTATTGCCTGAGGAATGCTCTGCCACGCAGCAAGCACTTGGCCACGTGTATCATCAAGATTGGAAGCTGCTACAACTCTTTGCATTTGTCGACCAATGATGTCTCAAATGTACTTGATGAGAGACGTCAGAAGATGTGAAAGGCCACAGTAGAATCTCAATTCCACGCAGGAAGTTTAAAGTAGCAAAAACGACATGTGGCCTAGCGTTGTCATGTTGAGAAACGGCTCCTGGGATACTTTGTAGGAATGACAGTACAACTGGCTCCACGACCAAAGCAATGTAAAGTTGAGCTGTCAGTATACCGGGAAGGAAGACTAAAAGGATCCTCCTACTATACATAATTCCGCCCACCATTATTGTTGCAGTGGGTTTGGATGGATTAAGCAATAAAGCCATTAAATCCGTTCCTGAGCAGGCGCCGGAATGGTTAAAATTCACATTCGAGGGGATATTCAAAATAAACCACTTTCCCGTTTAATGGAAGCTAGCCTCAGTCATTAGCATTTGGAAGCCAGGCAAAAACCCAACGCAACCACAGAACTATTGCCAAATTAGCTTGCCCCTAATGTTGGGCAAAAACTTTAAGCGCATTCTACAATCCAGGTTGATGAAAGACCTGGAAGTAAAAAGTGTGACAATCGATCATCAATTTGGATTCCGGACTCAACACTTCACTGAGCAGCAGCTCATAAGAGGATTAGAGTTTAGTAATCGAGTACTAGAGCCGTAACAGCGGCCACGCTGGACAAAGAAAAGATGTTCGATCGTGTCCGGCACAGAGGATTGTTATTTAAACTTATCAGGCTGAAAATACCCAAATACTATGTACATCTAATTGCCTCTTATTTCGAAAACAGAAGATTCAACACTAAAGTCTAATAATGCCGTCTCTGCCTTTAAGCGAATGGAGTCATGCGTTCCACAAGGGGTAATTCTTGCTTCATTATTATTCACCTTATACAGGGTGGTTAGTAAAGTCCTTATACACGCAGATAACTGTCGAACGGAGAGAGCTATATGTACGAACGTGATGTGTAGGTATAGTAAAGTGACTATGCGTTACAAGATGAGACTGCGTGCAGCGCCCCTAGCGGAATAATTGAGAACTTAGAGTTGCTATCTCGAAAACTATTGAAGCTATGGGGGGAAAAAGTCATTTACAAAGTTGCTAAGCACCAGCTAGTTAGTACGAAACGATTTTTTTCACCACCTTCATAGGGCAAAAGTCGCGATTTAGGAAGTTTAAGGGGTACCCGAAGCTCCTGTGTGACAGCTTTCCTTTAGTACAGCTATGTATAGAGGGGAAGCTTTGGGTAGGGGCGATACTTTCATTGCACACACACGGTTTTTAATGTGGTTTAGTAAAGTCATTATACACGCTGATAACTGTCACACTGCGAGAGATAGATGCATGAATATGATATGTATGTACGTACTGTATACGTAGTGAAGTGACTATGCGCTACAAGGTGAGACTGCGTGCAGCGTACAAATACAAATTTTATTTTCATGCCATTTTTACATTTACATTTGCCATTCTAACATCATCAGTTAACATTACATACCTAGCGGAAAAATTCAGAACGTAGAGCTGCTATCTCGAAAACTATTCAAGAAACGGAAAAAAAAAAGTTAATTACAAAGTTGTCCAGCATCACTGATGCAGTACAAAATGGTACATGAATTGCGGGAATAGAACACGTCAAACGCTAATATGTGGGTATTTGGTTCGGCAAATGTGAACAGCGTATTACTGTATGTCATTATGTGTGCTCATTACGTGTGGCCACCGTCGGCCACAATACGCGTTTGTATCCTATAGAGCATTTATTCTCGCACATTCAGTAGCATTGCAGACGTGACGCTTGTACAGGCATTGGTAATGCGACTGCCGACATTGTCCACAGTCGTCGGTTAGGTGTGATAGACCTGTCTTTTGAGATAGCCCCAAATGAAGAAGTCCAATGGAGTAAGGTCGGTTGACCGTGCAGGTCAGCTCACACTACCACCCTAGCCAATGACCTGTTGGCGGAAGGTTTGGGATAATAATAATTGTACTTCTGTTGGATGGTGAGGAGGAGCGCCGTCATGTTGGAACCACATGGTTCTCCGCTCACTCAATGGAACATCATGCAAAATATCCGATAGTACGCCATGTAGCAGCTGCAAATATCGACGTCCCGTTAATGTGCCCTCGTAGAATACAGGTCCAATGAGTCTGTTGTTCAAAATACCGCACCACACATTAACCGAACATCTCACCTGATGTCGGACTGGTCGTCTCCATAAAGGATTTTCGAGAGCCCAATAATGTCCGTTGTGTCTATTTAACACCCCGTTGCGGGTGAATTTTGACTCTTCCGTCCAAAGGACGTACACTAAAAAATTCGGCTGCATATCTAAGGTGTTCGTAACGAAGTTTCACCAATTAAAACGTCGCTCAGCATCTCCTGGAACTAGTGACTGCAGCAGTACTCCACGGTAGGGGTGAGCTTCCACTTGCTGCAAGATTTGCCGCACACGACGGCCTGTTAGGCCACATATCATACCAACTTCTCTTGAACTGCACCGTGGGTGGGTTAGAACGTAAGCTAAAACGTCCTCTGGTTGCACACCAACTTAACACTTATGGGGCGACCTGAACTGGGACGAGGTCTAACCGCATTAGTGATGGTCATTGCAGTCGGATGGAGTCCCGAAGGAAAACGGACGGCATATTATTGTGCACTTTCTCTTGCATTACGACCACATTCCCCATATAATGTCACCATCTCGCAATACTCGTTGTTGGAATCACTCCTTGCCTGGCCACTATTTTATGCTTACCGATAACGTATGACGTAGCGTACACATTTGCATATCATGCGCTTTGTGACGAGATTATGCGTGCGATGAAAGTATCGCCCTTACCTGAAGTTTCTCCTCCACGCAGAGCTGTACGAAGGGAAAGCTGTCACGCAGGGGCGTCCTGTATCCCTTAAACTTCCTAAATCACGATTTTTGCCCTATTAATCGGGTGAAAAAAAAAAAAATCATTTCGTACTAACTAGCTAGTGCTTAACAACTTTGTAATTGACCTTTTTCCCCATATCTTGAATAGTTTTCGAGATAGCAGTTCTAAGTTCTGAATTTTCCGCTAGGGCTGCTTCCCAGAGTCTCGTCTTACAGCGCATAGTCACTTTACTATACTTATGCATCACATTCATACATGTAGCTCTCTCCGTTCGACAGTTATTTTCGTGTGCAAGGACTTTACTAACCACCCTGTATATCCAAAACATCCTTAGAGCAATCAGCGACGAATATCTCACCGCACTAAATGCTAACTCGGCAGGAATTCCTGCCGAGAAACCAAGCGTAAGTCTTGCATTTTTGCAGTGGGTAACTTGGTCGGCAGTTGCTTTTGAGGATGCTCCACATAACACGGAGTGAAACGTAAACAGACACGGCGGAATATCCCACAAAGCTCTATAATATATAAAACTTTTCTCGTCAAGATAAATTATTATTTATGAAAAACAAATTACTAAGAAATGAGTTTGAAATTAGAGAAATGTTTTAGAAAAAATTCTCAGATAAATATAAATTAATATTTCTTTCTTTCTATTCTTTGTAAAATTATGTTGTGTGAAATTATGACTATTAATTAATAAATAATTATATCCGAAACTTACATTGGCATTTTAATTTCACAGGTTCTTATTCGACAAAATGTAAGAACGAAACGATAATAAAGCAGCAGTAAAATGGTATGATACCAGATTAGCTGTATGACGAACAGAAACAGAGTTTCATGAAAAGAATTTTTTTCGCTCTGGTTAAAAATCAAGTTTGGGGAAAAAAACAGTCCGCGAAAAGCGCTGAAAAACTGTTGGAGCAGTTGGCGGAAAATTGTTGGCATGGAAAGCGGGTTGCAACGTAAGTTGGGAATAACTGTTTCTGCATTCCCAACGTGTTATTTGTGCTGTTTTTTCCTCAAACTTGCTCACAAACGCTTTCGACCTGTTTTTTCCTCAAACTTGCTCACAAACGCTTTCGACCTGTTTTTTCGGGTCATATTTGGTGAACACAGTAGCTAGCGATCCAATCAATGCCGAATCTACGTCTATTATTTGATCAAGTTTATATCAGGTAAAATCGAGGAGTCTTAGGCTCGAAAGTAGGACTTCGCGATTTTGGGACTTACCAGGGGCCTGATGTTATTTACAAATGTCCCAGAATATTTCATTACTGACAACTCTGGATATTGAAAATAATGAACTTTCAACAGTGCCGTAGCTAGATCGGTGCCAGAGGGTTTAGCCCCCTGGCCATCACTTTTGGTTTTATTGTTTATAAATTAATTATGGTAGAATTTATTTTTGAGATTTTCGTCTGTAAATTGTAAGTTATCTTGTACACGACGATAAAAATTATTCTTTGACGTTAAAACTGCATTTAAAACGAAGGTTCACGGCAGATCTTGTATACCTAATGTTTTAAACAAAGATTCTAGTCCATCTAATTTGCAATAAGGTGAAGAAAAGTTATAAATTTTGGTATACCTATACAGAAGTTTTCAATGTAATCTTTATTTTAAGAGATTTACTCATTAACCTCAAATATGGATTAGTTTGATTTTTTAGTGCTGGAAACGATGTTCACATAAATCATTTTGAACATTAATTATACTCGTATATTCAATATGTGTTGTTCCATATCTTACGTTTTGTCGAAACATACAGTACTATGGATTAATAAACTTTATTACGTAAAACATTTTAACGTTTCTGTTGTAGATATTCGGTATCGTATTTTTAAAAATACTAATAAATATATTAAAGCATCAACGAATTCTCAGCATCCCTTTAAGAAGCTTCGAGCTACGGATCTAATTGCAAGAAAAACCCACGAAGTATTGACTGAATATATCGTAAGGGCCACATTCTTTAGAGGTCCATTCTATTTTTCCGGCCTAGGACCCATAAAAGACTTTAACCGGCACAGGGTTCAACAACAGTTTTGTCCCGTTGAGAAAAACAGTTCCTTCGTTGTTTACTAAAAAAAAAGTTTTTTCAAACAGTTTGGCGTTTTTGTTCCCACTGCTAGTAGAAATATACAATCATTTCTTCCACTGTCACACTACTTTTGGAAAACACATAACCAAGAAATATTTTCAGGCACAAAATATATTACATATATGATAATATGCTGATATTTAAAGAAATGGAGTATATGAAGGAAAAGGGAAGGATGTATGGACGATTTCATGGTTTGGATTGGATTAAGTACAAAACACATAATCTACACAAGCAGAAATGGAGAAAAGTGATCTATATTGGTTGCTAACCTCCAAACCGAAGAAGTCACTTGAAGAAGACTGCATATTATTGCAAAGTGGTAAGTTCAGTTGTCAGAGAAAAGTGCATGAATGGGTTGGACAATTATTATAAAGTTTTTGTTGCATTATCCCATCTCTTCAAAATATGTGATTTTTTCAGAATATTTCACTGCAATATTTACGGAAGCATTAGCAAATGCATATTTTGTCTGTTACTTCAACGTCTTATTTTAATTAGAGAATCAATATTGACTACGATTTTTCACACACTTTTTATCGGCTGTCAGGTTGTGTAAGGTCAAAATATCAAATGTGTGCAAATGCAAAATCTCTTCTGCAAAGTATCTGATATCCTTCCTGCTTTTAACATCTTCAATTCATCTTTTCTCAATACCTTTTAGGATACCTCTTTCAGTGATCCACCTATTTATTTTTCTCGAACAATCCATTAATTTTTTTAAAGTGCTGTAATTGGTTTTTGGATACTTTTGAATAAATACATTTTAATTTCCCTTTAACACCCAATAATCTTGTCTTTTATGCGTTTCAGAAAGTATTTTATGTTTTTGCTAAACGAAGAGCTTTAAATTTTTATTTTCCTATCTCTATATTTCGACAACTTATATATACTCCTTCTCTGCCTAACTAAAAATTCTATATTCATATTCACAGCTGCTTATCAACGTCAAAATATCAAACCTTTAATAACTCTCAGAATCACTATTTTTAATTCATTTTCTTGAGAGTGAAATACCATTATTTTTCAGATTGCAATCATTAAGGTTATTCTAATTTATGGTACAAAATAATTTGTTTCTACTTTTGTATATAAATTATTTTGTGTGTTAGTCTGACGTTGGATGCATTTTGCTTTTAAACACTTGATCATCTTATTATACGGACAATGATACTCCACGCTAATTGTATACAAAGGACTGGTATTTTCTAATCTCTATGCAAATTTGATGTACCTGAAATACATAATAAGTAAATATGTATAATTTAAAATAGTTCATATGACATAACACACGACCTTTTTAAGACATACAGTGAATGCCATAAGTATTCGTACACCTGCAGTGTGTTCTATTTAAGAAGCTGCTGTATAATAACTATTAGATGTACGTAGAGACAGGACAAACGCCATCATGATTGCCATGAAAATATAATTTATTTTCAACTAAAAAACTTAAAACTATGTATATAATACTGCAAATTACAATAAATTAGCATCAAAATTATTCACAGTTCACGTGTCAAAAGCATTCGTACATGCAAAAGTCTGTCCTAAAATGATAGAACTGCAATGTTGTTTGTGCACCCGAAGCAATCTGCGGGAAATGCACCGATTTCATTTAAAAGCCAATGAATAATAAACCCGTTTACTATCATTTCTGCAGAAAGTATGCAAAAATGAATCGTAGAAATAAAGAAACAAGTGTAGCGGAACAAAAGCCCATAATGAGGCTCGTATGGCGTAAAAAGAACACCGAGTTTCAACCGACGAACCTGTGTCCAACAGTCAAACATGGAGGTGGAGGTGTGCAAGTTTGGGGCTGTATGAGTGCAGAGGGAGTGGGAAAATTGCACATTATCGACGGAATCATGGACCACAGAATGTATATTAACATTCTGAAGGAAAATTTGGGTCCTAGTACTGCTCAAGTGGGTCTTCAAAATAACTTTATCTTTCAGCAAGATAACGACCCGAAACATACTGCGTATAATACAAAGCTGTGGCTCCTTTACAATACTCCCAAACAGCTAAATACCCCTCCACAATCACCTGACATTAACGCTATAGAACATTTATGGAGCATTCTGGACTCGCGGATGAGAAAACGACGCATATCAAATAAAAATGATTTGAAAATTGCGCTTCTCGAGGAATGGGCATCCATTTCAACGGATGTCACCAAAAACTTAGTGGATTCGTTGCCAAAACGCATGAAAGCTGTGATTAAAGCCAAAGGGAACCCAACGAAATATTAAGAATGAATTATTATTTTATTAATGAATTTTCTGACCAAAAAACAATTAGTGTACGAATATTTTTGACACATGAGCTATGTGTAAGTTTGTTCATTTTTTATTGTTATTTGCAGTGCACGTATATTTTTTTTTTTACTTTTTTTATGAAGTAAATACAAAAATTTATATTAATTGTGGTGACATTTGTCTCATATCTCTACATATAATAATTATTATACAGCAGTTTCTTAAATAGAACACACTGCAGGTGTACGAATACTTATGGCATTCACTGTGCGATGCAGTTAAAAGAATGTAAAGACCTTTCTTATATTTTACATAATTATTGAACGATTTGGAATGCGCGCTGAAACGTTTTTAATTTAGCCAATTCTAAAATTGCCAACAGGAGCATTGAGAACCACAATGTATATAGACTGTGTCTCAAATGTCCTTAAATATTTCAATAATTGATAAAAATGGAACAAAAATTGATCTAACGAAATGCGATTTGCACAAAAATGGAGTGCAAGAAGGGGGATTTCTTTCTCACGAAAAATTTACAATAGAGGGAAAGAAAGAAAAGCGAGGATTGTCAGAATGGCATTGAAAACTAAGATATGAAGGAAAAACTTGTAACCTATCACAGCAATAAATATTTACTGTTTCTGCCACCATAAAGAAATATGATGTGCAAGCAGGGGAAGGTGAGGACCGCCACACGCAGCAGCAGCAGAATGGAATACATCGGGGGAGATGTCAGCGTCCTCCCGGTAAATGGCATTTTTTAATTGCGATAAAAAGAAAATGAGCTACTTAGGTGTGTATGCACTTAGGGCTTTAAAGAGCCCCACAACCATAAATTCACAAATATTAAGCAGGAAACCGATGAGGGTAGTAAATTATTAGACAAACGGCTGATCAGTTATTCTTGACTAAATGTACACACAAAAAACTGCTTCACCGGAGATGCGAGAAATTTTATTGTATGAGATGGCGTCCTGTCTGAGAATTTATTTTATTTTTAGGGGAAAAAAACGCCTTTTCCTTGCTTATCAATTTCGTGCAAACTGCACTTTGATGCACCAATTTTTTCGGTTTTTATGAATTGTTGAAATATCTACGGATTTTAGGGATACCCTGTACATAATTTATATAACTGTTATATAGACAGTATGTTTGGTTCATAATTACATTCATATTAGAACGAATTTTCGAAGGATAATATGTCTATAGAACACGTCTATATAGAATATGTTCATCATCCCACGCAATACGAAAAGGCCCCTTCATTAGATTATATATAATGTGAAATTTTTATCGATGGAGGCCTGAGAATTTAAGAAAGGCAAAACCGAAGTTTTTAAAATTCCTTTATCGTTCAGCTAAAAATGAAGTTTTTCGCCATCTTAAGATCAGAAACTTAATATGCAAATTTAAAAACATTCCTTGACTTCGGCTTATTTAAGAGATTCTATTGAGAATAAATCAAAACTTTTTATTTTTCTAAGTTGCGTTTGTATAGAGAATTCCAACATCTTTAATAGAAGAAACCTTTTTTATTCTTTCGTCTCAATTAATGTTTGGCTTCGGATTACATTTGAATTGCAAATATTACTGAACATCTGAATTTTAAATCTAAATATTTTTTAAGGAATCGGAGAAATATTCAAATTCCAATTAAGGAAATTTTGTGGGAAAAATAGGTATGTATTCACGTGTCATCTCGGCTTTCTTTCCATTGCAGTGTAATTCCAGTTTTAAAGTTTACAAATTGATTACAATTCGAGAATCGCTCTCGTAAGTACCGGATTTTCGTTTGCAAATTGCCCTACTTCCATTTCTAAGTAGGAACAGTAATCGATTGCTTTATTTATGTTCGCAAGGTCCTCCCTTCTCTCACTGAACTGTAGTGTCCCCCACTGAACTGAAGTGTCCCCCACTGGACTGTAGAACCAATTCTTTTCAGACAAATCAGTGCAGTTGAGAATTTTTGTAAACTAGTTGAGATGCTCAAAACGTTACTAAAATTTAGAGGATGCCTGTTTTAGAAAACTTCTTTTTAAAAAGGTTTTAAATGAACGTTATTGTTTTAACCCTTACTTTGCCTGATTTAATTTTCATAGTTTTTATTCGCAAATTTGTACACATCTGAGTGAGGGACCCGAGCTGCTCGCTGTTGTAGCGCTCATAAAAGTTATTAATGCCATTGTATTTTAGAAAATTTTACGCTACCTACATTGCGATGGTATTATAGAAAGTTTAGTGTTGGATCAAAGATCTCTGTGGTAAATTATCGAGGAATGTGCGGGAAGGATCTTCCAAGAATAAGAATGCAATATTAGAACGGTCTGTAGTATTCCAAATCATTAACTATAGACAACAAGTTCGTGAGTGAATGGGCCATTGAATATTGTCTCGAATCGATCGAAATGACCTCTCTTTTAATCATAATGACAATTATTCCGAATGAGGATTAGAGAAAGGTTTTCGTTCATTGGGATTTGATTTTGAATAAATGAAAAAATGTTTTCAATATTAGAGAAGGGAAAAATGTAAAAATATTCCATAAATCAATAGTGTAAATCCTATTACAAATAAATTTGACACCCACGTATTAGTAGCTCAAACTAGAGCTATTTTTGTTTAGGAGAAAAAGAGACGCCGTCCTCATCCCGGAGTTTCTTTTTCTCATAAACAAAAATATCTCTAGTTTGAGCTACTAATACGTGGGTGTCAAATTTATTTGTAATAAAAAATCCCCCACGAAAAACTCACAAAAATCTCGCCCCGGTGGCTTTGTGTGTTGACCAATATTTGGCAATTGTGTTATCCCTGTGAAGGGTAATATCTTACAGTGTAAATTCTCTTGTAATCACAATGGTAGGTCTAGTGTGTGTGTGTATATATATATATATCATCATCATCATATTCAACCATTATCTATCCACTGCTGGATGAAGGTCTCTCCAAATGCTTTCCACACAAGTCTATCCTGAGCAATTCGCTTCCACGTCACCCCAACCTGTTTTCTTATTTCATCCACCCATCTAGTTTGAGGACGTTTTCTAGGTCTTCGGTGGTCTCTTGGAATCCAGTTCAGAATTTCTGTTGTCCATCGTTGATCAGTTCTTCTTGCAATATGCCCAGCCCATCGCCATTTCAGCCCTTTTACTTTAACAATGATGTCCTCTACTCTAGTTTGCTCTCTCACCCAAGTGTTCCTTTTTCGATCTCTCCTAGTTATTCCAAGCATGCACCTCTCCATGCTCCTTTGCGTTGTCTGTAACTTTCGTATTGCTCCAACTGTTAGACTCCATGTCTCTGATCCATAAGAGAGGACTGGCAATACACACTGGTTGAAGACCTTTCTTTTTAGACACAAAGGCAATTTCCCCTTCAGGATAAAACTGTTTCTTCCAAATGCACTCCAGCCAAGTTTAATACGTCTGTTGAGTTCTTTCATAATGTTGCCATCCATTGAAATCAGCTGGCCAAGGTAAATATATGAATCAGCAATTTCTAGCTCAATGTTGTCAACTTGTATTTTTGTTTCCTCTACGAAATTATTGAACATGATCTTAGTTTTTTGTAGGTTCATCTTGAGTCCAACTTCTTTACTTCTAGTTGAGAGCTCCTGTACCATGTCTTGGAGTTCTGATGGGTTCGTTGAAAAAATAACAATGTCATCAGCAAACCGCAAATGATTTAAATATTCACCATTTATTTTTATTCCCTTGTCATTCCAATTTATCTGCTGAAAAATCATCTGTAAAGCTGAAGTAAAAAGTTTTGGAGAAATGGTATCTCCCTGCCTCACACCTTTACCAATTTTGATAGTTTTGGTATCTTTATGTAACCGAAATTTTGCACTTGCATTTTTATACACACGTTTCACCATGTCAATGTACACATCCTCGATGTCTGTTGATCTTAAAGAGTTGATGACTGCTGATGTTTTAATAGAGTCAAAGGCCTTCTCATAGTCAATAAATGCCACACACAATGGAAGTTCATATTCATGTGTTCTTTCAATTAATTCTCTTAATACTTGAATATGGTCCACTGTACTGAATCCACTTCGAAATCCAGCTTGTTCTCTTGGTTGAGCTGCATCTAATTTTTTCTGCAGGCGATGTGTTAGCACTTTTGTGAAGATTTTATAAATAGCAGGTAACAAGCTAATTGGTCGGTAATTTTTCAAATCCTCTTTATCACCTTTTTTATGCAAAAGAATTACTGTTGCAGAATCCCATTGGTTTGGTATGTTACCGCTGTTAAGACATTTGGTAAAGAATTTTGCAAGTATGTCTTCTACATATTCTCCAGCTTCTTTTAGGATATCTAATGTAATACCATCATCACCAGGGGCTCTTCCTTTCTTCATATTTTTTATTGCAAATGAAACTTCTTCTTTTAAGATTTTAGGAGCTGTTCCTTCGACTATTTCAGTGTCTTCGTTTAATCCACTGTTACTTTCATATAGTTTTTTGTAGAATTCTTCAACTCTTCTAAGTATTTCTTCCCTATTTCTTGTTACGGTGCCATCCTCTCCTTTTAATGCAATGATGTGTTTCTTCCCAACAGATAAACTTCCTTTAACAACCCTAAGGCTCTTGTTATTTTCAATGGCTTTCCTTACTAGCTCACAGTTGAATTTTCTTATGTCTTCTTTCATGCTTTTGCGCAGAGTTTTACAAAGTTCTATGTACTCAATCCTGGAACTGGTATTTCGATTGTCCACCTTCATATCTCTTCGCCTTTTCATGAGCTGTTTCGTCTTCTCAGATAATTTGCTATTGTGCTTTTTACAGGTTACACCACCAATTTCCCCAGCAGTTTCAACTATTGTCTTAACAATGTTTTCATTTGCTTCTGAGATATCAATTTCTTCAATATATCTATGTATAGAGTGTGTGAGTGTATGTGTATA
>QLNU02015360.1:233709539-233721504 GCA_006491805.2 Dysdera silvatica
TTATCTAATTACCAAAAGTAATGTGCTAAATGATAAATAATGAGTATAGCATTCAACTAACGAAAAATCTTAAGAAAATAATGATACTTAATATTTTTTAAAACAATAAAAAATAAAACTTTTAAAATTTGCCATTTTTTCAATATTAAAATGCATCTAGATAAAAAATATTATTTAATCTCTTATTTTTTTCGTCTTTTTATTAATCATGTATGGCTACAAGAAAGTGACAATTTTTATTACCCTAGTATAAAATTTTTTTTAAATATGCGTGAAAGACCAAAATTTACTGTTTTGAGAAAAACGCGTTTAAAGAAAAATATTTGTTAATATTGGAGTTATTTTCTATTAGCATCAACTGACCTTCATAAATATGTTTAGTACGACAGAAGAGTATGTGAAACCTTCCTCGGATGTTGTAATTTTAATTTTTTGCAACTTCTGTTAGCTTTCCACCTAATTATAAGTTTTCGCAGCGGTCTTGGAGCGGCGATCCAAATACGATATTTGTTTTTTGTCCATTATTTTTTTAATATATATAAAAATGTTTAATTCCTTACATTTTTTGATCATGTACCATTACAAGAATATGACAAATTTCATTTCAATAGCACAGATAATCGTTTCAATAGACAGATAGTACAGATGATTTTGTAAATATCTTGGGCACAAGGGTGAAATATACAGTCTTGAGAGAAACACGTTTAACGAACAATTCTTTCCAATTTTGAAGTTATTATCTGTATGGAATAACACACCTTCATAAATCCATTTAGATTGCCTCAGCAGAGTATATGGGACCACTTTTAGATGCTATAGTCTTATTTTTCTGTAACTTTTGTTGACTTTTCACCTGACGACAAGTTTTTATAGCACTTTTGGTACGATGAACAGAATATGATATTCACTTTTCGTCCATTATTTTCGTGGCATGTGCAGCATATAAATCAGGATTAACTAATTCCACACGCTTCCATGGTGAACAAACGCCCTTTTCCACCCGCATTAAATTGCATAACTGCTTCATTGGTAGCAGTGTTTACGATTCTCCTACCTGAACCAGATGACTTCAAGCAGAATTTCCAAATTAATAAATTCAACGGTTCATTTGGATATTATATTTCCCCACCCCTAAACAACAAGATAACAATTTGGGACGAGAACGGTCATTTAAAATTGGTTTTATTCTCTTCATGACTGATTTGGGTAAAAAAATTCTGATGATGTGACGATAGTTTATTTTCCGCAATAGCACATTAGTAACTACACTATGATTCGTTTCATTTGGGACAAAATTTACGTGTTAGGTTGTTGTCATCAGCACCTGTATGGAAAAACATAGCCTATATTGATTTGAGTATGCCATTTAAATTATCGCTGTGTTCTGTTCTGGCATTACCATAATATAGTCTACCTTTGTTTCTCTATCGGTTAATCTACCTTTACCATCAAAAGTTTTGGCGCCCTCCAATTTCTTGCCCATAATATTTTGCTTGATTTTTAGTAACCTAGCTCCTGTTCGTTTTTGAATATGGTCAACATATTCGTTTTTTTTTTTAATATTCACACATATGGAGTAATTCCTTTATCGACAAAAATGCTTTTGCATCACCATGTCCTATATATCTGATATATATTTAGCTTTTTGCAATTTCTCTGCACACGTGAATATTCGACATATTCCGACAACCTCCATACTGTCAGCTGAAGCACTGATTTTTTCGCATTCCTTTTCGTGCAAAGTTTTCGAGCCTTGATGAACTTCCGCACACAAATTTCACTTTTTACAAAGTAAGGACATAACTTCTTTGTTGATTACTTTTACACTTTTATCTGTAATCACTGTATGTACACAATTTCGAATTACACTTTTTACAAAATGAGGACGTAACTTTTTTGTCGCTTACTTTTACACTTTTGTCTCCAATCGCTATGCGTGTTGTTGATAAAAAAGTATACTTCTAAATTCTGTCCTCACTATCATATCCGAGGATACAGAAAGAATAACTTCATTTCTTGCAGATTTCTTCGCTGAATTTTTCACAACCTCAGACTTGGCCATATTAACAGATATATATTTAACATGTTTGTCGTAAGAAGCTTCTGCATTTGAAGGTAATAAATCCATGACTGCGCAAAACATGTTCATCTCAGATAATCCCTGGCCCACGAATCTTATGGCATACAAGAAACGAAGGTTTATTTCTGCTACATTGTTTTTAAAACCAATAGATTTTAACTTTGGATACAAGCTATAGGTCCACAAGCACAACAGTTCAATATAAATTTCAGTGACAATCCACTTACATTTTCTTCAGTAAACTTAATATATCCACCTCACGTTTTACACGAAATGAATTGTTCCAAGGTTTCAAAGATCAAATCTTTATAATTCGATATCCTTGGAAGGTCTCATCGGCAGAAGATTTAATTTTCTCTTAGACCATTTCCCATTTTTTACTGGACGGCATTTCAACATTTCTTATGTACATATTGCCTTGGAATTTCCACATTTTAGGTCGAACACTAGAAACTCATTTCTTTATTATTAATATTATTTTTTTAACATATCCATAATGATTAAAAAATTATTAAATTGGTTAAAAAATAAACGTAAAATAAAACTTGAAATAGCACAGCAAGCAAACACGCCTGCACTCAAAACGATAAACAGTATTTGTTTACAAAATATAAGACGAGTAAAGTAGTTTACTTCTTTCCCCGTGCTGCCATTCCTAAATTAGCATGTGCGAGTGACTACATGCAGCCACTTTTCCCATTTAAAATTCTTTATTTTTTTTAAGTGCTAAACATGAAAACACTAAAAGTAAACATTGCGTTTCAGCATCCTTTTAACAGCGATTTTCGAAATTACTATTTCCGTAATTTATTTATAACTGGGGTTCTACTTCGATTTTAAGTACGAGGTTGGTATCAACATTTTTAGAAATGGTTGGTCTTTCATTTAAAAAAATAAAAAAAATGTTTGTTTTTTTTAAGCCGGAAGGGGTATGTGCTGCCTTCATATTCCGTAGGGCCACCTTCTGCCTTCAATACAACATTGATTCTTCTTGGCATGGACTCTACGAGATGTTGACAGGACGTTCATGGACTCTGAAACCATGCTTGATGATTATTACTTCCAATAGCGTGAGCTTGGATGGTTGTCGATCTAGATGCTTGATGGCTCTTTCAACTTCATCCTGCAAATGCTCAATGGGATTGAGATCTGGGAATTGTGGGGAGCCACCTAAATAGAGTAAACTTTTCTTCATGTTCCTTAAACCAATCCTGTACAATACCAGCACTATGGCACGACGCATAATTTTGTTGAAAGTAGCTGTCGCCATTGGGATAAACCAACATAACGTGATGTACTTGGTCAGCAACGATGTTTAGATATGGTGTCTTATTCAGACGTTGATGAATACGAATTAAAGAGCTCAAAGCATGCCAGGAAACATTTCTCACGCCATCACCTTGCCTCCACCAACTTGAAGGGTTATAGCAATGCACTTAGTGTCCATTCTTTCGTGATTTTTCAGCCAAATTCTCACACGACCATCTGCATGGTGTAACTGAAAACGTTATTTATCAGACACATAACTTGTTTCCAATTATCCACTGTCCAATCCTTATGCTTCGTTGCAAATTTAAGATGTTTTATCTTGTTAGCTACACAGTGTCATCTTGTTAGCTTGATAGCAACTGTCTTCTAACTGGCCTTCGGCTTCCATATCCCATACAATGCATCGTACGGCGAACAGTATGTTCAGAGATCGTTTGAGACGATCCTTGATTAACATCTGCTGCACTGTTATTCTTCTGTTGTCTTTTACAAGTCTGGAGGCTTTTCATTCCGTCCGAGTATTCGGTAGTGGGTGACGACCATAAGTTGCACGTTGAGACCCAGTTTTTTGTCTGACAGTCCAGTCTTTAAACACTTTAACTAGAACTGTTATTGAACATTTCATAGATGCGGCGGTTTCACTGATACTCGCACCATGGCTTCAAGCTCCTACAAACATCCCACCTTCAAAGTCCATCAAATCACGCTTTTCCCCACATGTTCACGAACAAATCACCTATACTGCTCTCTCAGGAACTAAGCTTTCCATTTTTATACTAGCTTAGCCTTCTAGCGGCAACAGTATGACGCCATAGCTAATTTGATTAAAACGGCCAGGTGGTCCTAATAAAGTGGCGACTTAGTGTATATTCTTGTGAGCGAGTATTTTGCTTGTATTTTGCCAGAAGTAAAGTTTAGTGTTCAGAAGGGGAGTAAGAAAGAATATTTCATTTTGAAGCTGAGTAAGAATGCAGTGACAGAGAGAAATTCTAGCAGAAAGAAATTTAAGACTTGTGTTATGTGCAATGCGATGTCCAAAGGCTGAATGTACAAGAGGTTTAACTTTAAGTTTGAAAGGGATAAGAAATTCCTTTTTACAGGTGTGATTAAAGTGAAGATGTTCTTATGGAGCTATCTGAAGAAACTGCTTTGTCCTCACAAAATTTTAACATTAAATTCTGTAAATGATACCTTGATGACATATTTTTTGTACTTAAAATTAATATAATATAAAGCTTCTTCCATTATTTACACAAAAAAAAAATTACATATGAAACAGAACAGAGAGAACTTTCCTAGACGTTCTTGTACACAGATCTCACGATAACTCAATCTTCACCTCAGTTTACCGTAAACCCACACATACAGACAGATATCTCGATTTTAAATCGCATCATCCAACATGCCACAAAGCTTCCGTTGTTAAAACATTAAGTCTTAGAGCGAATTCTCACTGCAGTAATGAAACACTTTCAAACACAGAAACAAAACACATACACACGGCACTTAAAAATAATGGATACCCTAAACGATTCATTCTCAGAAACTGTAGACCCAATAGTACATCTTTAAATGACACGTCTCACACCCGCATATCCATTCCATATATTCACGGCATTTCCGAAACAATCTCTCGCATCCTCAAGGAAGCAAATATCAAAACATTCTATTCCCCTGTCACAACACTTCGCAAACAACTTACAAAAGTTAAAGACCCAGTTCCACCAGAAGATCTCACAGGCGCCATATACCAAATACCATGCAAAGACTGCAACAAACATTACATAGGGCAAACAAAAAGAATTATTAAAACAAGAAGAAAAGAACACAAACATGAACTCGCGAAAGGAGACATAGCCTCACGTCTGGCAGAACACGCTTTACAACACGGACACGACTGGGATTCAGCAAAACTACTATATCGACGTATCACAAACAGAACGAGTTGACTCTTCTTAGAATCTTGGGAAACTTACAAACTACATGGGAAAGCCATTAATACATCACAACCACTTCCAGAAACTTACAAACAACTCTTACTCTGAAATGTATGGGACTTCCCCAACATTAGGTACCCCACAGTACAGGTTTCTCATTGGTTCCCATTGGGTTTTTACATGATTTCTATTGAAAGCTTCCCATTGGTTCTCACTTGTGTTTTCCCTTCTGCGGGGCGGCTTTTCCAGAAATTTCAAGTATAAAAAGAGACAGAAACATAACATCGTCATTACTCCTGATGAAGGACTGCTGCTGACGCGTCCGAAAGCTTGGGTGATCTTTTTCATTGCTATTTTACCAGCGCTTTACCTTTGTATGTAAATTTCTTACCTGGTACCTTGTATCTTATTTCTAATATAAATTGTTTAAATATATAGGCTGTAGCAGTCTAGTTAGAACTGCTTCAGGCAGCAGACAGACTAAAGTCGCAAAGATCGGCCACTATCCGTTTCTGAATGACAGCATAAGCTTGTGTCTCGGAATATAATTTTGTTTTCTACAGGTTAGCATATAAGTAGGTGTAAGTTTAAACCAAACCAGCTAGAAGTTTAAAATTAAAAGGTGACAACCATTTCTTGCTTCAATAGATCATATCCCAAGTTATTCAACAAGTTTTAAGGATCAGTAACCGAATCAAGGTATGTGAATTCCTTAAAGTTTCTTTTTACTTCGACTAAGATTTTCCAATTAACATCTTTAGTCTCCTTTTTACTTAAATGAAACGTACTTTAATGAAATACCACATAACAGGAAGTTTATCTAAAAATTCGGAATAATTTTCCCGCTGTGCCCTTTTTTCTTTAAAGGAAATTTTAACCTCATCAAAAAACTGCCTTTGAAGCAACCCTCGCTGGAGTACATCTAATTTTAGATCACTTCTTTCCAAATAGCGAATTTAATGCAACAGTACGCCAGCAAGTACTATTGATTTTTTTTTTACGGTTTTTAATTTTGAGTTTGAAAGTGGATTGCCAGTTCCTTTAAACAAGTCTTTAACATTAAAGGCGCACGAATACAAAAGCCTGCGTGTCCGGTATTTCAGTTGGATTAATGAACTATGCATCTATTATTCAAGTTTTGAATAATTAGACGAGTTAAAAATATCCCAAATTTATATGGTAGAATCCTAAGGTAATATCTTAAAGAATCCTGATATATCTTAAATACCTGTATGAAAATTTATAATATGTAGCTATATATAATTATAATTTATCGTAATAAACAATTAAATAAATTCGTAATACCTTAAATAAGGTAATGTAACCATAAGGTAATATATTAAATAATTAAATTAATTAAGGTAATATAATAAATAATAAGGAATTATTAACAGAAGCTTGATTACCAAAACGAAATCACTTCTTACGAAGTAATTTTGTATATCGTCTGTATGAACCATTTACATATATCGCAATATCATGAATGGATAACGTTTCTCTCTGATTTGTATTTTTAGTAGATATATAACTAAAAATATGGGACGATTTGGAAAACACTAAAAATGACTCAAAATATTTGCCATTTTAAAGTATCTTTCCAACTTGCCTCTCAAGAGGGTTAAAACCAAAAAACAAAAAAAAAGTTTCGCTGGCACAACCTATATTCGCTTTGGGATAAAATATTTTCCCCTCAGAATACAGAAGGAAGCTACGTTCTTATTTCTGAAAATTCCGATTTTTACGTAGTCCGCAACTCCTCTGTTCCCTAAAATGGTTTAGGCTTTCAAGGAGATTTAGAATCCCAAATCCTGAGCTTCCAGAAGAAAGACGGTCTAGATAACATTTAAATTAAGGACACCTCACCATACAGAGAGGAATAGTTTTTGAAAAGTTTGGCACGGAGCGTTTGTCAAACTGGTCCCCATTTTCTTTGGCATCTTCCTATAAAAGTACAACAGGGATATTTAAGAAGGTAATTCTGGAGAAAACGGTTTTGGTTTAAGCATGCTATAATCGGAAATACTTATTCAGCCTTTAAATTATAAAGAATTTGTTCTTAAAGGAATTTCCCAAATTAAGAATGCAAATAAAAAGGTTTCACAGATGATATCATTCATCATCCATATATCTATATTTTTAAAACCGCATTTTTGCATTTAAAAATTTGGACTATATTGAAAAGCTTTTGGCTAATTTCAAAAATAACGAAACTAAATATAATAATTAATCTTAGAACTAGTAAGCCATTTGCATAATAAAAATGCGGTAGTTTTTCTACAAAAGCGTTCCACATTGTAAAATAATGTATGCATTTATTGTAATTAGAAAAATGTGAAAAACTTGCATGAAATTTATTTCATTTCATGAAGTTACGTAACAATATATTTTGGGTTAATTGTTGAATTAAGTTATGAATTTAAAATGAAAAAATTAAACAGTACCGCTTAGGGAAGTCATGAAAATGATGCTGTAAAACAAAAGAGTGAAGAAAATCAATTCATCACACTAGGCACATTTTAATAATATTATATATAAGTTTGGAGGTCAAAATAAATTCCTTTTGGCAGTAGGGCCAAATTTTACCAAAGTTTCTCTTAAATATATTAACATCTTCTCTTTTATTTCTTCTGGTACCCCATTCATTGATATTAGTGGTATATAAATACGTTTTATCAAAATCAGTTTTTTTTCCGTTTTTCATCATGCGATGGTTGCATTTGATTTGGCAGAAAGTTAAAGCCACTTCGTTTGGAGTTAAAAATTTGTGTTGGGAGATATTAGCAATAAGATTTCTCATGTGCAAAATAAATTCTAGGGCACTATCTTCTATGTTCTCCATACTGTGGGTGTACATTTTAGTGACGTACCTTGTTGCCTTCCGCGCAAACTATTCTGTTTTGGCCTTTAAAATTGTGTAGCAAACTATCTGAACATTCAGCATCCTCAAATTCTAACTTATGGGATTTCAAGATCGCCTATCTTATCAAATCTATATCTTGAACCTGTAAATGATTCTCCCAACTTTTTTTTAAATTTGGCTAACACTTCATTTTTTATTATTTTATAGTTTTCTACATTTGCACCCATATTTGAAAGACATTACGTGGACATAGAAATATAAGCAACATGTTTTGCTTCCAGATATCTTCTGTTTGTTTTTTGAAATTGTTTTTTCGATAACTATTAAAATACCGAACAATTGTATTTTTTCTGAAGTAAATTTATTGGCCAATTGATCGTACTTTACAGTACATCTATAAAATCCGTTACCGATTATACCACTATCACTTTTTTCATCGATACGGGTATTACAATTGTTTTCAAAATCTAAACCGTTATTTTCACTCGCATCGTTATTATAAATTATGTTTTCGATTTTTGACAATACCTCTCGTCTTTGAGTTCCCGATTAGTTATTATCAATGGAAGCTTGTTGTATTTATTTACAGCTAAATTCAAAACGGATTCGATTATATTTACTACATTTTTCGTTTTGTCAGAATGAGAAGCTCGCAAAATTAGACTGCTAGCAGTTGCGAACGAGTTTACTATACCGTATGTTCAGTTGAAAAGGTAACACCCTATATATATATATATCTCTTCGTAGGATTTGAGTAGAAGCTTGAAAAAAAATGTCAAAGTTTATTTCCAATGGGAAGTTCAAAATTAATATCAAAGTATTTTCTTGTTCAATCCCCGACCCCCAGACATCCCGACTTTGAATTTTGAAACGACACCCCTATCTTGTGATATACCATTTTAAATAGCGTAAAAAAATATTTTTGTCAAAAACTAGATTAAATTGGTTCATGCATTTGGGAGAAAGAGCTAAAAAAAATTGTTATTTCGACGCTCTCAAACAATACTAGAGAGAGAGAGAGCGGTTGCTTTTTAGATTGAATGAATTGATGAGTGTATGAATTTTCACGCCGTCCGCGCAGAAAATCAGATTTCTTTTGCGTGTTGGTAATGCCAGTGATAATAGTGGTGTGGCATTTATTGTCAATAGGAACATTAATTTTTGTATTTATTGTTTTTGTAATTATTAATTAATAATATGACACAGTGCGTTGAAAATTTGAAAATTACAAAGAAATCAGGGATAGTATAATGACCATTCACATTCGCGAAAAACCAATGAACATTACCATCCTCCAAATGTATGCACTCACAGAGGACAAAAGTGAACTTAAAATGGAACAATTCTACTCTGAAGTCCGAAGAGCAATAAACGGAACATTTAAAGAAGACATCCATATCATGGGTGATTTCTATGCGAAAGTCGGAGAAGGCGAAGACACTGGAGTTAGTGGAATGTTCGGTCTTGGAGTAAGGAATGAATCTGGTGACCGCCTGGTACAGTTCTGCCAAGCAAATCTTCTTAGCATCAAGAACACACTTCTCAAGCAATCTAAAAGACGTCTGTATATCTGGATCTACCCAGATGGCAACCGCCGCAATCAGATAGATTTTATTCTTTGACAACAAAAATGGAAAAGTTCCGATGTCTTCCTCAAAAACACTTCCAGGTGCAGACTGCGGCACAGACCAGTAACTTCTGGTGGCCAATTTTCGACTATGCAGGATCAAAAGGAGCAAAGTGCAGCAGAAATATGACACAGAATAAAACGCCATTAGATATATGCAGGTGAAGTAAGAAACAGATTCACACCGCTCAACACTGAAGGAAACGCCAGAACAAATTTGGCGAAACATATGGGTGTTATCAGTGGGATGCCAAAGAAAAAATTCTTTTTAACAAAAGGTCAAAAGCCAGCAAGTAGTCATCAGAAAGAACTGCTCAAATTGTTGACAAAAGACGGGAAGCCAAAGCTGCTAGCAGAAAAAACAAGGCCAGAAGGCTGAATTCAGAGTTTCAACAAGAAGCCCGAAAAGACAAAGGAAAACAGTGGGCAGAGTATTGCCGAGAGATGGAAGAGGCGAGTCAGAAAGGACACACCAGAGATTTCTTGCTCATGTAAAAGAGATTCGCACTCCATTCAGTATCAGGAGGGGTACACTTACGGACAAAGAGGGAAAAGACCTGAGCAATCAAGGAAAGATCAGGAAACGGTGGCAAGAATATACTGAAGATCTGTACACAAACAGAAACCAATGTCAGGAGACTAGTGACCAGGGAGCAATTGAAATAGAGCCTTGTATTTTAGAGCAAGAAGTCGAAAAATGGGCACTGAAACAACTTCACGAAAGAAAGGTAGCGGGGACGGATGGAATTCCTGCGAAACCCCTCAAAGGGGAGCCTATCACTGTACTCATCGCACTATGCAAGAAATATGGAGTACTTGCTAGTGGCCAGAAGACTGGAAAAGGTTAGTGCACATTCCCTTACCCAAAAAAGGTGATGCTCGAGAATGCTTAAACTACCGCCCAATTGCTCTTAATCCACACGCAAGCAAGATCTTGGTAAAAGTCATCAAGAAGCGGTTGCAAATATTCATTGATTTTGAATAGCCGTATGTTCGGGCTGGTTTCAGAAGAGGCATTCGAGATTATATTGCCAATATCCGTTGAATTATGGAAAAGGCCCGTGAGTACCAAAAGAACTTGTATATGTGCTTCAATGAACACAGTACAGCTTTTGACTGAGTCGAACTAAGCTCTGGAAAGTTCTGCAAAATCTTGGAGTCCCGGTTCATTTGACTAAACTTCTCAAATCACTGTATACTGTCCAGGATACGACTGTGAGAATATATGGTGACACAGACTGATTCAAGATTGGGAAAGGCATGAGGCAAGGAAGCATTTATCGCCATTCATATTCAATTTTTACGTTAAAGCGATCATTCGAAAATTTAACCTAGACACATTTACCATCGGAGTGAAAATAGGACGCAGGCAAATCAACAACCTGAGATAGGCAAATGGCACAACTTTATTAGTAGAAAATGAAAAGGACTCGGAATAGTTAATCATGAAAATCAAAGAGGAAAGTGGAAAGATGGGTTTGCACTTAAACATAAAAAAACCATATGACAACAGTCAAAAATGCGAATGTGACTATCAAATTAAAAAAAGAATTTTAAGCAGTCGAAGACTACATCTTTCTCAGGTCTAAAGTTGATTGCACTTGCAAGTCAACACCAGAAATCAAGCAGCGAATTATATACCTCGTGTTTATAAAAATTGTAACACCATGAAGGACTCGTCCGAATTGAATGAAATTTAATGTACAAACGACCTGTGTTGATACAAATAAACGATTAAAATTACAAAGCAAAAAAAACAATATTACATGTCGAAAATCAGTATTTGGTGAAGCCACCACGCGCTGCAATAAGTGATGCTATACGACGTGGCATGGAATCAAACAGATGTTGAATGTGTGCCTGAGGAAGAGCATTCCAGATTGCTTGTATGCGACCCCAAAGTTCATCTGTAGTAGCTATGGGACGAGGATCACGAGCGAGACGCCGACCAACGAAATCCCACACATGTTCAATCGGCGACATATCCGGCGAATAGGCAGGCCAAGGAAGAAGCTGTATCTGTTGTGATGAAAAGAAGTCTTGAACATTCCTGGCAATATGTGGGCGGGCATTGTCCTGTTGAAATACAGCTCCGGGAATGCCTTGAAGGAAGGGAACAACTTCGGGCTCCAGAACTTCATTGATGTACCGGTTGCTGTTAAGATTACCCACAATTCGTAGTAGCCAAGATC
>QLNU02015360.1:233721604-233738565 GCA_006491805.2 Dysdera silvatica
CTGATGTTTTAAATGTTGAGTCGAAGTTCGTATTGGGGGAAGATCACGGTTTCTTTCCTTTAAGAACTTCTATTCAACCTGTAAAGAACTAAAAAGCATTAACTGAAAGCTATGCATTGAAACTTACGCAACACCTCACTTTGTAGCAGTCCATGTATATACTACATGCGAGCCGTATGTCTTTCCTTACTAACTGAAGGATGCTGTACAACGGCGATCGCCAACCGGTGGTCCGCGAGAAAATTTTGGTGGTCTGCAGAAAAATTTGGACATACGCCATTTTTAATGTTTGATTAATAAAACAAAAATAATATTCTAAGAAATTCTCATATTCTGAATGACAATTTTTGCCTTTATATTGCACTAAATTCACGAAATATGGTCTGCAGGGACGGGCTCTTCGGACCACCCTCTGGCTACGGCCCTGTTTAATAACAAGCTGCCTCCTACTGGTATACTGTCCTCCCAATATTTTTATGCCGTCTGTACCCATGCGTGGCCCTATATAAGAGGACCGGAATATAACGAGAAGCTTGGGACCAAAGGAAATGCAAACTATATCCGATCCGTAAACGTCTATTTCACTTAAAACTGTCAAATCCTATTGCACTAAATCACTATACCAAACAAAATCCATATTTTCTTCGCTATATCCAGAAAATCGCTAAATGTGTGCTTGTTACGGGCGCCGTTGGCTGGGCAGGGGGACCCTTCCCCCAATGTTTATATTAGGGTTCCATGTCACCCCACCCAATTTCAAACAAATATTTTATAACAGGTTACGTCGTACAAATTTAAAATATGTTCTTTCTCTTTTTTAATCTAAGGAGCGTAGATATATTTTTCGGCGTAGTGTATTTAGTGCGAAATAAAAAAATGCACTTTGTCATTTATTTGATGTAATTATTTTTGTTAAATTGTATTATATATCTCTCTCTTTTTTGCGTGGCAGCGTTTTAATTCACGTGTTTTGATTTCAACTTTCAAATTTTCAATTTTTTTTTTTCCAAAATTTCAATTTTCAAATTTCGCAACGTTTTTAATAACGTTACAACTATAGTTTCTATATTTCAATTTCACAAGCTCAGGGACCTTTTTGACCCATTAAGCTCATTATAAAGACATATATTAAAAGAACTGTCTACAGCATCACAATAAGCATAAGAAATACGAAATTAAGTAAGGTGCATTGCATGCGAAATTGAAACTGGAAATATAACAAGAATACTAATTTTATGGAAAGTGAAAGTCATCAACAAGGAGCACATTTAAATTAAACACTGCCTTGTGGGTGTCTGTTATCTCTGTAAAGAGTTGTTAACAACAAGGCCTTAACCAGAAATTTTTTTGTGGAGGCAAGAATTTTTTACAGCCTCGCTAATGAATAAGTATTGGTAGTAAAAACGTTTTGAAAGTGGGGCGGGCACTTTCAGCCACCCGATGGCGACGGCCCTGGTTAAAAACGGGCTGCCTTCTACTGGCATATTGTTCTCCCCCCCCAATATTTTTATGCCATTGGCGCTCATGCATGCATTTATCCCCAACATAACATCAAAAATATTAGCGAAAAATTTTTCACAGGCTTCACATTTTTTGGAAATGCAAGTGCCAAAATAACTTGATCAACTTCAATTAAAAAATGTAACCCGCTACATAGCTGTAATGTGTGAAGGAAAGTGGTCGTTTGGGTAATCATATGAGTCATAGTCATGTTTAAAGTAAAAAATTTTAAAAATTACTAAGTGCAAATCTTAGTATTTTATTTAAATCTTGAATTTTTCATCTGAATAAAGTGCATTACTGACAAATCGAGCTTCAGTCTTAAATTATATTAACACTGAACCCACAACCGCCCCATATTTATATTTTGCCAGGTGATTTACACATATATTAGCTATCCTTGGTATTAATTTGAAAATTTTTAAAAATGTGCTTCTTGAGAAATTAAAAATTTAATTTTAAATTTGACTAAATATTTTTTGTCTTAACCCATATAATGTTGTATATCGTAGGAAACGGTAGGATAAATTCTGTAAAATGACGCATATTCCAGCTGTATATCTTATTTAGGAGAGCTTTCACATCAATTCAAAAAATTGCCCTTCATGCTTTTTTTGGTCGATTTTTGAAAATTTTAAATATCTAATTTCAAAACGAGTTGACCAATCTAAAAAAAATTGGGTATTTTTACAAGTCTATAGGGATAGTATAAATGTGCCAAATTTGACGAAACTCTGAGATGGTGAAATTTGTAAAAATTGCAACACCATGAAGGAGTCACGTGATTGAGCTGAAACTTCCAGGAAATGCAAATTAGGGTATGCTATTCCAATGATTAGAATTTCAGAGTCATCGCGCATGCGTGGGCTGAGCAGCGCCCTCTGAACTGCTGATGGATCCGCATAAATAGAGGGCTTTTGGATCTTTCATCTACTCGATCATATTGGCCTATAAACCGAAATTCAGAAAAATCGAGTTCTGACAGTTCGCGAGGTTCTCTTGTAAGTGTAAATCTTAGTATACTTGAATTTTTCACCTGAATAAAATGCATTACTGACAAATCGAGCTTCAGTCTTAAATTATTATAACACTGAACCCATTACCGTCCCATATTTATATTTTGCCAGGTGGTTTACACCTATACCAGATATTCTTGGTATTAATTTGAAAATTTTTAAAAATGTGTTTTTTGAGAAATTAAAAATTTAATTTTGACTAAATATTTTTTGTCTTAACCCATATAGTGTTCTACAGCATAGGAAAGGGTACGATAAATTCTATAAAATGACACCAATCCCAGCTCTCTATCTCAATTAGGAGAGATTCCACGTTAATTCAAAAAATTGCCCTTCATGCTGTTTTGGTTGATTTTTTAAAACTTTAAATATCTGTAATTTCAAAACGAGTTGGCCCATCTCAATAAATTTGGTACTTTCATAAGTCTATATGAAACTTATAAATGAGCCAAATTTCATGAAAATCTGAGATGGTGAGGTAAATTTTTTACTAAAATTGTGTTGATTTGACATAGAATAACCCAAACGTGAGTTTACTTGGGTGAAGTGCTATGGTCAGTATGGATAAGATCTGGAAGAGCAAAGACCTGGGTCTCACTATCAACTGAAGACTTGTCCATGGCATTATATTCCCAATCATAACATACGGGTGTGAAAGCTGGACTATGAAAAAGGCTGACAGGTGCAAACTAGACGCTTTTGAGCCATGGTGCCGCAAAAAGGTTCTTCGAATACCATGTAGAGCTAGAATCACAAACAGGGATGTCCTGAAACGCATCAACATGGAGACATTACTGGAAGGCCAGATTACCCGATTACGACTGATCATTTTTGGTCATGTCTTGCGCACAGACTCTGCTGGAAGTAGACCAAATGCCTCGTTCCATGAGAACAACCTTTATATATTCACTCCAAACATTGTAGTTGGAAGAATTTAACATGACTGCATTTAATGAAAAACCTGCCATGGTTTTTAACGCTTAAAAGTTATTGTGAAAATTTCTAAACTGTTCAAATAAGTCTTTCCTATTTAAATAATGTTTAACTCTCACCTTTAGTTAATACCACGATGCATATTTCGTTGTTAAATTTACTTCTTTAAAGGCACAAGCATCAGAATTAATTGACGTTAAAAATAGGCACTCGTAATACAGCGTCGTATATAAGCGTTTTGCAAACATGTTAAGCATCCAGCATTTCGGGCGCGGCACGCCCTCCCTCGAAGAACATAATTTTGCCTTGGCAGGGTGAAAAGCTCGTAGTAGACTTCAATAAACGTTGAACTTGGCCCATAACCATTTTGTTGGAAGTAGACATCTTTTAAAATTAATTGAAGCTTTAAATGACAAAACGAATAAGAGACTTCTTGCTTAGTTTCATCTTGAAACTTTATTGGACTACAAGCTTTTAAATGATAAAAAAAAAAACATTAACGTGTTTGTCTTGCTCTTTACGCAAGAACCATCCCAACAAGAAGTGAACAAACTGCAATCAAAAAAAATATGGGACCTGATACAGGGCCGCAGAAAAAATAACTACGTCATACTATGACGTAAATATGCAAATTGTTACTGACGCAAATACACAAATTATTACAGTGTTTCTAACAGACTCACTAGAAAAATCTATAACGTTGGGAATGGTCTCTGGATTCAGAAAGAGAGTCCGGCAAAGAACACGTTGGCTTTTCACCATCCAAGCAGACACAAAATTGAATATTGTACAATTGAAGGAGAAAGTTCTGGATAGAAACGCATGGAGGAAGTTGGCATATGAAGTCTCCAAGGGTAGAATACGACTGAATGGATAACAGCAATGCGTACTAGTGCGAGATAGCCACAAATACTGAAGTCAGCTTTCGTTATTTCAATCGGGATATAAGCGCGAATAACGCAAAAGAACGATTTTACTTTCAGCTGTTTTTCTTGAATGCATGAAGCAATTTAATTTTTTTTGTGGAAATACTTTACTTTTCTACGCTGTTTAAAATGATGCATCATGAGATGGGTGTGTCAGTTTAAAATTAAAAGTTGGAATGCCTGAGGTACGGGGGGGAAGTTGAATAAAAAAATTTTTTTGACGTTTATTTTGAACTTCTCTCCCTGGAAATAAAAATTACCTTTTTTTTTCAAATTTCTACTGAATTCTACTGAACTGATATATACACGGTGTTACGTTTCAAGTGAACACACGGTACAAGCGAACGCTATATTGAAATGCTCCGCAAATCTTCGAATGCACTAAATGCCCGTGAATTAAATAAGTCATGAATAGTTATTTTTTATATGATTTTTTTTACATGTTTAGAATTACATGATACGTGATGTTTTTTTCATTTGTTAAATACCATAATCCTTCATAATCTCATCGACTTTAAAAGTGTTTCGGCTCACATACAGTGCGATCAGAAAATATCAAACTTTGCGTAAAAAGTGTCATTTTTTGGATTTCATATAATAAAATTTTTATACGAATTTAGCAGGAAAAAGATTCCCTATTCTTTATAAGGAACTCTAACACTATTTATTCCCATAGGTCTCATCTCAAAGTGCGTTTCACACCGAAAAAATTTTCCCTTGTAAGTATGTACGAAGAGAAATGTAAGATTGATACTAAATATCACTATTTCATGTGTTTAGTCTTTGACTTCAAAATCGCTCGTAAAATTACTAGCAGTTCTCGTATATTTTTAATGATTTGGTTTCTAGTGTAATGGATAATACAGGAAAAAAGTATTTGAAATTATAGGGTTGAATTTAGGCATATCTATAAAATTACTTTCCGACTCCATTTGAATTTGCGCGATTCGGGAGGGCAGCATTTTGGTTCCAGAATCTGATTTTCCGACAATACTTTATTCCGTTTCTATCACTCCATGATTTTATCACGTCCCCTCTTATAGAAGTAGTAGATAAAAAAAAATCCATTACGTAGAGCAATGTCTTGGAATCCAAGACGGATGAAGTTAAAGTCGAAAAAGACTCACAAAATATTTTACCGAATGAAAGATCTCAAGACACAGTTGTTTTTTTCACCTGCTGGACACTCGAAACTTGAAAATAGCTTTTCCCCATTTCCCACATTTTCCGGAGGTATTACTAATTCTGCTTTTCTCAAAGAAAACTTCAGCTTTTTTAAAATCCTGTCATCATGATGTATCTCTGAAAAATGTCAAAATTTGTTGTACTGCACAGACAGTTTCCTTAACTTGTTTTCAGACTTTATAATTACAGACTTATAATTGAAGGAACGAAATATCCAACTGAAAGAAGAATTCGTATTATTTTAGATGAAGTAGAATAGCGGAAGACCTACACATTTTAACGCGATAATAGAAATAGTGATTTTCCTCATACCGAAAAATATAAAATATGGTCCTGACATTTCTATTTTTTCTTTTTTTATGCTTCTCAATAGATCAGGGGTCTTCAATCCGCGGCCCGCCGACATGTTTTATGTGTCCCGCTGACTCATGAAAAATACAAATTGTTTCACACAAAAATAACATCCCTGCTCCCTTTGAATCTGAAATAAACATTGTATTTTATTCTGTTGGCATTTTCACATTTCGTAATAAATATCTTAAAACACTATAGAACTAAAGTAATACGCGGTCTTCCCTCAGTCGTGTTTTACTTCAGTTTTCTAGCGTATATGGGATACTTTTATTGATTTACAATGCAAAAGTGATTAAATGAACAACTTGGAACTCACTGAAGTCTATCCGAAATATGAAAATAAGAACATCTTCCCAACCATCTGACTGCATGCTCTGAAAACGTTACTGTTCTTGAGCACTTACATCTGCACATAGGTCTAGGCAGAAAGTTCATAAGGAGAGGGTTACAGGCTTACAATGGGGGGTTACAGAGCTACAACTCCACGTACGTATGCATACAAAAATTCATCGCAATAGGAGGTTACAACTCCCTCAACCTCTACATACGCTAGTGCTTCAGTGAAGAGCTCTTTTCAAGAATGAAGTTGGTAAAATCAAAAGTTAGGACCAGAATAACTGACGTTTACGTTAAAAACCCTCTCAGGGTTGCAACATCATAAGTAAGACTTGACAGTTGCAGGCTTGTTAGAATTAAGCATTGGAAAAAAAAATCTCACTAAAAGGTTTGATTTCGCTTTATATATTAATAACTAAAAGTATTGTAAATGTTTTTTGCTTCCATACGTATTTTATATTGTAATATAAATATTCAGTCCCAGAGACGGGTTCAGAAAATCGCGCGCCAAAATAATATGGAGACCTAAGAAAAAACTGCAAGAAACGCTGATCCAGGGGACGCCTCTGCGGCCCCCCTGGAACCGCCTTTGTTTAGTCCTAATATTGCTGATACAGTAGTGCGGCCCATGGGCCTACAAGAATAAGCAAAATTGGCCCTTGGACTGAAAAATGTTGAAGACCCTTGCATTAGACATTACACGCTCGAGTCTCTTGAAGGTCTCGTAATAATTCCTTTTTCAAAAGCTATGGAAGTTGCAAAAATATATAAATTAATTTCCACATTTAAAAAACTTAAACGTTTCACTAAAAATATAATTTGTGTAAATTTGAACATTTTTTCTTCTGAGGTACTATTAATCTTCTCAGAGTTATCACAATTGCCAAATGGGCAACGCACAAAGCCACTGGGGCAACGCACAAAGCCACTGGGGCAACGCACAAAGCCACTGGTGCATGTTTTTGTAATTTTCGTGGGAAATTTATTACAGATAGTATTTCCTACAGCCACAAATTTTCACACCCAAAAATTTCCTACGAAACATTACAAAAAACATTTCCCGATGGCTTTATGTGGTGAGTATATGGCAATTTTGTTAACCCTGAAAAGGGTACTAATAGCTTATAAAAATCTTACATACGGAGAAAGGGAGCATCGTTGTTATGTCTTGGTGGCCTAGCGGTTAAGACACCCCGGATCTAGTGGAGGGACTCTAGTTCGACTCCAGGTCAGGACGTTGTCACTTTTTCTTCTATATATTGAAAACTGTAGTTTGAGCTCAAGCGTGGGTGTCGGAATACTATCTTTTATAAGAGTGCTTACTAGCTTTAAGTGAATACTAGCTTTTATAAGAGTGTTGATTATAACATGACTTCCTCCTAAATTTAGGAAGGTCACCTTTTTCCACAAGTCAGTTGAAAATCAATGAAATTTCTCCAGTACTTTGTATAGTATAATGTTATATATAATATGATGTACAGAATAATTTCTTCCCTTATACTATTTGATCTTAATTAATCCGCCATTTCTAGCAATGGACTGGCTAGATTTAGTCAAAAAACAATTTGACCCTTTAAAAATTTCTAACGTTAGAACCCACTAAAAATATGAAAAGAAATACAAGATGTAAATCATTAATTCCTGATAGGAGAAAATCTGTCCATCATCGGCCATATAAGAGACAGAAAATGTAAAAATTATCAACAATTCACGATCTTTATAAACTGAAATGCTATGACAAGCGTACTTCTTGAATCACCGCTATTTCTCTCCAAAATCTCATTTCTGCAAATGACTTACATTCTAACGAACGCAGGGTAGAAAAATTGCTTTAAATTTTTGTTTTTGTGTAAACATCTTAGAAAGCGGCAAGAGCTCCCCAGATGAGAGATGAGCGAATGTACAAAATACCATGCTTTGAATTCGGTTTCATTGACACCTGAGCTATTATTTAACCCCTAAATGCATGATTTTTTATATTCTCACCAAACATTTTTTTATTCATTATCATGACTTACTTGAATGTGGAAAAATAATAAAAAAATATTTGACTTTTTTTAGTGGTTGCTTTAATTAATTTTAGGAAAATTATACACTAAGATAAAGCTATGAGCATAGGAATCAACAGAAAAAAACCAGCCTGTTTTGAGATATTTTAAATGCTAAATTCAGTAAAAATTGGTATGATGCATATATGAATCACCATGCATTTAAGGGTAAAATTATATTTCCACTGAGAGGTTTAATTTTTGAAGGGTTTTCAGCGATCCACGGATTAACATTATTATCGGCTTTTGAATTACCATAAATTGAAAACACAATACCGCTAAGCAACCTTCGAGACTTAAACGTGTAAAATGTAAGGGAAAATACGAAATTTTCACAAAACCCTTTTGAGATTTAAAACCGTAAAATGTAAGGGAAAATACGAATAAAACCAGAAATGTAAAAGTTATATAATTTTAATTTTACATCCTTTGTTTTGAAAACAAAAATCACCATTTCGTACTACGTTAAAAAAATCCATGACTTAACACTATTCTGCTTTATCTCTCTAATACAATACGTTTTCAGACAATTTTAAAAGTGCGAATTTAAAATTGGGTGTTTCTTTTTGTCCAATATTTTTTTGCGTTGGATTATAAAGAAAGACTAAAGCCTTTCTTTACAGTTCAATTCATAGAAAAGGTAAAATCCTTTTTGCGCGGTAAAGCAAATTTTGACACATTTCAGGTCTATGTCATGATGAAAGGTTTTTAAAAAGCTTACATTTTCTTTAAAAAAACGAGGAGTAACGCCTTCGGCAAATGTGAGAAATAGAAAAAGTTAGTTTTAAAGGTTGAGTGGTCAATAGTTGGGGGAAAAAAGGCAACTGATTATCAAATTCCTTTCTATTTGGTGAAATATTTTTTATCTCCTTCGACCTTAGCTTCATCAGTCTTAGTTGGTAAGACACTGCTCTCCGTAATGGACTTTTCAGTCCACTATTTCTATAGAGGGAACACAACAAGAAACGATTGTAAAGGGATAAAACATTATTAGATAATCACGTTCTTGAACAAATATACTATCTTTTCAAGCCTTATTACGGCAATTGAAATACTGAACAATTCGTAAGGTGCTTTTATCGGTGACACGAGCATCGGTTCGAAACGTCAAACACAACAGCAAATTTTGTGGTTCACGTAACATTAGAAAACATTCGTTTATGAATAAAATCACATTTTATTTCCGGTTAAATGAGCCAGTTGTCAGTATATTTAATCATCATATATTCTCCCGTATTCCTATATTTAACAGAACGCTCTTACTTTTAATACTTTCGTTTATAAAAGTAACAACTCGGAAATTCTCACGTCCAAACCATGTCGAGGACCAAAACTTCGTAAACCCTTCTTAATTCTGGTTTGTTGAGACCTTCACCAAAATCTGCTTTGGAGTAAATGATATATTAATTTAACTTCAGAGTAATCATTTAAGAGTTAGCAGCTGCTGAAAAGGTATTTGAAGTGACGGATTGTGTTTATCTACATGCTGTTGGAGGGGAGCTGGAACCACGCTTAGTCAATTCGGGCAAGAATCCGGCATTGATGGATGAGTTTCATTTCCATATCTCCTGCATATCCATAGACATAAAAACAGAGACACATATCATGCACCATAAATCTTTTTAGGCTTAAAATATGCAAACGGTCCTGGCGCGAATTTTGAATTATTCAATAACATAGTGGATGGGGTAGCGATCGGAAACAATAAAATTTTTGATAAGAAGATTTGATTTATACATATACGTATGCCATTTTCAGTACTTTATTCTGGTTTGGTTATGACACGATGTTGTTTGGGGTAGCAAGTGTAGGTATAGCTCATTCGTTCGGTACACCCATTTCGAAAGTATTTCAAATACAGTAGAACCCAGGTTAGCGGAAATAAAGGGGGCAGATCCTATTTCAGATAAGCAAACTATATTTCAGATAATCTGGAAATTCACATTTTAGTGTAAAGGCGCAAAGAAAGAATATCCAAAAATACGCTGTGGGTATGACATCACGAATTCTCTTGTGGATTGGTGTACCCACTCTTCCTCCACCGGAATTAGGTGCTTCAACTATTTTAGTAGCAGCTATTAAATCTCATAACACCTAACCACTGAGAGGCAGTTCGGTTTGGAGAGAGGATTTTATAGAAAAGATGTTTACGACCAGAAAGTTGTGTATCAGTTGCGACATAATAGTCGGTATACAACGAAATCTTCACAAAATTATGCGGATGTGGTACGTCAGTCAAAACAAGCCAGTTAAAGCACTTCGGATTCCGAAATTTTTACTTCACATCACGAGATAGCACTTGTGGTCGTAGCCAGCATAGTCGGTGAAAAAGAACTGATTTATCATCATCCAACATTTATTTTAAACATTTTGTTTTGATTATGTTCTTGAACAGCAATTGTGTGGGTTGCTTTCTTAAGATTGGAGTACACTAGAAAATACGAATATTAACGTTTGTGCCACAAATATTGAACGGGTGTCTACTTTAAAAATAAATAAATAAATAAATAAAATACGTAACAGGGTATTTCGGTTAAACGGAGTTCGGTTATGCGAGGTTGTACTATATATAAGCTTGGTAATTTTCAAAATTTTCTTCGTTTCGTGTTTATATACAGGGTGCTCAGAAACCCTTGGATAATAAGTACACAGCGGTATTCCTGGGACAATTTTGAGATATAAAAGTGGCCTTCATTTTGGTGACAGGTCAAGACTTTTTGTGATAATCGCCAAAAAACGTCCGACCAATGAGCCAGCTGTCTGCATCTGTTAACACCTTCGCTGGTTAGTTTAAGACGAATTACAGAAAACTCGTTTCTGCATGAGCGGGGGTGTAAAGCTTTAGGCAATTTAATTGGTAATTAAATTTCAAAAGCGAAACGCAGGTGCGGTTTGTTTATTCAGCCATTTGGATAGATTTTACGTTAGCATCAGTGATTTTAGTATTATAACTGTCAAACGAAGCCATCGCCTAGTAGGTTTTTGCAGTAAAATCTATCCAATTAGATGAAAAACGCAGCGCGTGCGTTTCGTTTCTGAAAATAAATTACCAATTAAACTGTCTAATATTTTACACCTCGCCCATGCGAAAACAAGTTTTCTGTAGGCTGAATGGTTTATTGGTTGTATTTTTATGACGCATGGACAGCAAGGGTCATTCTAAGTTGAGTCCGTACGTACGGTTTAAACAAGTTTTCTGTAATTCGTCATAAACTAACCAGCAAAGGCGCTAACAGATGCAGAGGGTTTGCTCATTGGATGCACTATTTTGGCAAATATCACAAAGTATTGCCATGCCACCAAAATGAAGACCGCTTTTATATCTCGAAATTGTCCCAGGAACACTTCTGTGTGGTTATTATCCGAGGGATTCGGAACACCCTGTCTATGCTTAATTTCTGGGAGATAATAATAGAGTTAAATATTGTTACAGCGACTCTATAAATTTATAAATTACATTATCTTACGACCGCATCCCCATAATGTCAAAATAAACACAATGCTATCTTAAAGGATGGGCCCACGGGTCCAGGGACTTCACCAAAACAGGAACCCTTGATCAGTAAAGTTTGCCTACGTTTTTTTATGGGTTATTTTAGGTTTTCTTTATCAACGTATCATTATTTGTAAAAGCGACATGATTTTCTTATCGCAAAAGTTTGTAAATTTAAAAGTTAGTGCAAAAAGAGTCCTAAAAGTGCTCAAACCCAGGGACTCAAACGTGTTAAGATGGTCCCGAACACGTAACGTAGCACGCATAAAACAAATACTCCGTATAGAGGTTTCTCAGCCAATTTAATACAACTCATTATAGAGAGAATGGCCCTTGTGAAGTTTTCATATTCATGAAGGGTAGAACTAAAGGTTAATTGATGGTTGGTTGCATTTTATGGCGCAAGGGACATTCTACGCCATGGGCGCCATTATGGGGGACAGAGGGGGCTCGAGCCCCACCCTAGCCGTTTAAAAATTTGATTCGCCCGATTCTGCTATGCATTTACTTTCAAAAGTTTTACAGTCACATTTTAAAATAAGGTACTTTTTAGCTCATTACTAATTGTCAAGCAGTATCAATTATTTTTGTAGCATTTTAGTATCTTGTACATTCACTAAAATGTTTGATAACCGTGAAAAGGTTGTGGTAATTTTTCACGCCCCCCCCTACTACAAGTATTCACATGGGTGCCCATGTTCTACGAGAGAAGGTCTTTTGATTATTTCACATACACTTTGAAAAATATAAATATTTGTTATGTTCTGAATTACAAAACATTTGGATTTCAGCGTTCATTGAGGATACATTTCGCCTAGGAAATGCTTTTGCTTTTAGAATATAATTGAGAACTATGAAAATTTTATACTGAAAATGGTTCTTTTAATATTTCAACGTATGCATGCGTGCTCTAGGATTTAATTAAACCTCCTGTAAAATGAAAAGATCTGTACACTTTGGCGTTTTGTGTTCATACTTTTTTGCAGCAAAAATCAAAATTAAAAAGAAATCTATTGTCACTTTTTGAAAAATGTTCTACAGCAACTGCTGTTAATAATTTGAAACTCACCAACAAATCAAACACAGATAACAGTAATTTTTATGCATGTAGTACAATGAATATTGCAAAGACTGTTCTTTCATAGCTTTTCTTTTAAAATTCATTTTTAAACCTTAATTTATTATTTTTAAAATGTAACAAGTACTTTTTTAAGAGGCAATTGGCTAAATAAGCTAAAAATAAATTCGTCAATTGATTTTAGATTATTTTGAAAATCGTTTACATATTACCGTAACGCACGTCGATTCATTTAAAAAAATTTGCTGCATTTTAATTATTGCATTTTATGGCTCACAAAAGAATCAAACCAGATTTTGCAAAAAAAAAAAAAATAAAAAAAAAATAAATATATATATATATATCCCTCCAATTTATCTTAAACATACATAATAAAAGGACATTAGAAATTGTTTTTGTACTTTCTACGTATTACCATGAAAATAAGTGGAAACCTATTTGAGGTATTGAAAATTTTGAAGAAACTATTTTGGTATTAATTCAAGGTTTTAAACTCTAATTTTAAATTTGACATATTGATATACAATTTTTTAAAAAAAAATTGTAAGCAGAGAATACAGCAGCAACAATTGGGGTTATACGAATAACTAAATATAAAATAAGTTTTTCACTCTATGAGTTAGGGTGATTAAATAACGAGGCTATTTCTTGTGGCCAGAGTAAATTGTAAACTATTGGATTGTAAATTATATTACTGCAATCTTTTGTTCGAACTCAGTATATAATGAAAATATAGCGTCTATCATTTTGTAGTTTTTGAGGTATAAATTGCGAAATTTTGGATATTGAGTACCCTCGGTCGAAAAAACGAGGGATTTACGGAAAGAGCAAAGGATTAACATCAAATTTCTTGTGAAATTGGGCAAAAAAAGCGACAAACTATTCCGAACATTGCAGGCCATGTACGGCAAAGTGTCTTCCAATACGATCCTGAGATCAAAAGATAGAGCAGTCAGTGGGTAGGGAAGTGCGAACCGCGATTAGCGAAGGCCAGGGTGTCAAAGTCGCAAATCAAGAGGATGCTTATTTCCTCCTTCGATATTCGAGGTGTGATCGATCACGAATTGGTTCTGGCTGGTCAGACGGTTAATGTTGAGTTTTACATCGAGGTTTTGAAGCGTTTGAGGAAGAGGGTGGCCTGCGTTCGCTCGAAATTTGCTGAGAATGGATGATTGTTGCATCACGATAACACGCCCTCACATTCATCCTTGATTGTTCATCAATTTTTGACTACTAAAGGCATCCCTGTACTCCTTTATCCCCGTACAGTCCTGACTTAGCCCCTTGCGACTTCGTCTTTTCCAAAATGAAAAATTACATTAAACAGATCCGTTTCGAAGGTGTTGAGCATAGGCGTGGAGTTGTGTGGGCTTAGCTACCCTCAATAATCTGAAATAAATTGCGATTTTACATATACTGTAATGTATAAACGTACACTTACTTGGCTAATAATTTTGAGAACTCTACGTTGATGGTGTGTTGAGGACATCTAAAAAGGACCACGACAGCGTGTACTGAATGAGAACTTTGGAAGGACCTATCGTGAAGGCATGTGCTTTAATTTCCTTGTTTAATTCCAAAATTCGCGGAAAGTTGACCACTTGTCCCGTTAGAATTCACAGGTTCTGACGTCGCAAATGTGTTGGTTCATTGCAGTAGAGAAGGGCATCATTTCATAGCTGGCTTTTTGCGCACGTTTGTCTGCGCGAAAAAAGTGTTATGAAATGACGCCCTTCCCTCTACTGCAATGAACCAACTTATTTGTGACGTCAGATCCCGTGAATTCTAACGGGACCAGCGGTCAATTTTCCGCAAACGGACTCTGCGTTTTTAATTAAAAAAGTCTCACTATTTAATTGCCGCACCTAGAACAAACATCAAATTTTTATCATCGTCCAATTCTCATGAATATATATAAAGTTTGATCTAACTTTTCAAGTAAAATATAAACATATCTTGTGTAGTTATATCATTTGGCAATTTATTCCAAAATTGAAATACAACACGAACGATAAAAATTATCGTAGACTCTGATTTCTACGATTATAATAATATTTAGAGATTAAATAAACTTACTTTTGAAGAATAATTTAAAACTCTGCAGTTCGTTAAATCTATACGTGACATTATAGAAGAAAGATAAGCGGAAATAATGGAGCACAGCTATTTCCTTAAAGGACACTGTCTTCTTTCTGAGAAAAATGGCTGAAACGTGACTACAAAGCTCAATTCGTGGAAAGAGAAATTTGGTCGTCCCTTTCTGAACAAAAAAAATGACGCCAATTTCAGTAAAATCACAGTAGTTAACATCGACGCGTATACATAATTTTCGTAATAGCGTTCTACGGTAGAACTGCTAACACGAATTTTTAAAGATTTTGCATCCGATATATGAGCTTAAAATACGACATCCTCGACAAGCTAATCGGTGGCACAGTGGTTAAGCTGCCAGCGTGGCGCTCCGAGTTTTTGTGTTCGATGCCCGCGGAAATCGATCACTTTTTCTTTTTAATATATCCTTTTTGCTGATTTATATATTGGTGTACTTTTATTGCTAAAAATGCTCTATCTACAATCGGATTTTGTTCATAAACTTACTTTAATAAAATTCATATTTATGTAGTTATATTAATTGTATGCTTATTGGCAGTGATAATTTCTACTCGAATTTTAATTGTTGATTATTAAAAAGTTGAAAAGGTAGAACAAGTTTTGGCGTAGCCACCTAGCCAGTTATGTTTCTATGTGAACACAGCTTTAACAAGAAAATGTACTCAACTTCTAAATGAGGAGAAATTGTAGTGTTATTTTAATTCCCAACCTTTTTAGCCCTACGCCCCTTAATGTGTTAAAAAAAAAAAAGAGAAATTAAAATCTCGCGACCCCCTCTCCCCCATTTTTAACGAAGCTGCATTATGCTTTGGATTTTTTAATTTCTTAAAATACGTGGTTTTTTTTGTAGAATGTTTTTTACTTTACCATACGTGCAGGGGCGGCCCGAGCATACCTCCATTGGTTGGGGGGAGAAGCACAAAATTTTTCTACTACCCAAAGGCGTTGAAAAAGGTATATATACTACATAGTAAACCTCCCTTAACGATCACTTCGATTTAGCGGCAACCTCCCTTAACGATTTTTTTCTGGAAACAGATTTTCTCCACTCCCATAGACCCAATGCTAAATTTACCTCCATTCAGAGACCATCTCTCAGAGCGACCGCTTCTTCACGGAACCGAGAGTGGTTGCCTTAAGAAGGTTTTACTGTATATATATTTAAAGATAGCATTTACTGTCAGATAAACAAAAAATCCATGGTAACAGACATTGAAAGTATTTAGCGTTTTACGACGCGAGAGGAACTATTTGAAACTTCTTCGTGCCTGCTGTACAGATATAGCTATAGTCTGACCCTTCAGCTTCACAGCAAGTTTGAGAGCTCAACACTGTGGTCAGTTGCAAATTGGATTCAATATAAGGAATACCAGGGAAAACATCCTGGTTTTATTCTTTATGCACTTAAAATGCGGGTTAAATGAGAAGGGGGAGGGGCGAAATCCCCAAATCTGTAGTTCTGGTGCCCTACCCGCTGAATAATATACCACCGACGTGGGAACGGAAATAACTGTTTGCAGAATAGACAGTTATGATCTAAATTTTTCCGACAAACGAAAGCAAAAAAGTCGGTCTTTTTCTCCAAGTAACTCCGATTTTGCCAATGTCAAAAAATTCTCAAATTGTGTAAAGGTGAAGAGTAAAAAAATTAGTTTTTACACTTTTCCTCCCGAGAAAATCTAAATTTTCGCCAAGTTGGCAATTGAAATTGCGTGAATTTCCAACTACCCAAAAAACTAATTATTCATCCCTTTTTTCCCCTCGAGTTTAACCTTAAATTTCCTAACTTGGAACTTGATTTTTCCGATTGGGTGAGACCCCCCCCGTCCACCCCCCATAAGGCTGGCCCTGGGCTGGCCAGTATACCACAGACGTGGAAGCAGAAATAACTGTTAACAAAATGGGCAGTTATAATCGCAAATTTTTCCGATAAACAAAGCAAAAAAAGTCGGCCTTTTTGTCCAAGTAACTCTTGATTTT
>QLNU02015360.1:233752357-233762781 GCA_006491805.2 Dysdera silvatica
TTGAATGTTTATTAATAAACCAATATTCAGCAAAATTATTAATTCTTTTCTGCCCCACACAAAAGACAGAAAGAAATGTTAAAGCACAAACTGGAATGTCACATGCACCTGATACTGAAATATAGTATTTCACACTCATATTCCGATTTCTTGATTTTTCTTTTTTTGGCCGTTACGACGGTGGAGGCCTAATTTTCATTTACGCACACAGAAAGGCAACTTCCTTTGTTTTATTACTGTCCTTATATCGTTTGTTCACGAAACGTAATCCGATGGTACCGTTAGAAAGTAATGGAACCTGACCTCACAAACCGGCTAGCCGATTGCAGCTGAGGGGAGGACGACATTTCAGAATTGGTTTTTGGCGCAGACAAACGTTCACTAAAAAACAGTTCTGAAATGACGTCCTTCCCTCTGCTGTAATCGGCTATGCCGTTTGTGACGTCAGCTCCCGTTATTTTCTAACGGCACCATCGGACAACTTTTCGTGAACGAACTATAGATAATGTTGAAAACTTTTTGCATGCTGACAGTAGTAAAACGTTTTACTTTGCAATAACTGTCACTTTTGTGCTTGCACGCCACTGTTGGACGTTTTCCATTAGTAGACTGCAATTTCACTTTTTTAACATTTTTTGCCGTTTAGTTGAATCACGCTTACGTTTCCGCGGGTGTGCTGGAGTCGTCGAAACAACCTTCGTATCGCTACAACTTCCCATACCGCAGCATACACGTGTTTCGCTTGCATTACCGTACTGGCTCCTTTTTATTCGTAGAATAAAATTTGCCTATTACGTACCAAAACATGACGTAAAATACTTACTTTACGCATGCGTCAATAATACTGTATTTCAATTGGTCTGCCAAAATACATAGGTATGCGCAAAAGGGGGTGCGCGTTTCAGAACAGACAGGGAATAGAAGGTTTTTGACTTACGGCTTTTTGGCATAAAAACCTCGAGTGACAGGTCCTTTTGGAACAAAACTGTATTTTCGCGATGAATTTTGACTTCGATTTAGGACACGTTGGTGGCTCAAAGGGTTTGGAAAACCTTCAAGGATTACTGAGACTGACTATGAGCCAATAAACTCAATTTTGAAAAAAAAAAAAAATGACTCGGGGGCCCTTTTGGAAACGAGTTCCTTATATAATCTTTGAATATTGAAATATGCATTGAAGATTAAGCCTACGCACCCTGTAAATATATTTTGCTATTTGGATCCGCATACAATATTTATTTAGTGATTCATCTTCAAGCTTGATGGCAATTTGTCATTGTGTTTGCATAAAACGTGATTTACCATGCTTCTCCCTCTTTCTGCTTTAGGCAAAAAAAAGTATCTTTGGAAATAAATCACAAAAAGTACAACAATAAAAAAATGGAGATAAGCAAGATAAGTAACGCGTACAGAAAAAGATAACTATAGATCAATTTCAATTCACTCTGATTTATTTGTGCAACGAGAGCCAAAAAATCTTTGCATTCGCTTCCGCTTCATTTTAGTTCTAAAATGTATTGAGAAACGTCATTTAAAATTTATGTTCGCTATATAGTATGATTTATTTCTATAAAAATTCTTAAAATCAGTAATGCAGTGCGAAGACCACTCGGATTGGAATGTAATTCTAACGCAATTGTAGTGAAAATACTAACTTAAAATTACATAAATGTAGATGTAAATTTTCATATCTATAAAAATAATCTTAATGCCACATTTTTGGATAAGCATGTGGAAAATATACTATATTTTAAATGCCTTTGTTAGCTTTAAATAAAACGAACGTTGTCATAAAAGTTCCTAAAAGTTTAGTTTTTTGATAAAATATATAGAATATTTAATTTTTCTGGCGAATATATTAGCCAATAGTAAAGATGAAACGACACACTGCGCAAAATATTAAATAAAATAAAACACATTAACACAGTTAAAATAAATACGATGGTTTATAGCTATTTCGGAAGCGCGTTTAGGCTTCCTTCTTCAGAACCCTAGTTACACTAATGTGGCACACGTGCTAGAAAAACTATCGATGCCAAATTGCTAGTCCAAAATTAGTTCGGGTAAACCAGTTGTGGGTCCGTAGCCGCGTCTTTTGCTATGGGACGAATGAAGTTTCTCCAAATAGAGGACATGGAATTGAACGGAAGCTGATCGTTAACAGTAGAAGAGGAATGCGAAAGAATATGGAAGGCTTCGAAGAAATTGAGGTCGGCTGGTGAAGAAACTTTCTCTATTAGATGGGCCTTGTCGAAAGAAAATTTGTGGCCAGCTTGTTTGAAAGTATTTTGCCTTTTCGTACGCCCAGCCATGCAAGTTTAACTAATGAGATCTGTAAAATTCGTTCATTGCTGGATATGACTCTGTTCGTCGGGTCTTAATAAGTTTAATTCTCTTTTCGTCTCTGCTGCTGACGGATTACGCTTTCCACGTCTTCTACTCGGTGCCGGACTCAAACGTGTTGCCTGTAACCTGGTTGACCTTTCAAGATATTTCTTCAGCACGGTCAGTAATTTACAATTATTTTTCACTGCCTTTATCATGTCGCTCTCCGTTTCATCGTGGTTACAGGATCTAAACAGATTTTCTAAACTCCGAATTCGAAGATGCAAACAACTTCAACATCTTAAATTTCTTAAAAATTGTCGCAATCATAAAGTCATTCCTCAGTTTATATCGCTGAAATGTAATTTAATTCCTAATTCTCGTTTGAATAAGACTCTATTTTCTTGCAAACTAAGCATTCTGCGTACCATTATCAAGCAAGTCCGGGCAAATTTGGCTCGCATCGAAGAAGAACTGTACCCGCTCCATCTCAAACTGTCTGCAGGTGTATCTAATTTTAATTCTTTTGATCAGAAAAGCTTTGAAAAATGTTTGGTTATTTCCGCGCACCTTCATTCCAGACATTCAATCAAATTTTCGAAGCTTATTGATCCTCCACCGACCACCCAACCACCAGTAATTCAGAAGGCGGTTCTTAACCTTTCTAAGGTCCCACTTTCCGAAAAACAACTGAACCTGCTGTCTTTGAACTTCAATTTTTGCATTTCAAAACCCGTTCATCCTAAAAGATTTATCGCTCCTGTGGAGCGTGCTCTACAGTTCACCAAAATCAACTGCGGCCAAAAAAGAGGTACTGAGGCATCTGGTGGCGGAAGCTTTGTCCTCTAACTCCAAGCTGAAACCTAACATTCCTATCTCGGACCAACGTGTGATCAGGGATTTGTATTCAAACGATAATTTGATTATCACTAAAGCAGACAAAGGCGGGCAGATAGTAGTTATGGACAAAGAGAAATACATTGAAGGAGTCGACAACCTCATCAGTGAAGGTCCTTATAAAGTGCTCAAGAAAAACACATCTTCCGATCAACTCTCTAATGTTAGTAAAATAGTCCGGTCATCAAACATCTTGGATCCCGAAACTAACAAATCCGTAGTTCCTTCTATTGCTAATGTCGCAAGACTGTATTGCCTCCCGAAGGTTCATAAACCCGGCATTCCATTGCGGCCCATAGTCTCCAACATCGGTACTGCAACCCATCCCCTAGCCAAATTTCTCGTCCGCAGATTTTCTCCTCTCCTGGCTAACAACCATGATACTGTCCTTAATTCTTCTGACTTCATTTCCAAATTAAATTCCTCTTCTTCTTTCGCTTCTTCAAAAATAGTCTCGTTCGATGTCAAAAGCCTTTTCACAAATGTTCCCGTTCAGGGAGCTCTTGAAGCTCTTATCTTTCGTATGAAAGAATTTCATTTTGCTGATGCTGAAATCCGTGAATTAGTCAAATTTACGGAGATCTGTATCACACAGACTTGCTTTTCTTTCCGTGATCAATTATTTTCGCAAACTGATGGCCTTGCCATGGGAAATCCTCTTTCACCCGTTTTATGTGATATTTACATGCATTATGTCGAAGAGGATATTCTCAATCACATACCATTTAAACTGTGGATTAGATATGTGGATGACACATTCGCTATTCTTCCAAACGATTGTTCAGATCTCTCTACAATTCTCACCACCTTAAATTCCGTCAACCCTCACATACAATTCACTTTGGAAGAAGAAAACAACGGTTCATTGCCTTTCCTGGACGTTTTGGTACATAGATCGCCGTCCGGGTTCCAAACCAGCGTATATCGGAAACATTTTGCTGTTAGCCAAACGCCGCATGCTGCTTCCGCCCATCCACAAAATTAGACGATAAGCACGTTCTACAGGTTTGGTCTCATGTACTCTAAAATTGTCATCATCTGAAGAATTACTCAAGATTGAACTGATGCTGCTGATGAACTGGAGATGCGTAGTGATTTAAATATTTTTATATTAAAATATTTGGCCAGAGATCAATCATCGGGTTGTTAATAAAAGAAAGAAAGTAATTAACATTAAGAAAGATATATAGAAACAAACATCCTAACCATTACGGCACTATACGAAAACTGCTTTATGCATGACAAAATTTTGTCGCTTATTTTAGTGGGCAAATAAAATTTTATATTCATTAAAATTTTATATAAAATATAAAAATTTATATTCATAAGTTTAATAATTTAATAATTAATATATACAATTAAAATAAAATTAATTAAATTAAATTAATTAAATTAAATTAATTAAATTAAATTAATTAAATTTATTTTAATTGAATTAATTAATAATATAATATATATTCATATATTATAAAATTCTTTATATTCATAAAATCTAAGTATTTTGTGTTAAATTGTAGAGTGTTTTTATCAATAAAATTGGCCCGGTGGATTTTTCTTAACTTGTTTTTAGTTGCGGACAATTTTTTTTCAAAAGACGATTTTTAATTTGTGTTTAGTTTTGGGTAAATTCTGAAAATTAATTCCCCAAATTAAGAAAGAATTTTCGTACCGTTACTGAAACGCAAAAATTCAGTTTTAATTTATAGTCGTTGTTTTGAGAAATGTAGCTCTAAGTGATGGCTACATGATTGGTTGGGTTTATATTTAGCATTAATTTAATTTTTCCTTCTGCGATAAACTAATGTTTTACAAAAATAATCGCCAAAGGATCAAGTGAAAATTTAATTTTCACTACACACGTCTGCTTTAAGTTTAATGTGAAACAAATGCGATCTCAAAATTGCAACGAGCTGGAATTGAACAGGAGACCTTTCGGTTATTAAGGGGGCAACCTAAACTCCCTACTAAAGTGCCAGAGCTTTGCCGCCCTTTAGCATTATCTTTTTTACTAAATTTAAAATATTACAGAGTCCTGACATTTATGCGAAAAGAAGACTGGGAAGAATTATGTGACAACTTTTTAATTTTCACTATTCAGAGTTGCGATGATGGTTATCACTTTACATAATTCAGCGTCTAAAAACGAATAATCCCGCCTTCAGCTTCAGAGACTATCCGAACCTATACCAGACTAATTTGGAAAACTAAACTATCTAATTCTATAATCTTAAATTTAAATATGACCAGTTTTATGCAATGTATAGTTTAGCAGGTACCTAATATGCTTAACAGTGGATTAGAAATTACCGAAGACAAAACAAATGAAAATTGAAAAATTGTGCATGATATGCTTGAGCAGATATGAAATTAATCACTATATACTCAACAACTAGAACACTTTGAAACCATCCAGAAAGTATTTGCTTTTATTTGTTATGAAGCTCAGTTCTTAAGAGATCGTAACCTTCTAAGATAAAATTTATAAGATGCAGATATACTACCATGCAAGTAAGTTAGTTAATCAGAAATATCATTAGCATTTTCGTTTCCAACGAAATAGTTTTGCCGATGTAAACAAAGCAAATGTTCATCCATTTTCAAGTGACGCTTCAAACTTAGAATGCTCGTGTCTGCTTTAAAATTGAATTTGTTGTAAAGCCATGGATTTTATTAGGAACAGCGTTCTTTCGTGGCCATAAACGGTGATAAATGTCCAATCCAGTCCAATTGACCGCATGAGCGTTCAGATATGACAATTTGATATAGCGGTAGCAATTACTGTAATACTCCACAATAATTCTTCGCTTGAGATTTGTGCTGCGTGTTGAATTGTGTTTAATAGTGTACGTAGCCGAGTTTGAACATTTCACCCCATCTTTCTCCTCGAACCTAATGAGAAAGTTTACGCGAACAATTCACAAACTACACTTTATAATATTACTTTGACTTTTAGTATAAATATCGAGTGCCAAGTCAAGTTTATGAGCTGGTCGTTTGTGACTGCTTTCAATAAATATGGTTTATGTAAGCAATTTCCAAAATCGTCCTCTTTAAAAGTGGTGGTGTTAAAAAAGAAAGGAATTTTGTCATGAAGTCTTTTTATAGGGCACCTTTGTTTTCAAAAGAAGCATGGCAGTTCAGTAGGAATTGGATTTGATTTCCTGCGTATTCGTCTTTGATATTTCTGACGTAGCAGCCATTTTTGGCATAAGCAATTTAATGCAGCAATGTAGTGGAAAATGGGAGTGGAACGGACTCCATGACAGAGAGAAGAACTCCCTGCATAAACCTCCTTTGATACAATCTATTTTCCCCCATCCACAAATGACTTCAACTCATTCTAAAATGGTTTTTTAAAATACTTTGGAAAACTCATCTAAAAGGTAAAACAAAAAAAAAATTCGAAATCTATCGCCCAAATCATTCGAACCTCGCGGCATTGAATCTACAAATAAATCATCGGTAATATCCCCAATAGGTGAATCAGGAGAATTGACATGACCTAACTTACAAAAAATGGGCGAACGATAAGTCCATATGGAATGTTTCCCAGAAAACCTTCTGTAGACGTGACTCATCTTTGGATGGGTTCACATTGAAGGAAAAAGCACCTCTGTCCATTACCCCACACACTTCGAACGAGGTACAAAAAATCTACCATCTTGAAACAAAGATAGCAATGGATCGTGATGGTAAGAAATTTAATAGTTGGATTTCCGACCAAAATACTTTTCCATGCAAGACAAGCGATTTTATGAGTTCTGAATCGTTTTTCTACACTTACCAGTTATAACAGAAAGGCAAGAGTAGCAAGTACTTAAATTTTAACACTTAAAAAGTCCGTTTATATCATAATACTCAGTTTTTACTTGCATATATGCGTTTTGTATATGAATACATAGATAATATACTTATTGCTTTGTATGCACGTATGCAAATTGAGCTATTTGAGACGGATTAGTTAACAGTAAGCTTGGTTGTGTGCAATGTCTCGTAATTTAGAGGTTACATTGAGTCATCGATCCCATCTCAGCTGTGTAGTGTGGTTTTGAGACACAAAATTGCATATATATATTTGTATAATTGCGAATGTTACACATGGACTTGAAAACAAACATGGCCGTCTTCCGTGCGACATCTTTAAATCCCCAAAGGAGGAAAAGAAGTTTGGAATCGGCACAAGCGTTTATAGGTGAATTTTTATTATTTTCTTTTACTAATAATTATAGTTTCTTTGTCCCTTATTTACTGTGCTTTTCTTAAACTTCCGTTTAGAGAATATATTGTATTTGTTCATAGGGAAGTATGTGGGAATAACAGGCGAACCAGAAATAACTGAAAATGAACTTGCATCCCACAACGTCTGCAAGGTTAATCAAAATTAAAATACTTGTCTTTTTTTGTTGAAATGAGACGCGCCACGATACAATAGACACGCTATTAATGAAATAGTCATCCATCTCTACACGAAAAAATAACTCTGTGGATAAAACAGAAACAAGAAAATATTACATCGGGAGAAGAATATAGAATTAATTTGTTTAAATATACATACATTTTTTATAACACCTGATGCGTAATATTTTAGGTTTTTACATTGCTGTATTTAAGAATTATAATTAGGATAAGAAATATCTTGTTTATGATAATAGTTTTTATTCAATATGGAAGAAATTTTGAACATTCTTTATTGCGAATTATGACGTGTTTGAGAATTTCCGCCAATTGCATTAAGAGTTCGCGAAATCTGAAATTTTATCCCTTGTCCCCCCCCCTCTCTTTATTAGTAAAGACATGAGATTTTTTTCTCTCCAAATAATCTCGCATCCTTTTTTCGCAGCCTCGCAAATAATTTACATAACGTGGTTTAATATAATATGCAATGTCTTGCACAGATTTGCATACTGTGATAAACTGTTTCTTAAAAGCTTGGTTAATTCAATTTTGGTTACCAGAATAAAATATTTTCCGTTATTATGGGTATGTTTTCGCTTTCAAGATACGTAGATTTCCTTTTCATTAGATCTCCAGTTTGCTTTCATCAGTTACAATGCGTTGATGGGATGAATTTTTATGGCGACAGCAGGTAACGTTTTGCGCCAAGCGGGGTGAAGTCGTGCCCACGGCTTTAGAATGGAAGACAATTAGCCATATACAAAAGGTAGAAAGAGCATGAAGTACACTAAAATCGAAAGATTTATTAAAATGAGGTAAGATTGAAAAAATTATATCAGAAATTTAAAAGCGATTTCAACATCTTTTTGAAGGATTTCGTTCATTGATAATGCTACTCTTTCATAACACTCGTTCCTAAAATTTTTTAAATTCAGAAATTTTCCGTTCTTACCGAAGTTTAAAAATGGAGAGGGGAATCTTCAGGTACAAAAAATTCGCGAATGAAAAGCAAAGAAAAATACATTAAAATGGCATTTCCCCAATTTTTAACGCAAAACAAGGGTAGTATTTATGTTATTACTGAAATAAAGCAAGATATTGTAAACCAACCATAAAATAACTTATGAATGAATGCACGTATATCGTTTTCTTCACGAATATTTGATCATGGCACAAGGACGGCAAAGGTCATTCTAAACCTTCCTCACAAATAGAAAATACCATTTATACATGATGCTACATTTCGAAATATATCGCCTGTTATTTATAATCGAGGAAAGGGGTCGCAAGCGAAAGTAGCATGAACACAGCTTAACGATTGGTTGGTTTATTTTTACGGAGCAAAGACAACAATTAACCTTTTTCTCCGAATAAGGTGAGGACAAATTAACGGAGTGAGAAGTTAAACAGCTATCGACAGTTAATTTTAAAAGAGCGCGGTTACATTATTTCAAAGAATGTCTTAATACTATAATTAAAACGCCGTTATTTATGCGAAACATTTGAATTTGCAGAAGTGTGTTTTTACGGCGCAAGGTTAAGGTCACGTTGCGTCAGAACCTGCAGTTTTCCGAGGAACCCGAAACTCCGCTACACCAAACTCTTCCTACGGTAGGAAAACGGCACGTGTTCTACGATACCATTGAGGTGTCTAACCCGGGTTAATGGCACGATAGACCAATGCGTTACAATTACGCCAATGTAGGGCAACGGAGCTATATTTTTCCGAGGAATTCGAAACTGCTGCTCCAAAGGCACCGAACTCTTCCTACGGCGGGTAGGAAAACGGCACGTGCTCCACGATACCATTGTAGGTCTAACCCTGATTAACGGCACGATAGATCAATATGCGTTACCATTACGCCACAGTAGGGCAGTGGACCTTTACTTTTCCGAGGAATCCGAAACTTTGCTGTTAGGAGGGAATCAAACTCTTCCTACCGTGGGTAGGAAAACGTCACGTGTTCCACGATACCATTGGATTTCTAACCCGGAGTAACGGCACAATAGACCAATGAGTTACCATTACGCCACCGTAGGGCAGTGCAGCTATATTTTTCCGAGGAATGTGAAACTCTGCTTCTCCAAGGAAACCAGTCTTCCTAGGGTGGGTAGGAAAATGGCACGTGTTGTGTTGTCCGATACCATTGATAGCCGAACCCGGCTTAATGGCACGATAGACCAATACGTTACGCCACCGTAGTGCACTGGAGCTGTATTTTTCCGAGGAACCCGAATTTCTTAAAGCCCAACGGACCAATCACTGGCAAGCAGTTAATCGGTACGTGTCTTCTTTTTGGCACAGTTGATAACCGAACCCGGATTAACGGCACAGTAGGAACACACCGTACCACTGCGCCATCGCAAATCATGAATTAGCTGAAATAATTCATACTTCGCCATCGTCATAAGCAATGAACTTGTTCATAAAGTTCAGAATGCGGAAAAGATAGATGGATTGCTTGATATTGGTAAAAGTGGATCTATATGTAGCCAATGTCCAAATTCCTTTTAAAATCACAACTATGGGACAGACGATCGCACAGATATCCGCTGAGGAAAGGTGTTTGCCACTCTTCGAAACTTGAAATACTTTTGTAGTAAACTAAATCTGAAATGTTATTATGGAAATGTATATGATCTAGACTTCATTACTCCCTGTATTTTCGTTTGTTAAGAAATCAAAACCAACGTAAAAATTATAAGTAATATTGAAGAAATAACATAATTTACATATAAATCCATGTAAGCATAATTCATATCTAAACCAAGATGTGCGCGAAATAAAGATGTTTCAATTTTCAACT
>QLNU02015360.1:233772742-233785259 GCA_006491805.2 Dysdera silvatica
GAAACAAATTTTGGAGGGCAGCGTGCAACTCATCGAGGTTGGAGAAGTTGTGTTCACGCAAATAATACTTGAGTGACAAGAGTAAGTCATAACCTTGAGGCGAAATATTGTGTGACTATGTTAGATGAGAGAAAATTTCCCACCCAAGGGCGTCGGCAGTGTTTCGCAGACGGAGTGGGCACCAGCATTATCCTGAAGGAGCAAAACTCCTTTTCTGTTAAGCAGTGTTACTTCTTTTGCAGTGCCTCATGTACACGTTTCCAGTGGTTCCAGTACACTACAGTGACAATCATTTTGCCAGTTGCAGGAGTTCATAATGAAAAACACCACGTGTCCCCATGAACATAGTGCTTCGATGTGTACGGAAGTGGGTTAGTGGGGGACAGTCAGGTTTTAGAATGATTGGGAGTGTTGTACAGTACCCTATCCAAAAATAGTCCCTTGTTATAACGAGAAAGCAGTGCAAAACATGTTACTTGTTTTTCACTGCAGTCAATCGTTAGACTTTACCTAGAGCCCCTAGAGCTATAGGCCGACGCATAAGCCACCATTTTCTTGTATGCTTCTGGTTTTATAACAAAGTTTACCATTGGAAATTAATAATCCATTTTCTTCTTATAAGATCTGTTGCAAATCTGAACATTCTATATTTATTCCTCGAATGATTAGAACAATTCTCAGCGGAACACCCACCAATTTCACCTTATTTTATTAAAAATAACACGTTTGTAAATCACTCAACTTTAACACAGCAGTGAAGAGGATCACGTGATACAATGGCAAAAATATGGCAGCTATGCGCCAGCTCTCATTTCTAAGGGCCTTAGCTTTACCTATTGCAGGCAGGTGCGCTCGGACGATTTCGTCACTGACATTTTTTTATATTTTAAAATATAATGTTTAGTCCAATTCATTTAAATTTCTTTCAGTTTTTGCAAAAGAGAAACTTAAAAATGAGAATTTCATTCTTGATTTGCCTTATTGTTTTTCGTGTTTTGTCCACGTATTTTGGATCTGAAGTCTATATTTGCCACCGTAAAATTTTTAACCTAAGTTTTTTTTTCTAAGAATAAGCCTCATTCCTTTAATAGTATGCATGCAGCAATTGGCAATATTTCGCTTATTTTGAGTTACAGTCAGCTCTAAATAGGAAAACTTTAATTGTGATTATCTTGTACATATTAGATCATGTCTAATTTTATATAATATCGCTAATTTTAAAATCTATAAGAAGTTTTGTAAATATATATCGACAATCAATATATTTCAAAAATATAAATTTGTTTTAATGTTATATATTATCATGTAAAATGTACGAAATTTTAAAGTGTATGTACATATAAACCCTTACAACAAAGCAATGCACACGATATTTCATAACGTTTCATTGACTTCGTAAAGCTGTATAATTATATAATTGATAAATATTATTAATACAATATTTTTTATAAACGGACCATTTATTAGCTATTTGTAACCGAATTTTAAATGTTCACCATTTCAGATGCACAACTAAGTAACACGTCAAATACTGGGCGCATCCAAATAAAGAATACCTTATCATACATGTGAATAAAGATGGGCTAATTAGCGAAAATCCAAAAGAGCATGGTTTAACTGCGTATTTAACTGCAGAGCGGTTAATTATTGCAAACTCCGTGTAGTAAAATATCAGAATAAACAACGAAGAGCTCTCAAATAATTTAAAACGAGCATTAGTAATTTGCGAAAAACGTTCAAAAATCAGAAATTTCAAGTTTGGAAGAAGTGTGATTAAAACTGGAATTGATGAGTCTCCTTTTCGGAGATACATAGCGAGCAGGATACAAGGCAAGAGGATAAAAATTGAATCACTCTTCCAATATTCGCAGCAGGTTGTATAAAATTGCGGAAAATAAATTTCTTGCGCGCACGTTACGAAAGCTTCTTAACTAACACACCCCACATTCATTATCTTAATAGCCGTTTGAGTTCCGAGATGGAAATATATTGGCGTAAAAGCTGAAAATCGAGTGAAATGTTTTTATATAACTGTGGGTGATTTCCGGTAATTCATTTGCTTTATCTCGGATTTACAGAAAGCGTTAATCTTCATAAGCGTTATCCTTTTCGGACACGTTCCTCGTTTCCTTTAACGTTTCAACTCAATCATGTGCGTGTCTTCTTCCGAGAATAGGAATTCACAAATGTAAATTGAGAAACAAAATTTCTTCTCAATAAATTCCCCGTTTTTTCCTTCGTGAAACTCATCCTTGTAAGACATCAAACTAAATTTGGAAAAATATTGCAGCGATAGAAGTCTACTTCGGAAGTTTGTGTTTTTACGGTGCAAGGATAGCAAAGGTCATGTTGACCTCCAACTTTGGTTGGTTGTATTTTTATGGCGCAAGGAGAGCAAGTGTGGTTCTGGGTCAAACAAACCTGCAAATTTGAGAAATTCGAACCTCTGCTGCCGAGAGTTTTTGATTTTGCTGCGCAAGGGCACTAAAGGTCATGATATGCCGGAACCTGCAGTTTTCCAAGGAATCCGAACCTCTTAAGACCTGGGGAAATAACCTCCAGACTACAGTGAACAGCATTGGGAGTCGAACCCGGGTTAAAGGCCACGCTAAGAGTTAGCGCGTTATCACTGACCTCCGAAGGGCCCTGCTGTCAAGGAAATCAAATCCCGGCCTGCGGAGGACAAAATAATACATGGAGTTAAGAAAACCATGGAGAAGGTCCGAAAGCAAATAAATGAAGCCACTTCCCACGAGTTTACATAAAAATGCGGAGCCTACAGATTTCCCGGCCCTCCCCATACCTCAATGCTGAAGATTACTGCTCAACTTTACTTCTGATTTTCTCTCGTTTTACACTGAATTGCGTATAGTTCGTTCACGAAAAGTGGTTCGATGGTACCGTTAGAAATAACGGGAACTGATGTCGCAAACGGCCTAGCCGATTACAGCAGAGGGGAGGACGTCATTTCAGAACTGGTTTTTGGCGCAGACAAACGTTCGCTAAGAATCATTTCTGAAATGACGTTCTCCCCTCTGCTTTAATCGGCTAGGCCGTTTGTGACGTCAGCTCCCGTTATTTCTAACGGTACCGTCGGACTACTTTTCGTGAACGAACTATATTTTACATGCAATTATCTTCATTTCTGTTTATGATAGATGGAAAAATATACCGTTTTATAGCACTTTTCCATATTGAATAATTTTGGTTTCATGAATTTTTCTCCAAAAATGCTAATTTTGTAGAAAAACGTTAAAATATGAAACTATCGATATTTTATCGTCTGTGAAAAAAAATATTTCCATTATAAAATTATTTTACAAGTATTTCATTATTTTATCTTATTCATAGACTATAATCGTTATATGAAAATAATTTAAAAAATAAAATTAGTACGGTGGAATTAACGCAAAACAATTTGTTTTTTCCAAACATAAAATTTCTTTCTTTACCTAAGAGGGCGGAGTTTAATCGAGCAAACGAGGCTTCACTTTGAAAGCATGCCTCGAATGGGAGGTGCCCTTTCCACAGTTTTCTTACCTCCATGAAATAACAGCGCGCATTCTGTGCCACCGTAGGACCTTTCTTCGGATGTCATTTATGGAATTTTCAGTAATCAGCCCAATATTATATCACGTTGCCAATGAAAATTACAAGTTGTAAAATCCATTTGGGTAAGCTTTATGACGCAAGGATAGAAAGGGTCGTCTAGTGCGCCGCGTCCTATAGTTTTCCGAAGGATATGGCATAGGGAACTGATTCGCGGACTACAGTGAGCAGTTAGTCGATAAATGTCCTTCGCAGGCCTCTAGCCAAGCCGGGGCTAGCAGGGGCGTGGCCTTAGTTTCCCCATAGAGCTATTTATATATACACACACACACACTATGTAAATAAATTATAAACTCACCCATAAAGCACAGATAACTTACGATTGCAACAAGCATTTGATATAAATTTATGCAAATAATATACCAATGGTGATTACATACATATAATGATTACAACTTTTGAAAATGGCGAAAAAAAATGTTGGTAAGAAAAAAATAATCATTTGTAACCTGTAAAAAAAATATAACCTCAGCATGCAAATCCGCGGACCGCGAGCCTGTTAACTAATTTGCACATGTGTAGTTTTATACACATCATATGATACATGTAGGCTATCATATGGATCCAATGTTGTGATGAAAATTGCGTTTTGTGAGTATGCATTGAGGAAAAGAACTAAATGAAAAGGACATCAGAAAAATACATTTGCTGCATGGCAAGGGAAACCCACCACGACCACATTAAAAAAAATAATCATCCCCGATTTCCAGAACTTTATCGCATGATAACTAAGCTAATAGGGAAACCACACTGACCCCCCACCAGATTCCGAGTAATCGTAATTGTAATCGATTACATTTTCGCGTAATCACATCTGTAAGCTTAATCGAATGTTTTGAAGTAGCTGTATAATAAAAGCATATAAGTATTATATATATTATATAATAATGTAGGCAGATTTATAACAATCATAACCACATTTTTAAAATTTATGTAATGGTAATAATTTTGAAATTACTAATTGTAATCATAATCGCTATGATTGGAAACGTAATCACTATGATTATAATAGTAATCCAATTGATTTTATTTCTGGTTACATGCAAGTAATTGCGATGATAATCTGTAATTGTAATCGATTTTTTTATGTATATCCTAATAGTAGCTGTAATCGAAAAATGAAAATTGACTAATCGTAATCAAAATAATAATCTAAATTTTGATACTTAGGTAATTGTAATCACAATCCTATGGTAATCATAATCATATAAACTGATTGTAATCGTACCCAAGTGTGACCTCAAATCATCGTCAGCGTCGCTTGGATTGGTGGTATTTGCGAGTTACCTTGGATGAAGAAAATGGAGAAGTATTTTCAATGACGAATGTCGCTTTTGCTTAGGATTCGATGATGGACAAGCATATGAAGGCGCATAAGCGTACACAGAAAATTCAAAAGGCTCAATGGGGCTCAATAGGCTCAATGGGGGGGGGTTACAGAGCTACAACTCATATATTCCTATGTTAAATATACAAAATTTCATTGCAATGAGGGGTGTTACAACCCCATAAACATCTTCCTGCGTACGCCACTGTGAAGGCGATATGGCAAACGGAAATACCTAGACTAAGTCAAGAATAAATTTAAATTCCATCGAAGTGACATTGCATTCACTCTGCATATCACCATGTCAAGTTAAGGCTATTCTCGAACGTGTTGCGTCGTAAACGTTCATGTCGACATCAGATTAAAATTTCATTTAAAACAGCGTAAACATTGGGAAAGGTGGCAACACTGCACAAACGGAAAAAAAAAAAATAATTAGCATGTCTTTCTAACGTAAAGGAAGCACGGTGCGTTAAAATCGCCATTTCCAATTCTACCAAATGTAACTTTTTAACTATTTAGAGATGAGAAGACAATTTTACATTAACCACCCTATTCTCAAAGCTTATTCCGGCCAGGAATTCATCAAGTTAATGAATGGCGACCGATACTCACCATGAATAAACAAAAGTTTTCATCTTGGCGAGAAATTTGCAATTGCTGTCTATTTTAAAAGCCAACTCCACGTTTTTTGTCCCTCTTTTTCGATCGTTTTAATTAAAACGCCGCGAATTCCGCTTTCCATAGCAGACGTGACATCTGGTGCAATCAAAGTGGCAACCCTCCATCCGGCAAACCCTTGGATCTTGATAATCTGAATGAGGAGGTAATTTAATGCTTCAATCGATATCCGCAAGAATGCTCGATTGAAATCCCTTAACCACTTCAATCTGAATACTGGAGTTCGATCACGATAGTGAGGACTGATGACCCAATGAGTAGATTTATACAGTAGTTGCTGGTCATGTATTCTGCGCTTGGATTTGCCTTTTTCGACGCAATAAAGTGATCGATTCACTAACAAGGGAACCCCTTTCGCTGTTCACTGCACTTTGATATCAGACCTATGGAAGATGATAGTGCTTGACTTTCTGATCACGAATATGTAATCATTTGTCTGCTAAAATGATATGACAATTTTTTATGAATATTTGAAGTCCAAAAATGACATTTTTTCGCCAGGTTTGATATTTTTTAATCGCACTGTATGTGAGCAAAAACAGGTTTGAAGTCGGTAAGATTATGAAGGATCATCGTATTTAACGGATAAAAATAAAAAATTATGTCTCAGCTAATTTAAACAGTATAAAAAAATTAATATGAAAAATGAACTTTTAGCATAGATATTTGGCGAATTTGACGACAATTTTGAAGAGTTGGCGGGACATTTAAGTTTCGCATTCCACTAGCTATATAAACTCGTCCGCAAGTGTAACGTCAATATAGTTGTACGAGTTTCCGATTGTGAGAAAATGAAAAATATAGTGAACATAATTCAATCCGTTTTGAATTTGGTCGTTAATAAATACGACACGCTTCCGTCGTTAATAACTGATCAAGAACTTAAGGAAAGTCGGGAAGTATTGTCGAAAATCGAAAACATAATTTTTAATAACAATGTCAGTGAAAATATCAGTTTAGATTTTGAAGACAATTGTGATTTCTGTATCGACGAAGAAAGTGATATTAGTATAGTCGGTGACGAATATTATAACTGTACTGTAAAGGGCGATCAATTGGCAAATGAATTCAGTTTAGAAAATATGCAAACAATTGTTCAGTATTTTGACAGTTGTCAAAAAAATAAATTCCAGAAAACAAACAGGAGATATCCAACAGTAAAATACCCTACTTATATTTCGAGGTTTAGAAAATATATATCAAATATGGGCACAAATATAGAAAAGTATAAAATAATAAAAAATGAAATGTTAGCCAGATTTACAAAAGCTAGGGAAAATTATTTACCTGTTCATGATATAGATTTGAAAAGATGGGCGATCCTGAAATGCCAAGAGTTGGGATTTGAGGATTTTAAATGTTCCGATAATTTTATAGATAATTTTAAGAGCCAAAACAAAATAGTTGCGCGGAAAGTAACAAAATATATCACTCAAATATACACCCAGAATATGGGTAATATAGAAGATAGTGCCATAGAATTTATTTTGATAACGAGAAATGTTACTGCTAATATTATCCCCCAACAAATTTTTAACTCTGATCAAAGTGGTTTTAATTATTTTCTTCCAAATTAAAGGCAGCTATCGCATAAAGGTGAAAAACAGACATTTTCTTTAATAGGGTCTGATTTTGGCAGAACACATTCATATACAATAATGACAATAATATCAATGAATGGGGAACTGACAGGGAAAATGTTACTTCGTTTAAGAGAAGCTGCGGGAAGATTTGTCCCAACTGTCGAAAGGAATTTATTTCAACCTCCAAACTTATATATTACATGCTCCAAGTCGGAAAAAATGGACAAAATCAAAATGAGAAAGTGGGTAGAATGTTGTATGAAACCCATCATGTCTCCTCCTTCCTGTGTTTTACTAAACTCATGGACAGGTAGTACAGACCCAAACACTTATTAAGGTTTTCCGGAAAATTGTATATCCTTGCAAATACCCCCCAAAGCAACATCCCTCATACAACCGCTGGATGTTTATTTCTTTCGACAATATAAAAAATTTGTACAAAAAAATAATCAACAGAATAGCAATCGATGAAATGGATATTGACATACGACATCGAAATGAGATAATAAAAATGCATTCTTTGGTTCACAATCAATTACAGTCTAAAAAATATCGCCCTATATTACAATATGCTTGGTTTAGGTGCTGTTATAGCGATCATGATCCCGGAAAATGCAAAAATGTTGAGGAAATTTCTTTTGAAATTGAATACAACAATTGTAGCCGAGATAATTGCAAAAATATATCATTCTTAAAATGTTCCCACTGTGATCAATTGCTTTGCTTCACTCATTTTTTAAATTAAAATGATTTTGCATCACTAGGTCTCGGTCATTGGAATGACTTCCTTTTTTGATTCGTTCCTTTAACTCTTTCACTCATACTCCTCAAATCACTTTTTTCACCTCTCGTCATGGCGGGAATAAAACGTGTGTGTGTGTGTGTATGCAGAATTTATACTCATTGCAATTTTTTTAAAACAAGGGGGAAAATGCTCATTCGTTTAAATGAGTTTGGTTAAAATTCCGCCCATATAACTATGGCTAGGAAATTTCGCCAAACCTTTATTTCTACATGTTACAGGGCAGAAAATAGCACATACAGTACATATTCTGCGTAAACATTTCCACCTTCACGTTTTACTTTAAAGTATTTGATACAGATCTTACCGATTTACTCGAGATTTACAAAATAATACGCAAGACAATTTGAAGTAGCCCTATGCAGGTTTGTAAATTGATTTGTAAGTAGTACGCTTACAACGTTTACTTACTACATTAAATGGGTCTAATTCTTGAGACTACATTGGTGCAGCTTTTGTCTGGAAATATTACCAAAAGTCAACAACTATCACAAAATTCTCGCCAACTTGTACAGCAGAACTGTACACCATTGGTCTTTTCCTGGAATACATTTACAGCAATTCAACATCGACAATAGTTATGTTTAGCAACTCGCTTAGTATTTTGCAAAAGCATTACTTAGAAAATGTTCCACAGCGTTCCGGACTTGCCAAAATTTGAACAGAATTGTTAAATTCGAAAAATAAGCGATATATTGTTGAATTTTGCTGGATTTCTGCAAACATTGGGATTGTTGGGAATCAACAGGCTGACGCTGCTGCGAAATTCGCGATTGTAGAAACTGCAAATTCAGACATTTCTTTTATTGATTTTCGAAACCAGATTTTTCGTCATTTTTTGTTACATTAAATGGCAATCATATTGAAGTGAACAAATTTTTATTTGCCTTGTTAACCGCATGATTAAATTTTAAAAGACCGACTTGAGTCGCGTTCACTTGAAGGACTCATTCAAAATTACCGATTCGTTCCTGATCGACACATCACTGTCAATTACTTCGCACTCGCGCATTTTCGAATGAAAAGCTGGCAGGGTTATGCTTCAAACATTGGTTTGAATCTACTTCGTTAATTTCAAGCAAATTGGAGTGATTGCTACCAGGTACTTTCCTTGTCAGTCTCACTGCTTGCCACTAGTTTAAAACCTCTTTACTCCTTACAATTAAAAAATGACCCCTTTTGTATTTGTATGTTTTGAGAGCTTTACAAATTTATATTGCTCCACAGTACTTTCTCCTGAGGGCACTGTTTTAAAACCCACCGCTGTGAACTGCAGTTTTATCACATCATTATTAATTACAATTTTTTTTAACCTCTTATTAATTACAATTTTTTAACCTCTTATTAATTACAATTTTTAACTTTTTAACTTATCTTATTAATTACAATTTTTAACCTCTTATTAATTACAATTTTTTTAACTCTCACTCATATTTTTTAACCTCTTATTAATTACAATTTTTTAACCTCTTATTAATTACAATTTTTAACCTCTTATTACAATTTTTAACCTCTTTTTTGTTTTAACTTTATTAATTACAATTTTTAACCCTTATTAATTAAAAATTTTTAACCTCTTATTAATTATAATTTTTAACCTCTTATTAATTACAATTTTTAACTCTCTTATTAATTACAATTTTTAACCTCTTATTAATTACAATTTTTAACCTCTTATTAATTACAATTTTTTAACCTCTTATTAATTACAGTTTTTTTAACCTCTTATTAATTACAATTTTTTAACCTCTTATTAATATACAGTTGGTCACAAAAGTATTAGGCCACCTGGCATTTCTTATAACTTTATATGCTTAAAATTATTAAATGTAGGCAATAACCAAAAAATTTTTTGTGAGACATTTGATATCCATTCTCTAACATTCTATTCAAAAATAAAAATAAATGAACAAAATATACTCAAATGTGGTGACTTTAAACAACACAGTGCATTAAATGAGTCATACAAATGTATTCGGCCACTTACCAGAAAGTGGTGGTAAATATAAAGTAAAAATATAAAATAAAAACATTAAAAACAATTTTCTAATATTTAGTTGAGTTTCTCTTCGCAAGTATTATTGCTTTAAGTGTCGAAGGTATTTAATTGATCGGTTTTTGGGTCAAATCGGAGTCAATTTTGTCCCACTCTCTTTGAAGATGCAATTTCAGTTCATTTTTATTTTTTATGGCAATTTTATTAGGTAATTGTTTCAGTTTCCCGCATAAATATTCTATAGGGTTCAAATTAGGTGATTGATGTGAGGTTTCAAGACATCTGAATATATGATACACTAATACCAACCACAGTTTTGTATTGAGAGCAGTATGCTTAGGACCACTGTCTTGTTGGAACACGAACCTGTCTTTGATTCCCAATTTATCGGATATTTTTTCATTTTTTTAAATACTAATGTATACATGATCTATAGTACTATCAATAAATTCAAATGCACATTACCCATTCGCCGACGTGCATCCCCAGACCATTATGCAGTTTTCTCCGTATTTGACAATAGCACAGAGATTACATCGATTGAACTCTGATTTGGGCTTCCTGCACACAATTGCATCCTTGTCTGTGTTGAATATCACAAACACTGATTCATCACTAAAAATCAGTGTTCCAGAAATATTGATCATTATTGACGATTTTTTTTTGCGAAATCCAGTCTTTTTTTTTATCTATTTGCCTTACTCTAATACAGAGCAGCTTCCGGCAAGTTGTTCACGATATAACGTACGTTATTTTGCAGTGTTCCACGAACTGTTTTAAAGCTTACATTTTTTTTACAGAAAGTGATTTAACTGTAGAACAAATTTCTCGTGCCGTTGCAACATCATTTACTTGAGCACATCGGATAAGTTTTCTCTCTTCAAGATCAGTTAGAATTTTCAACTGTCCAGTTCGGCGTCTATTTATTAGGTGCCCCTGCTGGCATCTTTTTAATACGCTTTGCATTGTTGAACGTGGAATTCCAGTCATTTACTTAATATCTCTTTGAGAAAAATTCTTATTTTCTAATTTAATAATAATTTTTTTCGTTTAAGCAAAGCTTTCGCGTTTTCGCCATTTTAAAGCTCGATTTTTTTTCAATCTAGACGAGTTTTTTTTATTGTCGTTGTATAAATATCATCTGACGTCAAACTCACGACTGCAATTTGAATATACAGTAGTATACGAGAAAAAGTATAGCAAAGGAATACGACAGGTGGCCGAATATTTTTGTGTGATTCATTTATTGCATTGTGTTGTTTGAGGTTACTATATTCGAGTATTTTTTGTTTTTTAGTTTTACATATAGTGTTAGAAAACGAACATAAAATGTCGCATAAAAAGATTTTTTGGTTATTGACTAGATTTAGTACTTTTAAGTATACAAAGTTGTGAAAAATGTTAGATGGCTGAATACAATTGTGACCAATTGTAGCTCTTCCTAAATCGCATTGAGGATAAATTTTCCTGATCGATAATTCATTTTTCCTAAAATTTAAGGTTGGTTGTATTTTTATGGCGCAAGGACAGCAAGGGTCATTCTGCGCCAATCAAGATAAAATCTAAGGTTTGTAAGTCATGACTACATTTAAGTACTGCACCTTGTGCTCTTAAAATTTAAGTACCGTAACGGTATAAGAATGGAAAGGAACACTGGTAGTAAATTGGGCATATACGCCTGTTATAATTTTAAGACTAGCATATACAAAATGACGTTAGTTTTGTAATGTCTTGAATCAACAGTATAAATGTGAGTTCATAAAAAGAAGATGATTAAATACAGATGTCTCAGCACCAGGGTTACAAACTTCAAGGGGTCATAGTACTCATCAAGGTGAACGATAATTGTCATAGAATCTAAAGTCGCAAACCACCCACAGCGCCAGTTCTAAAACCGTCCAGCATGCACAAATATTTACAACCAGTGCATGAGAAGCGCAATATGCGTTGTCCTAATCAGCTATGCACTTGATCAGCTGACCTGAGTAGTATCTGGCGCTCTTCACAAACTGGTTGTAAATATTTGGGCATGCTGGACGGTTTTAGAACTATAGCTGTGAGTGGTTTGCGACCCTAGGTTATATGACAAATATCGTTCACCTTGATGAGTACTATGACCTCTTGGAGCCCTGCGGTGGCGCAGTGTGGTAACGCGTTCTCCTATTGCGCGGCTAATCCGGGTTCGACTCCCAGCAGTGCAAAAAGAACGCTTACTCAGAGATCTCATAAAGATCGCACTGCTCACTGTAGTCCGGGGTTTGGTTCCCTAGGCCTTAAGAGGTTCGGATTCCTCGGAAAACAGTAGGTCCCGGCGCAGCATGACCACTGTAGTCTTTGAGCCGTAAAAAAAAACCCAATCACCCTTTGAAGTTTGTAATCCTGATGCTGAGATATCCTGTACATATAGTACCGTTTTTTAATTAAATTGTACAAAGTTCCACACAGGATTGCGATGAAAGGAATTGGTAGATAATAGTATAAAACTAAAATGCAAATGCATCTATTAACGCTACGCGGTA
>QLNU02015360.1:233794487-233811278 GCA_006491805.2 Dysdera silvatica
AGGAGAAAGGAGCAGCTTCGTGCTGTCGAAAAAGGTGAAATGCCTTATCTTCTAGCAGAACATGCTTGGGAGAGGAGACATGCTCCTAATTGGGAGACTGCAAAAGTTCTTCATAAAAATGTAACTTATGGCCCTTGTAGGCTTATTCTTGAATCTTCGGAGACATTTTAATTCAGGAATCGGCCCATTAACATCTCAAAACCTATGCCAGAATCATGCAAGGGGTTTGCAAGAAGATGGGAGAAAACCAAGATGAAATATTCAGGGCAAAACTTGGTGCAGGATAGCTCTGCGAAAAACCCAGTACTGGGGTTATAAATACAGGACATTCTCACTTTCTCGAAGCTTCACTTCATAAGGGGAACAGTAGTTCTCGAAACGTTGAGGTATTTTTCTTATGCTGTTGGTTTGGTTGCGTTTTACTTTTTGCTACTTTTTCTCTATTTCTTTCTACTTAATTTTCTTTTTATATAACCTTTCTCCTTTTTATTTATTGTACTTTACTTCCTTTTCTAATTTATTTTCCTCCTTTCGTTGCTCTTGCTATTCTTCGTTTGAGAGCCACTGTTGTAGAAGATAACGTCTGCTTTCAACAAAGCTATGTACACTCATGATTTTGGAAATTGCAACACCAGGAATGAATGGCTAGATCGGAATGAAATTTATACCACATATGAGGAAAGGTATTACGATGATATCTTCAGCGTTACAGACACATAGAAGAACTATATTAAGGGCAGAAACTCAGTATTTAGTGAAGTCGTCCCGAGCAGAAATAAGAGCCCCTAAACGTGCGGGCATCGGAATAAATGGAATTTAGATGTGTTCTTGGGGTATTGCTTTCCAGTATTTTTCAATCTGGATCCACAGTTCATTGCTAGTGACTGCTGGAGAACAGTAATGGCCCAGTCAACAAGTGACCATATTCCACACATGTTGAATCGATGACGTATCTAGTGAACGAGAAGGCTAAGGAAAACCTGGTATCTCCTGTGCTGTGAAGAAATCTTGGACATTCCGGGTAATATGAAGTTGGGTGTTGTCATGTTGGAATATAGCGCCAGGAGTGTGGTGAAGAAGGGGTAAAACTTGGGTTTCTTAAACCTCTCTGCAATAGTGGTTGTCGTTGAGAGTGCCCTCAATTCGTAAGATCCGGGATCACCTACAATAGTCTATAGCATCCCACTATACTGATCTTTTGTTCAGTATGATGCTCTAAAACGCATGCTAGAAGATGGCGCTCACCACAATGCCGTCTAAAGCTTAAATGGCTAACATTTTAGTCCAGATTGTTGCGGGACTCGTCCAAAAACACGATCTAGCGATAATCTGCATGCCATTGTCTATACTCATTTACCCATTGTAACCAGAGGCGTCGAAGGTTTAGAGTCAAAAGTATCCCCCGCAAAGGAATACGTGCACATAGTCCTATGCACAGCAGACGCCTTCGAGCCGTAGAAGCAGACAATGCCGCACCTGTAGCAGTGCTCCAGTGCTGTGCCAATGCTCAAGAACAAGATGTAAGATTCTTTACTGCCATGAGAATTAGAAGTCCATCATCCCGTGTTTTCGTTATATTTCGTAATCTGGTGCCAACTTTTCAACTTATTCAGTGTTCTTTGGTTCGCTGTTTCCACATTCGCATTGCAATCGTGGCAATATGCTCCGTACGAGTGGAAATATCCTGGTTTGAGAATCCTCCTTCCCCCAAGCCAATGATGCGTCTTCGTTCGTACTCTGTAGTTTGCTGGTATAGCGCTGTCTAACAATGACAACATATAGTGACTCCAATAGAACAGTTTACAGATCTCTAACAACAATACAATACTTGTCTGGCTCTTCCACAGCCCTTTATTTATACTTCTCGTACGACAGTTCAGAAGGCGCTACTCTGTTCAGGTATGTGCATTCACGCTGAATTTCTAATCATTTGCATGCCATATCCTGATTTGCATTTCCTGTCAATTTCAGTCTAATCGGATAATTCCTTCCTGGTGTTGCAATTTTCATAAACATGAGCGCATTTGGGTGATTCAATGCAAAACCTTGTACATAACTAATACATCACCCGGCAGTTCATTGACATTAGTATTTTTTGTGATATCTTGTTCATTGCCTATACTTGGATATCTTATTTTCATTTTCAATCAGTTTTACAAGAGGAGAGAAATTATTATTCTCCATTTATATATAAGTTTGGTGTAGTATTGTTGATTATTTACATCCCTCTTTCAATTTCATATTTTCTTAATTCCCATTTTGCGAAGAGCATTTCATTTTACTGCATAGCACGCAGCAGCCAAAAATAATAAATGATTATTTAGAGAGAAACACTCTTTTATATTTCACTGGTAAAATTTGAAATATCTCCCTATCAGAATAAGATTCACGCTTGAGATCTCACAGGAACTCCTTGTTGTATCTGACGCTCTTAAAGGTCTGAAAAAGTTTTCACGAAATCTTTGCTTTTATTTTAATGTCTATAAACTCGCCCGACGATTTTATTCTCGCTGTTTTCTTTGTTACGAAGTCAATATAAAACGTTATCATCGCCTTCTCCTCGGTAGCAAACAAGGATCAAAATTTTCTTTTCTGTTTTTATTGCTTTGCGGTAGTTCTTGAGCGAGATAGCATAGATCTCGTGTTGAATTTTTAAATGTCAAGGACTTTGAAATGTTGCGCAATTTTTAGCAACTTTAATGACATTTGTGTCTGAATTGACGTGAAGGCATTATACGTTTATATTTATCATATTGTTTTAACTTTCAATGCAGTTTTAATGATATAAATGGAAGTTTCAATACTCTATTTGCTTTACTGCGTTGAAAAGACTAATTATTTAGGTATTTACGAGGGCAAAGACAGACTTATTTCAATATTAATATTTTATCATGCAAAAGAATAAACACTGGTAAACAGGGCTGGATAAAGGCTACTTGGGGCTCTAAAAAAACATTTTCCCCAGGGCCCTTTGTAGTATAAATTGAGCCTGTTCAATTACATTTGACCCGTATATAGCGAGAATCTTGGGACCAAGGAATGCTCGTTATACAAATGCTCGTTATGGAGTCGCAGCACAGAATTTGAAAATCACTGAGGGTATAATATTGAGGAGGAACTGGGAACATTACATAAAAAATGAGAAAATATCTAAGAACGCGTTATCCATATGCTTACATGTTTGCATTTCAGGTAGACGCTTTTTGTCTTTAAAGGAAATAATGCACGCTAAAATTAAATAGGCTATGTCACGAAAAGCGAAAAAAACCCGCGAACATACATCATTTTTTTTCCAAACAAAATATTTGAAAGACTTTTGAAAATTTTGCTTTTTATTACCTTAGAAAATTTAAAGCTTCACAATTCCCCTATGTAAATTTGATATCTTATGAAAGTGACACATTTTTACAGACTTTTTAGGTTATACTTTTTATGTATTCACACTTTTCTCTTACTTTTTCCTTACGTTGAATTTTTTTTCTTTTCTTTCTTGTTTTGTTTTTCCCATCTTCTTTTAAAAATGCGAGTGCGTAATTAGTCGCTCTTTTATACTGACGTCATTTCATGTTGTCTCTTTTATCCAGTCTTGCGTCGTAGTGAATTGCGTTTTATGGTTCTGCAGCTGCGATCTATCGTGAGAAAATATCTTCCGATATTCATGTTCTATTATTTCTACAAGGCACATTTCGGATACCGATGTCCTGCAACGACTATTGCCAAATCAGTTCTGAAATCATAGTAAACATAGTATGCATATCACAACCGCTCACTCATGGGCGGTCCTATGACGGACAGAAATAATGGGACTGACAACACATAACAGTTTTAATGAGACCTATTAATCTATTTTAAACGAAGAAAGGTATGGAACAAACAGAGTCGTAAATCTAACCCTATATATAATGAAAATTTAATGACCCTGCTTTGAGTTCCCAACTGTCTTTTATACATTATGTCTTCTCAATTTCGGTCACGCCATGGGGCACTTTTTACGTGCACGCTTCCAAAATTAAGCGACTTAAAGTATCAGACTTTTTAGTGGAAGTATTGATTTCACGTTGTGTGAGAAATATATGCTTTTTATTGCGCCACACAGTTAGAGTTTTGATTAGTTCCTTTTTATATTGATAGTTATCTCAATATTATGATTATGTGCTCTTGAAAAAAAGGCTACAATTATTAATAATGTTGCTGTTAAACATAAGATAACGATAGAATTAAGTTATTATATCAGATACAAATACCTAATGCGTTTTCTTTCACATAATAATACTTTATTCAATATAGCAAAGATAATGAATATTTTCCTTAGAGCTGCATAATTATTGAGATCGAATATTTAGAATTTTTTTAGAAAGTTAGTAGAAAATGCCCGAATATGATTAACCCTTAGATACTACATCGGATTCAAATTGACTAAACAATATAGCTTAGTAGTAGTAATGCAGGATTTTCGCAAATTTCAACATTTAGAGGTTAAGTATGATTAAACCGTAGCAAAATTTTCCGTACAGACATGGAAAGAAAGCAGCAATGAAGATAGTGAAGGGATCTTCTCTATCTCTCTCTCTATAGTAGTGTTGCCAACCGCTGGGCCGAGGCTTGGTAACCGGCCATCATCCATTTTACTGGGTCGCAAGCGGTCCTCCTGGAATTTGTCATTTTAGTTTCCCAAGCATTTTTCATGAATAAATATTTTATCATGAAAATATTTTGAGGAGAATAATTTTCGCGAATGTGCTCTGAAAAGCTCAGACGCAGAACGCCGAAATAACATCTGTGCAGCAAATGCCAATTTAACCAAGCAATGTATTTTTAAATTTGTAAGTATCTACTCATGAATGCTCTAGAATTTGCAAGCATCGAAATCTTTCAGCATTCGAGAAAGGATATACCGCTCAATTTGACCGGTCATAAAAAGTACCTGGAAGCCGATTATAATAATATGCAATACACACATCCACTTTTCTTAAAACTTAATGAAATAACATCCGTGTTGCAAATACCAGTCGGCAAGGAAGTGTATCAGCAAGGTGTATATTATTAGAAGGAGTATAGTGATACTCTTTATGATTATTCTATAACTAATTATTGATACTTATGCTAGTTTAATATAAGAACTTTAAAATATGGAAAGGTGTTTGCATTTATACAGAGTAATTTAGGACCTAGCCTCGTCTTAAAAAAAAAAAAAAAAAATGTATTTACTGGGACATGGCCTCATAAAGGACAGAGAGAGTACTACTCTATAGTGAACTTTAAAATATGGAAAGGTGTTTGTATTTATACAGGAGTAAATTTGTTGGGACCTAGCCCTCATCTTACAAAAAAAAAAGTATTTATCGGGCCCTCGTCTTACAAAAAAAAAAATGTGTTTACTGGGCTCTCGTCTTACAAAAAAAAAATGTGTTTACTGAGCCCTCGTCTTACAAAAACAATGAATTTACCGTGACGGGGCCTCATAAAGGTTGAGAAGCACTAATCTGTAGTATACACGGCTTAGTGAATAGACATTTTATCTAAACGGAGCTCTAGTTTGTTTCAATTTATAATTTTTACAATATGTTTTAAAATTTCCTTGTGCTACACAATGGAAACTAAAGTCATTTAGAAATTTTAGAAATATTTACATTAGTAAGGTATGTCTGAAAAGCAACAGAAAATGATTTAAGCAATCCGAATTGGAAGTATAAAATTCATATCAACAAAGCAAAGAATAGCAAAATTTAACTACATTATTTGACTGTTTAACTACTGCATATTTTCCAAAGTGTTAGTAAGCGTGAAAAACGATGTACTCGATTAAAAAACATGATATTGTGAGTACGCTAACCAATTAAAATTATAAACAAGAACTGACGTCGTTTTTCCCGCAAACTTTTGATAAAGATGTGCATTGGGCGTGTTGGGTGCACCCTAGTGCCTATACAAAGAAAGTGCGTTTAGACATCGGAGTAGGTTATTTTAATTGAAAATCAAGATTATTAAATAGTGCGCACACCCTCAAATGATACAAAATTCATCCATGAGCTTTTTATAGGCCACAGCATTATTCTCACGATCTGTAGTAATATTGCTTTTATTTATTGCAGTGATTCTCTAAATGTGATCCCCGGAACGCCGTTATGCCGCAAAGGCCCTCCAGAGGTACCACAAGCTCAATTCGTTCAACGCCGATGAAAATTCAAAAGAAATCTGTAAATCCTTTAATTTGATTCTATTTACCAATCCCTGAGATAGAGCCCCCTATCCGTAACCAACATCTTACGGCAACAGAAAGGTACTGCCTAGCTTATATATGTATTGATTTATTGTTTATTTTTATGTTTATGCTCAAGCGGTGACAAATAGTGGTCTTTTAAATCTTCCTTAAACCCTATTTATGGCAGTGTTCCGTGGTTGGGCATGTGACATATGATAAAAACGGAGGATAAGAAGTTTGAGAACCACTGATTTATAGCGTATTATAAAAGCAGTACGTTTGATGAAGGGTATAGCAGTTTTCGAAACATTACATATCTTTATAAAGCTTAGTAAGTTATATTTCTTTCCTTATTTTTACTTTCTTCTAGTTCTCCTACTTTATTATCTTTCTATTTACTCTTTTTCTGCTCCTTTTTCGTATTTTCCCCCCTTACCTTCCCAATCTTAATTTTACTTCTCATTTTATTTTTCACTTCTCCGCTAATTCGTTTATCCTTTATCCTCGCTTTTTCTTTTACCTGTTTTCTTTCCTTGCCTTTTGCACTAAGATCAGTGACAAAAATTTTATCAGTTACTTTATGTCAAGTCAGTTTTCTGTGATTAAATTTAAAGTTTATGCCATATTAAATCCTTTAATTATTATGTATTTACTGATTATGGGAATTTATAGTGCATGAATTGATACAGAATATATTTACATATTCTCAATTTATGTTCATTTAAGCGAGATCTAAGTTTACTCAATTTATTCCTTTAAATTAAATCTAAATTGATTCTCAATTTATACATTTAAACACGGTCTAAATTTACTTAATTTATTCATTTAAGGCGACACACGTGGAAAATTCCTAATTCCTTAAAATGTATAATTACAATGATACGACTTAATAGGGATTAAATAGTCACTCCACGCTGTTGAGGTTGTTAACTTGGTTAGCGCCGTAATTTAGTAATCAAACATACTGAATTAATATCCTTAATTAACACACAATAAATTAGCATACTGGATTTTCCAGGGATATATCTTAATTTAATTAGGTGAATAGGGATAGTTGCTGGCAGGTAAATTATGAAGTGTAGACATTAGAATATCTCGATTAATTGTACAGTTGAAATCATTTATAACAACGCCGGGTGTTACAGTAACCAACTCCATACAGCTAAGAAATCGCTACAAGAAAGAGTTTCGTTTTTTATATTTTCTATCGTAAGTCGTACACATATAACGTCGGTACTTTTCATAACGACGAAATATCTCTGTATAAAGGATTCAGTAACCGCGCGCGGAAATGTCGACTTGATAATCTACCAGAACCAAGTCGGAGCCCCCCCCTTTCGGACATTAGTCGTTTCCTATTTTTCAGGTTCAAAAAGTTTTAAAATAAAAAGACAGGCGGGTTTAGAAATGAGTTTAGAATAAATATGCGTAAAATTTTTTTACCATGCTATAATTTAATATATATGTATATGTGTATGTATATATATATATTGATTATAAAATCATCGATTGCAATGAAAAAATTTCCACGATACCTTGGACGTCCTTAAAAGCAATTTACACTCTGTTTAGATTAGAAAAGATAAATCATAAACTTTGATAGAAAATTCAGGAATTTTTGCGCATACACTGATTTCCATATTTACAATGCAAGACAGTAAGCCTCAAGACAGTTACCTCAAGTAAGCCGTATTCCAAACTAATGCGTTCTTCTCTTCGCTTTTATATTAAAAATTCTGTTATTTGCCGCTCATGTACGATACTTCTAGTAGCTAAATTTGTATTATGTCCATTTGAATGACGTTGGGAAGGTAAAATAGATAAAACAATTAGCAGGCCCTGCGGTGAGACAGTAGTAGCGCGTTTATCTAGTTGTATGGCTAAACCAGGTTCGTAATATATACAGGGTTTGTCTGGAAAGTAGTAGGACTGAATTTTTTTTTAAAAAATTTATTCACAATTTTGACACATCGACTCAATAGTTTTCAAAATATGCCCCTTCTGCATCAACGCAGCGTTTCCAGCGACTCTGCCAATCACTGAAGGCTCCCTGGAACGCGGAAACTGGAATGCTCTTCAGCTCCCTCGTTACGGCCTCTTGAATGGCCTGGACCGAGCCGTGGTGCCGTCCTTTCATGACCCTTTTCAGTCGGGGGAACAGGAAGAAGTCTGGGGGAGCGACATCTGGGCTGTAGGGTGGCTGGGGAAGCTGTGTGATGCCATGTTTGGTTAGGAAGTCCATGACAGCAAAGGCGGTGTGGCTTGGCGCATTGTCGTGATGGAGCCTCCATGATCCAGCGATTGCTGGACGGACGCGGGCGACTCGTTTTCTGAGTCTTTCAAGTACTTCCACGTAGAATGCAGCATTCACAGTCTGAATACAAAATTCATAATTAAAATGGTACAAACTCTCTGTGAACCACTCCTTTGCAGTCAAAAAAGATGATCAACATCAATTTCATTTTCGACTTGCTCATGTGGGCTTTTTTCGGGCGAGGTGAGGCGGGGGTGTGCCATTCATACCCCCGCTTCTCTTCCCTCCCGAAACAATTTGTGCCACTCAAAAACACTTGATCGACCCATGGCATCATTCCCATAAGCAGTCTTGACCATGTCATGGGCCTCACTCGCAGTTTTACCCAGTTTGACGCAAAACTTCACCGTGTAACGCTGCTCTAACAAACGATTCATTGTGGAGATAACAAGGCACCTTGAAAGGGGTTCACCTGTAAACTCGATCTACATACACTCCGTGAAGGCTTGGAGACTATTGGCGACTGGTGCGCTGGTAGCTAAGACCCCCCCCCCACCACCCAAGCAGCGCAGTAACATCCCCCTCCTTCGTCCCGTTTTGGCGGGAAAAAATCAATCCTACTACTTTCCGGACAAACCCTGTATATATATTATACACACGCATACATAAATAAAAAAAAACCCAACCAATCGCTTATTAAATAACTGCTCCTTGTATAGTCTGAGGGCTGATTCTGTAAACGTAACCAATATATTACTATAGCTAATAATAACCCTATGTTTAAGCTTAATGAATACGATATAGCTGTCATGAATTTCTTTATTTTTTTTGTTGAGGGAGTCAGTTTTCAAAGTGGGTAAAACAGACAAAACTGTTTACTTGCTCTTAATTCGACTGAAATAAACTTAACTTTTGTAACGTCATGCTCTTTAAACAAATTCTGTATAGGACAATTCTTTGATATCATGAATTGTCACTAAATTTATATTAGACAAACCGGACAAAAATATTATAAATACAATTGTTAAACCGTAGAAACGAAACCGACGTTTTTTTATTTCCATTTATTTTTAATTTTTATTTAGGTATTTCGTTTTACATGATATAAGCTTGTTTTCTAATTTGAGCATATAATACCTAGACCTATATAACGAGAGGCTGAGGTGATATTAAAGTACAATATTTGAAACTCAAAATTCTAATTATTGAATTCTAATTTTCAGCGTAAACAAGGGCTAATATAAATTTCCCATTCATTAACTAGAGACCGTAAAGGTAATTGTAAAGGTAAAGGGTGGGGCTATTGTGCTAAAAGACATGAGATGTATGGTTTCCCAACTTAAGATTAATGTTACGAATGCACGTTTTAGGGCATTAATCTCTTAATTAATGCGCGCATAAACAAATAAGTAATTAGCAAGCCTCGTCGCTTTAGCAAGCGATTGTGTTTTGAATTATGAAGCGGCTATATACATTCATCCGCGTAATATCTGGAGTTAATGACGCATGTTTTCCTATCAAATTGACACTTCATTAATTTTAAATTATTAATAATGATTCCTAATGAGTCCAGTGTAAATTGCATTAAACCTAGAACTAGTTTAATGATAGAACCGTTCCCTAAATAAAAATGAAAATTAATTTCTTATAAATACTTTTCGTATATAAATGGAAAGGCGAGTATGTGATTTCCCATTTTCAAGTGGTTCAATTACAATCGTAGTGCATTAGAGCGCTATATGAATTCGTCTTTATGCTATGACTTATGTACCTTATTTTATTATATATGCGTCCGTGCAACTAACCGTCTATGCTATGTAGACTAAAACGTTCATATGACTGGACCTAAAAGAAGCCTCAGTACTTATTAACCAAAATTTTTACACCAGCCAACCTTTGGCTGTATTAAGTGCAGAGATCTTACTAAACATGCTTTGCACGATATGTCGATGCCTTTGTACTATAAAAATACAGTTCTACATTTATATCTTTACAAAACTGTCACAGAGGAAGACTTTAAACATATTCAGAGACGATTATAGACTAAAGTTCGTGGCCTTCTAAGGTTCGTGATTCGTAAAAAGCTATAATATAAAAAGTTAGAGAAAGTTAGGGAGGGAGAGAGAAAGAGAGAGAGCGCTAAATGGGAAAAATGATTATTGAGAGTATCACGTAGAGGAGACTTGATTTTCTTCTGATTTAGCATAAGATTGGTATACATTTAATGTATTGTAAATATTTAAGGTATTTTGTCAAATTTGATTTTTTTTTCAAAAGAAAAGGGCTGAGAAGTTAATTGAAAAACCTGAGAATTTATTTGTCATACTTTTGGAGTTTTGTGTCTCTTAACGCCTTTTTTTAAAGCGAAGGCTACCGAGGAAATTGATGGTTACGGCCCCGTCCCAGAGAACAAAAATCCCCTTGGGACTTCCTGAAGACGTTCTGGACATTCTCAGGACGTTCATAAGACGATCTTTGCTATTTAGGGTTAGTTGTATCTCGGTGGTTCAGTTGGCAGAGCGCTTGGATTTCAACCAAGCGGTTGCTGGAGCGAGTCCAGCCGGAGATAGGATGTCTTTATTCTTACCGATCTCTCTATAAAAAATTGTTCTTGAGGCTCTCGTGTTTGACCATTCGTGGTCAATTACTAAATACTTTTGCGGTAATTGTGCTGGTCTTGCGAAGGGAAATATTATCTAAATTGTAATAGAATATATGGATTAAAAAGCTCTAGTTTGAACGAAAATATGTAGCTATTAAAACTGAATTCTCTTGATTTATTCGAATCCGCAAACCTTCGCTTTGAAACATCGCCAGATCTAAATTCACTTAATGAATTTTCGGAGCGAATTTTGATAAAGTTTTCCATATATATGTTGCGAAGAAGGTTAATAGAAAACATTCTATTCGAAGTGTTCTTTTAATTCAAGTATTTTTTAAAATTTTGACTCATTTAATAAAATAACTTTTGTTTACATCTTAAACAGAACTGCCTTATGTGCAACTGTCCCACATAACTTATTCCATGAATATTTAAAAAACAATATTTCTTGCTTATTTTATTTTTTAGAAATATTTATTAATAAATCGGTCACACATAGAACACACGCATTTTTTAAAGGATTTCAATATTTTTTAAATTTGTACTAAAAGGACTTTAACTTCACAAGAGTATTTTGTCTGTTTGGCACTGGCAAACCGATTTTAAAAATGTTAAAAACGTAGAAAATAATCTGATTTTGTACAACTAAAATTATTATCTTTGTCTTGCATACTAAATAGCCAAAAGCATTTTAACACACAGGTCGACAAAATAACAGCATTTATTATTCAAATTCATCTCATATTTAGTAACAATGGCTGCAGTGTGAAACGCTTTTATAGATATGCTTTGGACAATATGTCCCTGTAGGTATATACAGGGTGTCTCAGCACCAGAGTTACGAACTTCAATGGGTCATAGTACTCATCACGATGAATGATAATTGTCATGGAAGTAGGACGAGTTATAACTCCATATCCGGTGACGTCTCGTCAGTTGGAAATGCGGTAGTGTTGCTAAGGAATTGAATCCTAAATTAATTATAAACTTTTAATACAACATATACAATGCAAAATATTTACAAAATGATGAAACCTTCCATTTACTTATACAAAAAAGATCTTCTCTCAGAAAACATTTTGTATACTGGTTTTCAACCCAGATCTTACGAAATTAAACCAGTGAATTAATCTTATCCGCCATGCCCCGCAGTTGCGGCTTTTGGCCCTTCTTTCTAAAAGTGTAAAACAGAAATTTAGAAGTATTACTTAAAATCAGAAAATGAAATAATTTTTTATATGTTTTATTGCCTTTTGATAAATTAAAACCTGATGATTATTGTAATAAAAGGTAGAACACTCAACAAACCTTTAAAATGAAACCATAACGAATTTTGCACGTTTCTTAGAAGCCGAGCTATAAATGGTTATACGTCCTTTTTGGGACACTCTGTATAATCTAGATCTATCTATTTATTCAGTGTAAGAAAACCATTTTCCCTTCGGTTTTCTCATCCAATATGTATCACTCTGAGTATGTGTACTGAGGGTTCGAGCGAAAGCAAAAAGCTGCATATTTCACAACACAAAAATGCTTTAGTGTACACGTTGACAGTATCAACAAAAAATTCTACATACTTTGGAGCTCAAGGATTGATATGTGACGAATAAATAAAATATTTGTTATGAATAAATACAATTTCATTTTTTAAAATAAATTATTAAGTTTAAATCAGAGGGGTTTCTACAGATCTACAGCATGAATGATTCGTCACTGTCCATATCCCGTTTAGGCAGCAGAGTTTTCATCTATTGCACTCTGTTAAAAATTCCGCAAAAGGGAAAAGGGAAATATTTTGATGCACACCTACGGGTATATCGCGTAAAGAGCATGCACGAAAGAGTCACTGTAGCCGTTACAGCTAAACCCAAGCTAACGATATATTAATTTCAGCTAATAAATGCCGATTTATTTTGGCCTAAATATTCAAATACTCTTATCACCAGAATGTATTTCTATTAGGAGAACTCAAGCCCCAGTACCGAAATGTAAAAAGTAAATTTGAACTGCAATTTGTAATATTTATTTATTTATTTTATTTTAAAGCAATCTTAATTGTTGCAGTTATCTGTAAGATTCTGCCAAATCCTATTTCAAATAAATTTTTAATAATAATAAATTTTCATTCAACCCGATATACAATATTTCGTGATACATAGCTTGAGCAGTATAAAAATTATAGAAATGTAAGAGAAGATCTATATTAAATTATTTTAAGTTTTGAAGTTAGAAATGGAAGAGAATATAAAGCCGAAGCTTGTTCCGAGATTCTCCTCCAGAATGCGGTGATGTTGACAAGAGAGAGGGTAAATTTTCATATTTCTGAATTATGCTTATTTTAAAGAGTTCAGTTGTTGTATATCTTTGTTAGCTGTTGTATATCTTTGGCATAGGGGCTGCTGGTATCTAACTGGAAGGAGACCCACACGCTGAACGTATGTGACGATGTGTGGAACCGGCCAGGCCAGTAACCTAGTGTCCTACCCCGCCTTCAAGTGGTGCAGGCTGAGCTTTCTATTTATGTGGCAAATTAATATTTGCTACACGGATAGAAAGGCGGAAGGGGAGGGCTAATTCACCAACCCGTCTAGCCAGCGTGGTGAAATTATGGCTAATTCCTCCATTATGTTGACACACCAGAAACCATGGCCCCTAGTCTCCAGGTGCTGGAGTGCTCCTGATCAAGGCAGCGGTCAGTGTGGCATGAAAGCAGGGGGTGCTAAGAATCACTGGAATGGCCCAGGCTGCCGTTTGTTATTGACCTTGGCTACGTTTAATGGACGATCCCTTGCTTCTGAAGCAAAACTTCAGGAATTGGAAGAGGAACTAGACAAGATCAAATGGGACATTGTAGGACTCAGTGAAGTTAGAAGAAAAGGTGAAGAGTTGGTGGAACTGAAAAGCGGACATTTGTTTTACTATAGAGGAACGGAAACTGGAAGAACAAGTGGTGTTGGCTTCTTAATCAACAAAAGAATTAAAGACTGTCTTCTGGAAGTTGAAAGTACATCAGATCGAGCAGCGAGGCTTGTTGTTCAACTAACCCAGCGATACCAACTTCAAATAGTACAGGTATATGCACCAACATCAAGCCATACCGACGAAGAGGTTGAAGAATTTTATGAAGAAATCAAAGAGTTACACACCAAAGGGAAACAACATATCAAGCTCATCATGGGGGATTTCAATGCAAGAATTGGACAACAGGAACAAGGAGAGACATCGGTTGGTAAATACGGATATGGGGAAAGGAATGAACGTGGCGATCAACTCATCGAATTTGCAGAAGCTGAAAACCTTAGCATCATGAATTCATTTTTTAAGAAGAAACCGCAAAGAAAATGGACATGGAAACACCCAAATGGGGGAACTAGTGAAATTGACTATATCCTGGCAAACAAGAAATCAATTATTGAAGATTGCAGTGTACTGAACAGATTTAATACTGGAAGTGATCATCGAATGGTGAGATGTAAAGTGCACTTAAATACTAAATTAGAACGACAGAAGCTCATTAGGAAACAAGTAAGTAAGAGGGTGGATCTAATGAAACTGAAAGTAAATACCGAGGCATTCAAGTTGGAATTAAAAAATCGCTTTTCTGCACTGGAAGGACTTATTGATGAAAGTGATATCTCAGAAGCAAATGAAAACATTGTTAAGACAATAGTTGAAACTGCTGGGGAAATTGGTGGTGTAACCTGTAAAAAGCACAATAGCAAATTATCTGAGAAGACGAAACAGCTCATGAAAAGGCGAAGAGATATGAAGGTGGACAATCGAAATACCAGTTCCAGGATTGAGTACATAGAACTTTGTAAAACTCTGCGCAAAAGCATGAAAGAAGACATAAGAAAATTCAACTGTGAGCTAGTAAGGAAAGCCATTGAAAATAACAAGAGCCTTAGGGTTGTTAAAGGAAGTTTATCTGTTGGGAAGAAACACATCATTGCATTAAAAGGAGAGGATGGCACCGTAACAAGAAATAGGGAAGAAATACTTAGAAGAGTTGAAGAATTCTACAAAAAACTATATGAAAGTAACAGTGGATTAAACGAAGACTCTGAGATAGTCGAAGGAACAGCTCCTAAAATCTTAAAAGAAGAAGTAGCATTTGCAATAAAAAGTATGAAGAAAGGAAGATCCCCTGGCGATGATGGCATTACATTAGATATCTTAAAAGAAGCTGGAGAACATGTAGAAGACATACTCGCAAAATTCTTTACCAAATGCCTCAACAGTGGTAACATACCAAACCAATGGGATTCTGCAACAGTAATTCTTTTGCATAAAAAAGGTGATAAAGAGGATTTAAAAAATTACCGACCAATTAGCTTGTTACCTGCTATTTATAAAATCTTCACAAAAGTGCTAACACATCGCCTGCAGAAAAAATTAGATGCAGCTCAACCAAGAGAACAAGCTGGATTTCGAAGTGGATTCAGTACAGTGGACCATATTCAAGTATTAAGAGAATTAATTGAAAGAACACATGAATATGAACTTCCATTGTGTGTGGCATTTATTGACTATGAGAAGGCCTTTGACTCTATTAAAACATCAGCAGTCATCAACTCTTTAAGATCAACAGACATTGAGGATGTGTACATTGACATGGTGAAACGTGTGTATAAAAATGCAAGTGCAAAATTTCGGTTACATAAAGATACCAAAACTATCAAAATTGGTAAAGGTGTGAGGCAGGGAGATACCATTTCTCCAAAACTTTTTACTTCAGCTTTACAGATGATTTTTCAGCAGATAAATTGGAATAACAAGGGAATAAAAATAAATGGTGAATATTTAAATCATTTGCGGTTTGCTGATGACATTGTTATTTTTTCAACGAACCCATCAGAACTCCAAGACATGGTACAGGAGCTCTCAACTAGAAGTAAAGAAGTTGGACTCAAGATGAACCTACAAAAAACTAAGATCATGTTCAATAATTTCGTAGAGGAAACAAAAATACAAGTTGACAACATTGAGCTAGAAATTGCTGATTCATATATTTACCTTGGCCAGCTGATTTCAATGGATGGCAACATTATGAAAGAACTCAACAGACGTATTAAACTTGGCTGGAGTGCATTTGGAAGAAACAGTTTTATCCTGAAGGGGAAATTGCCTTTGTGTCTAAAAAGAAAGGTCTTCAACCAGTGTGTATTGCCAGTCCTCTCTTATGGATCAGAGACATGGAGTCTAACAGTTGGAGCAATACGAAAGTTACAGACAACGCAAAGGAGCATGGAGAGGTGCATGCTTGGAATAACTAGGAGAGATCGAAAAAGAAACACTTGGGTGAGAGAGCAAACTAGAGTAGAGGACATCATTGTTAAAGTAAAAGGACTGAAATGGCGATGGGCTGGGCATATTGCAAGAAGAACTGATCAACGATGGACAACAGAAATTCTGAACTGGATTCCAAGAGACCACCGAAGACCTAGAAAACGTCCTCAAACTAGATGGGTGGATGAAATAAGAAAACAGGTTGGGGTGACGTGGAAGCGAATTGCTCAGGATAGACTTGTGTGGAAAGCATTTGGAGAGACCTTCATCCAGCAGTGGATAGATAATGGTTGAATATGATGATGATGATGATGATGATGATGATATGCTTGTAAGAAAGGAAATGATTGACGCCTCTAGCTTAGGTGGTAGAACTCTTAATAGACAATCAAGTGGTCGTGGGTTCAAGTCCCACCAGACGCCGGATTATTTTCTTTACGAGTA
>QLNU02015360.1:233811378-233829221 GCA_006491805.2 Dysdera silvatica
TATGTATATACATATTAAGGTAACAGACATAAAATATCTATTGTTATGTATATGCTACTCTCCGTTAAATTTGCCCTATTCTCAATAGAAACATCCTTTATATGTGTGCTGATTTCAGTGGAGGAGACGAGTGCATTGCAGATTACTTTTCTATAAGCCAAAAACTTCACATGTTTTGATGTACAACACTCCTTTTTTATTTATAAATATAACATATTGCACCACAAAACCTACCTAAAGTTTATTGCTTTATGTTCCATACTTTGGCTGTTTACTAGGATTGTGTATCCATTGCTTAATCTTAGGGAGCAGTGTATACTGTATTGGTATATGTTTACGCTATCTAGTTTACAAAATTACCAATATATATTCTCGTATCTCATTTGTCGTATACTATTTCATTATAATGTTATTGAGAAAAATATATTTTACATATGGGTTGTTGTTTCAATATTGAGCAATTTCTCTGTCCGAAAGAATTAGTTTGTGAATGTGTTAGAAGGAACGTAATTAATGCACATAGGGGCGATAAAACCACGAGAAAATTATATAAAACGGATAAAGTAACAGAGGCAAATAAAATGTGGATGGTATCTGCAATAACCCTTTGAGCTAGACCATAACTCACGAGTATAATGTACTGTAGGACGACTAGTTTCATTACTTTAAGTAAGCCCTAGGGGAAATTGTTTTTGCTTGTATAGTGGCCGACGAAAACAAAAGCTTATACTGGATTCCGAATTGCAGAAAAAACAATAGCACGTACAAAGTAAGATTAGTGGTTATTGTCAGGATACCCCCCTGAATGATTTTGTGTACTTGTATTAGAGTTTATATTGTGGTACTGTATTTACTTCACCGTTAGTTTTAATCCTTTATCATCTATAGTTATGAAGTTTGAAGGGGACTCATTATATTTCATTCTTTTGAAAGCATGTTTCAAATATACATTTTTCGAATTTAGTATGTTTCATATCTACAGCTTTTGAACTCAGTATGCTCCATATCTACAGTTTTCGAATTTAATATGCTTCATACAGTTTTTGAATTTAGAATGCTTCATAACTCTTGCTATAATTTTTGAATTTAGTATATTCCATAGTCACAGCTATTGAATTTAGTATCAATAATATATTTGAAAATACATTACCCTCCATTGAAATTACCCCATCTACAAAGGTAAATTATATTGTGGGTGGAGCAATTACAGAAGAGGGTAGTGCATGTGTTACAGGTGAAATTTAGGAACATGTTTATTTTTATGAAAGATGAAGGTTAAAACTTTTGAAGGATCCCATTGATTATGTTTTATGAAGCAAAGATTGCAAAGCTTAAAACTGCATTAACTTTTCAAAGTAACACGGATTAGTTTTGTTCAGGGCTGTCCTGAAGACAATTATGGAGAGTACGCGATGCTGCCTTAATTAAAGAGTGCTGTAATCGCGGAGTTCCTGAACTTGGTGACGTCACCACCCCGCGCTGACTGACATTTGACTGGTCGTCTATCCAAGCCCAAGGTGGCAGTTACCACTTTCATCAGTTTTTCATTCCTCTCCTCATTTGTTTCCATTTAAATTTGTAAATTACTAGCCAAAAAAAAAGCTGAACTTCGTTGAAAGTTGCTCAAAAACTAGCAAACAAAAACTTTCTCGAGACCATGAACGTATGCGGCGCGTACTCGGTATTTTTCAAAATTTCTTGAGAGTACGCGGCGCACACAGCGCGTACCCTTTGGGGACAGCTCTGGATTTGTTGAATAAAAAACATAAAGTGTTCAGCATAATTTCGAGATTGTGGTTTTGAATTTAGTTAATTTTCTTGGCGCTGTTCAAGTGGTAGGTAGTATTTAAAATGATATTATTACGTAATGCGTGTATTCAATTTCTATCACACTTCGGAAGAGAACGTTTTATGCATTAGATATTTATATCTATATATGTATTACGCAATATGTCTTACATGTGAAATAAATTTTATTTTTTATAATTAAATGCTTAAGCTTTCAATGTTCATATAAAATAAGAGACGAGATAACGACTTAAAATTAGTATATAAATATCAATTAGTTAATTAGAGTTCCTTTGTTAATTACTTTTTACTGTTAAATTCAGAAACGAATTGTTCAAGATCATGGAACTTTTTATTTAATAAAACTTCGTCGAAAACTTTTTAGAAAAATTTATTTTTTGTGTTCCCTTATTTATAAATATTATTAATAAATTATTATGGTGTGTTGTTTTGTTTTTAAAATGTGAATTAGTTTTTGGATAACAAGCCTTATATGAACATGTCCTGGTGAATTCGAGCAAAAAACACATGTATCACTTTTTTTAATGATACCGTATTTAAAGTTTCAATGGAATTTGGAATTGAATATAGTAGTGTATTCAGAATTTAGTATGATAATCGTCATAAAGTATTAGCAGTTTCATTTGCTGTTTAAACACAGTGCATATTTCTCGCCCAGAATGCACATTAGCAGGGTTTATTAAAATTTCTACTTGTTTCACAACTTCCCTAGAAATTGCAATTGATCTATGCGAAAGTATTCTAAAGGGATTTACAAGTAGTGAAAAGAGCTTCCAAATTACTGCAAAATATTTCAATTTGTCAGAGTCTGAAACTGGAGGGAAATTGAATAATATCGGCTATGTTCACAGTTGACAGACGATTCTAAGCAGGCTATATTGCAAATGAGTTATAGTACTACTTTCAGCGTCGTCTTTTAAAACGTAATTAAACTTGAGCAGAAATTTTAATTTTAATGATTTCCACTGGACGCATGGTGTTTAGAATTCTCAGTAATTATTTGTCTGTTGATGGGGTACAGAATAACCTCCAGGATTTCCTATATTCTTCGACTAAATCACCAAGTGTATTCTACAAGTTGGCTTGTCTTCAAAACAAATATTTGTGTGTCTAAGTTTATCGGCATATTCGGCTTCTTTAAGAGAAAGTACGTCAATTTGTCCTATTAAAATATTTTTAAATGAGTCTGCCTATACTGAACTTTCAGAAACTAGTTTGAAATAACTGAGTGAAAATAGATAAAACCTTACTTCTTTTAGATTTAAGGATGTCAGTTTCGCTGTCTGCAAGAGTAATATTCAATGTAGATTCCGCATTGTGTGACTGAACATCAGGCAGCCGTAAAATATCAGGATATATGGACACACCTGCACAATAAAATTCGAATTATAAAGGGATTTCTTTTTTCGCCAGCCACATCACAAACAACTCTAGCGTTCAATGTAATTAAGTTCGGACACTCCACATTTTGTATAGTTTACATTAGAGCCTTGGTAGAGAACAGAAACTACGCTACGTATACCCAGACCGGAATCGAACCAGTAAACCTTTGGGCTACAGTCTTATTGCCCAGCGGCCAAATTGTGGAGTGACAAGGCTTAGTTGTAATGAATAATTCATCCACACTTTCCTTTAGTTCTTAAGAAGTTCCCATTTGGTTATCTCTAACGTTCTATTTAGACGTAATGTAAACGTACAGAAAGAAGAATTTTAAATATAATTTGCTTGCAGCATGGGGAATTAACTAATTATTAATAGATCCGTTTCTTCTTTTAGTTTATATTAACTGACTCCGATATCATTTAGAAAATTCAGGAGTACGGGTATATTCCTCATTCTTGAGATTATTTGGGAGTTATTTATATCACCTTACATTAAATATTTTAAGATAAGTAGTTATTACTATAATAGATGCTGGCAACACTTGGAACAACTGTCAAGGCCAGGGGATATAGAGGCAAAGGGGACAAATGCCCAAAGGCCCGAAATTCTAAGGACCTGGACACGAAATTTAAGAACATAATAAAAAAATGTCATTAACCACAATTGGTTGAGGGGTTCGATCTTCTAAACTGACTAGGAGCCCATAAATGCTGTTCTCGACCTTGTTTGTACGTATGTAGTCGTTCAACAATCCCTCGGTAAGAAGGGCATATATAGGGTGTATACAAAATGGCGGCGTTCGCGAATGTACGCCCCTTGCCACGAAGAGAGATAGGAAACGAAGATTTCACTGGTTTTTAAAAACTTGCTTAGGTCACGTGTTACTTGAACTTTGGGATATCGAAACTTCACTAAAGAGTTAGTTTAGTTACGTTATAATTAACAGCAAACACCAGATTTGGTGATTTCTCGTGCCAAATCAATCATACCAGGGATGGGATGTATACGGATCGGAATGGGCTGTTTGCCACTAGGTTCAACCTTTTTTCTTCTTTGTTGTGGGGAAAATATTATAATTAATAGTAACTTTTTCTTATTTTGTAAGTAGCCGCGTCCCAGCGACATTCCTTCGCGTGCCAGTCTGACAGGCTTGCGATGTATTTGCTATCAACAGTATAGTAAAGTGAACTCTAGACCCGCGCCTCTGCCCTTGAAATACATAATCCGCCACTGCCAGCGCCGAGCACATATTTCAATATTTTAAACAGAACGTAGTACATCTATGAAGCAACGTTTTCCACAGGAGGGCCTTAGTACAAATTGCATATCATCATATAACTTCGAAACTAGTTCATAATTTACCATCTTGGGTATTCAGTTTCGAAGGAAATGAAACGAGTTAAAGCAGATACTTGTTGATTCGGCTTTAATAGTAGTATTTTAGCTCGATGTTCATAACTATGAAAGATTTGCACAAGGCAGATGTTGTGGGTTTGGGAAATCTTATCTGAATAGAATCAATTTCCTATTAAAATCAAGTGTTCACTTAAAAAAAGTGAAAGTCGTTTGATTTACGAAGTTGTTAATGACCTCCTCCTCCATTTTGAAGTAAATTCATGCTGCTTTCGAGCTTGCTGTAGGCTATTTCCTTCTATTTGGAAACTGATGATTTTTATTTCATTTTTAAAGAAAATTTCATACGATTAATTTTTGCCTTATTAATTGTAAAATAATATATTTTTTTTCTCAAAGTACTTACTATAAGTTTTGTGGAAAATGAACAATGACGAACTGGGTCCTTTTCCTCTCGGGCTTTCCTTACTGCAGAGGTAATCAGTACGCCACTGCTGTCATATGATATGCGAATACAAAAACAACAGGATTAAATGCCGGGAAAAGGGGCAGATGGCTTCAAAATGGCTATTCCCCTTCCTTATTGCCGTACTTCTGCTCACTTTCCATGAAGAAATTAACTCTGCATCCCGCCCCCCCAATGACAGCGGATATGGAAGCGTTCAATATTACATAAGCAATATTTTGGCCGTTTTCTACACCTACCCCACTATGGTAAGAGAAAATTAAAAGTAAGCACAAAATACACCAACTCCCCACAAAAGTGCTTACGTAATACTTGAAACTCCCTATGCCAAAGGATACATTTTTTATAAAGTTACCAGATTCAGAAAAAAGATTGGTATTTCCGTTGGCTTCCTTTTCTAATATTTGGCGATGAAACAACCTTTACTAGGTTGCCATACTTCGGAATTCCAATGACGTATTTGGACACGCAACTAAATTTTCAAGTTTGAAGTTAACCAATCAGATCTGTTGTGCTTAGCCATGCCTCTCCAAGAATTTCTTTGGTTTGCTTTTCTAATCATGTGCGTGTCTGGCGCGTGATTCGTTCATCTTTGGCCTTAATTATCTTATTAAATATTGATTTTAAGCAAAAATTACACTGGACATTTTTTATTCCTTTTTTCACAAGGAATCGTGTAGTGAACTTTTTCCGCCATTTTGTATACACCCTGTATATATATAGCTGAGTGAGATCAAATAGTCTAGAAATATGGAAGGAGTACAAATTTATTACATTATATAGGAGTGTATAATGTGATTTAATGATATGTAAATGTGAAGCCTATAGGGCAATTAGTATTAATTAATTTTAGTGTTTTAAACGGTAATATACATTTGAGTATATATATATTACGTTAATATTCTATATATACTCTAGATGACGTGGAAACGATTGGAGGAGGCTGTGTATTATTGATTCATTGTTAAAAATTTCGTCGCAATTGTACTGAACTGCAACAATAGTTAAAATTATCGTACTACGGTGAGTAACGTCCTTTTTAAAATGATAAAATGATTAGTTTTGGAATGTAAAAGCGACAAAAACTAGAAATTCTAAACTTACTGTAGATAATTTTCTGGGACCAGAATCGACGGTATTCCATTTGAATTTCTATGGATCTGTGTCTATATTGCCAGAAAATAATTCATTCAATACAGAAGGAAATACTTTGTATATATCTAGTATAGTTCAAATATACGTTTCGTGAATACCTGTGGAACCATGCGAATTAATGGACGCTGAGGAAAATTCTTATCTCAATGAAAGATCTCTACGACTCTTGACGACTTAAATTTTATATCTTTCAATGTTTTGGGGTGCTTTTTCTCCTCGCTTGTCATAAAAGAGTTTGTTTATCAATTTCCATTCTACCGTCGTTTTACAAAAGTTCCATCCACGCAGTTTTGGTGGAAGAAATTTTCACTGATGTCTTCAGGACACCATCATTGTTGCAATTGAAGACTTTCTTTTATGAGAAAGAAAGACAATCATTGGAAGAATTCTGAGCAAAATACGTAAAGAATTTCCTACGAGATAATATGTGACGCTACGGGCCAATTCTGCCTTTACAGGAGATAATGTTTTGTGCGTGTCATAGAATTCTGTTTCTGTATGCGAACATATAATTTTGTTAACAAGCTATACCCCAAATAATCTTTACCGAAGGGATGTTGTAAGTGTAGATAGTACATAGATATGATCAAAACAGTTTTATTATGTTACTAAAAGAAGTGTGCTAAGCACATTTTCTATTGCCTCAAGTGATATTTTGGTGAGTTCTGTGAATGCTTGTCATATTATTACATCATGATGTTTAATAATGATGATTCATGATGCTTTAATGATGACAACATAAAAATGATGTTGACAAGAAATTAGCTGGTTAATTCATTATTTTTAATTCGCTCTGTTAGTTGATGGATTGAGATAGTTACTGTAAAGGTATTTATTTTGTATGTCGTAATTATTTTCATTCCAGATTTTCTTCCATTAATGTGGTTTTAATAAAATTATTAATCCTTATTCAGTTTAACAGCGATTTATGCCTGATTGTCTATTTATTTACTAACAAATGATTTTATGTATTTTTTATATTTTTATATTTATCATTAATAAATACATTAGAGTGTACTGTCCGTTCACAAAAAGAAGTCCGGAGGAAAAACCATAAACAGCAGGTATCGACGTCACAAAACCAGCTTTTCCCCTGGACCCGTTTGTGAACGGACAGTAATCACATACATTCTCAGATTCAACTCAAACGCTAAGACTACGTGTTTCGGATATAGAGAGAGAGAGCTGAGCGAAGGTTTTTATAACATTACCCGAGTATATATTGTGTTCTTTTCTGTTGGCCATATCGAATTCTTTTTTATTACCCATGGCAGTGGTTCTCAAACTTTTCCAAATCGTGGCGTTTTTTCTGGATCCAAGTTTCTACAAAGCTCCGTATGTCAAACTTTAACAAGTACACTTTGCCTAGGTCAAATTTTAACAAGTACACTTTGCCTAGGTCAAATTTTAACAAGTACGCTTTGCCTAGGTCAAATTTTAACAAGTACACTTTGCCTAGGTCAAATTTTAGCAAGTACACTTAGTAATTATTACTCGCATTCAATTATTTATTATTATTTATAATATTTTATTATTACTTATTATTTTTACCTAAGTGCACTCAGGTAAAAATAAATAAAACACGTATTAAAGATCACAAAACATTTAATTGGACAAATTCAACAATATTATGTATGATTAGTCGGATGAGTGGACCTGTTGATCACCTCCTATTTTCTCAAATCATGGAATCAAACTGGCCGCAGCCTTCCTCATTTCCTTCTCCTTGTTGATTTTTGCAGATACTTAGGCTTTATCATACCCACCGTCGAAAACCCCGCTTTGCACAAGTAAGACGTCGCAAATGGAATGAAAATTTTCTGAGCTTTTCTACTCGAAAGGGGACATTCCTCTTCTACTGATTTCCAAAATTCAGTTTGTCTTCTGCAAACCGTTATTACTCCTAAGTGAGTTTCCGGTTTGCACCAGGTCCGCTGGATGTCGCGTACTATCACATTGAATTGAAAATGGAAATAAAATTACGAAAAATTTGTAACATTATTTTGCAGCGCCCTTGTGAAGAAGTCGCGGCTCCCAAGAGCGCCGCGGTGCACAGTTTAGGAAACACTAGCTAATGGAGTGTTTTTGTTATCATCAATGGATTGTTCTTTTTTGTTGTTTATGGAGTATTCTTTTTTTTTTGTCTATGGGGTGATTCTTTTCTGTTGTCTATGGAGTGTTTTTCATCTATTGCTGGTTTACTGCAATGATAGATACTCTTGACAATTGAAGACGTTTGAAGTATTATTTAAAATGGATCTTTGTCATTGTTCTTAATTTCAATTAAAAACTTCTGTCTAACAAAACAGCACTATGAAGCGTTGAGGGCATATGGATTGAGATCATATTATTTTTATATAGTGAAATCTGTCAATAACGATATTTCAAGCCCTCCCTTACCCCCTGGTTCTGGCAGGTATATAGTTTATTATATTCAACTTTGCCAATGAAGATACAGTTTCCTTGTTCTTTGAGTATCATTATGGACAGAGTTGACTGCATTTCCGTTTGCTATATACAGTATAAACACCATGTACAGAAGTCGATGGTTCAGAAGATAAAAAAAAAAAAAGAAAAAAGATCGATATGTAGTAAGGATTTTTGTATATATATATATAATGCATGTATTATATCATATGTATTTTTAGACGCATTTTCTAGTGCACTCATCTTTATTAAGAAATGAATACGAATTATTTCATGTACAAGTTTGTTCGTATAGGTAATGAGAAACAGGAATTTACGAGAAAAAAGTGTGCTGAACTTAACACGAAAATCATATTTCTGGAGCATTTATATTTGTGTAATAAACTTTCTAATGTCTTACAAAAAACATAAATCGACAGAGATGAAATTTACATACAAAATGTTGAACACTAGTAAAATATCTAAAAAAATAACGAAGCTTTCGGTTAGTATGCTGTATGCCTAAAATAATTAATACCCTCATAAAGACGAATGGAGGTCTAACCAAATGTTGATAATTTTCGATAAAAAATTATTATTTTGATTTTCTGCATTTTTGTTTTATCCCAACACATTTGTAGTTTAAAATAATTGGATTTCAGTAAGGTGCCTAATACTTTTGATCAAGGCTGCGGTATATAGTAAAAAATACAGAATATATTATTTATTTATTTAATAAAAAATAATTTTAATACGGACCTATATATATATGAACCTTTCGTTTTTTATGAACTAGAGAAAGGGGCAGTCAAAGAATTATTTTCTAATCATACTCTGGACAAAATTGAAAAAACGCTGAAACACGAACCGAAAATAATTTTTCTATAACCAATTTCTCGTGCTCAGTACCCTATACCAAATACAGTAAAATAAACATAGTAGCCAGTACCGTTTTATATACCTCCTAGAGTGAAACCATAGGTATAGAAGAATATATATATTTTGCATTAACAATTCACAATAAACTTTCCGCACCACACATTTTAGCTGCCATTTATGGACTTCAGAGATAATTTTCGCTCCATACACACACAAAAATAAGCAGAAAAAAATAGCGAATTTGTGATGATGATATGATGGATAAATTTTCATTAGGCAGATGTTCGCAATTAAGAAAATTGCGAAAAATTATTTTTTCTAGAGAGATTTCGGTTGATTTGACAGTACACTGTCAACGAACCATCATAATTAGTAAAAGAAAAATTAAAAAAATATAAATAAAAAAATACCTCCTTCTACGTTAGTTAATAGCATTCCTTTTATGAAACAATCATTATAGTATAAGAAAGTGATATGCGCTTATTGACCACGCAATTTTAATTTTTGTTTTAAATAGAAAACAAACTATATAAAAACGTATGCTTTTAGTGTCAATTGGTTTGTTTGTTGTAGTTTTATGGCGCAAGGACAGCAATGGTCATTCTACGTCAAACAATGTAAGACTTTTAGTATTAAAATTTTGTTTCTAGGTAGTTGGATATAAGGCAATTAAAATACAACAAAAATGCTTAAAATGAAGATGATCTCAAAATTTAAGTTTTATAAACCGACATAAAGTTCGATAAACCGACATAAAGGTGGTAGATGCGATTGCAGCTAATCCGGAAATTCAATTTTAAGTTTAATAATGAAAAAAAACTTGAATTCAATTACATACTACTAAACTACTATACCGATAGTAAAAAAATATACAGGGCGTTCACTCTGTAAACAACACAGGGTGAAAACACGGTATCAAAAGTATATAGCCATGATCTTTGTACAAAATGGACCATAGCGACCCTTTACATGGGGGGTCGGAAATGAATATCCAGGGTTTTATGACTATAAACAAATATCAAAGCATAATCGGATGAAAAAAAAAGCATTCCCAAACTGGACGTATTTATCCAATAGACCGGATCTGGGCTGTATTATAAAAAAGATAGCTTATTCGCTGTGTTAGTACTGGGCCCCCTTGGCCGCACGGGGTCCCCGTGAAATTCAATTTTCCCTCCCTTGTCCCCTACCCTGTCCCTCGTAGCAAAAATTGGAACACTCCTTAGGCAAACTTCCTTAATCGGTGTTGCGAGATTTGAAAATTTGATTTTTCAAACTAAACTTCTTATACTATAATTTCACGAAAACTCACAAAATTCTCGCCCCGGAGGCTTTCTTGTGTTGACCATATTTGGCAATTGTGTTATCCCTGCGGAGGGTAATAATACCTTAACAACTAAACTTCTTGTTTTGAACCAAGAGGGTTTCCACGGACCTAGGGGGCATCTCGGTGTTCATAGAGCTCCTTCGGGAAAAATTGGAAGTTGCAGCCCTACGTAGGAACCCTGAAATCTTTACCTATGAAATTGCGCCAATTATCAGACCAAATCGCCAATTTCGGAAATAACAAAAAATGCCAACACACCTCAAAACCAATTTAGCGCCGAATTTCAAATTTAAAGTAAGGCTCATTTTTGGTTTGAAGGCGCCATTGGTCATTATAGATCCCGCCTCTGAAAAATAAAAGTATGCATAACTCCGTGGGTATTCATTTCCGACCCCCCCCCCCATGTAAAGGGCCATTATGGTCCATTTTGCACAAGCATCACGGCTATATACTTTTGACTCGATGTTTTTGGAACACCCTGTATACTGCACATATACCTATTAATTAAAATATTCTTCTTCTTGCGGTTAGCAATTCGGTAACTTTGGTCGAAGTTTTATTTCAAAACGTTTTGTTTTAACCGCGATGGTCCTCTATCGTTTTAACCAAGCGAACGTCCGCCGGTGAACTCCTCGGTGGGAGCGGTGGCGGATTAAAGTTTTTGAGGTCACTGACCTACTGGTATTCTGAGGGCCCCCTAAAATATTTCAAAAGAATCATCTACCAGAGAACACGTCTCTGGGGACCTCTGGCTGGCGGAAACCCCTAGGCTGCAGCCCCTGAAGCCCATGCGTTAATCCGGCACTGGTTGGGAGAGTGTCTAACACAGTTCGATTACTGTCTTCGAGTTTGGCGAGTATTCTGATGGATAATTTTTTCTTACTTTAAAGAGGGGAGGGCCAGATTTGACCTTTAATACCAGTCCCGTGAATAAGGCGCTCTAAACATGTGAAATTTCATAGCTTTTTGGGAGCTGTTTGTAAAGCTTTTCATCCACTTTCTATTACATTTTCGGGAATTCAAACTACTCAGTGCTTAAAAAAATTGCAACACATACAATTTATTTACTATTATGTCTAAAATTTCAATCACTGTTGTTTTTTTTCAGCCCGAATGGATCTTGGCCACTGGCGTAGAGAGTGGGAAGTGGAGGGGTTTGTAACCTCTATTGCGATGAAATTTTGTATATATACATATGAAGATATGAGTTGTAGCTCTGTAACCCCTCCATTGTAAGTCTGTAACCCCTTATAAACTTTTTACGTAGGCATATGATCCTGGCCAAACCTCTTATAAAATCATATTTGTAATTAACCGCATTTAGTTGCGTTGAACCAACTTAAAACTGTTTAAAAATACAGCGTAACTTTAATAACTTGCACCTCAATGAGTTGAAATTTTCTATAAGCAGAATCAATGAGAAATAACAAACAAAATGTATTTTACGGGTGCATATATCCCGATGAATCGAATAACTGGAATTTTTTTTTTATTTTCTTCCGTTCCGACTTATCAAAATTCTCTTCCGTTCCGACTTATCAAAATTCTCTTGTATTCCTTTAAGACTGGATTATGGTAATGCGTTTCCACATGCCATCATTCTATATTAGCTGAAATAAATAAAGAGACAAACAATATAGATATAAATATTCTAAAATATTAAACGCATGACAATCCATTTGAAAGGAAAACATATTTTTACCCATATCAGTTGGTTTGAATTTGAGATCGCATTTTGGTCTTCTTAAATTGGAGTCGTAGTGATCAATATGACGATCGTACTACGATGCATTTGCAGTAGAGCTGGGCAAACTCATTGAAGGTTTCGGCTCATAGTACGAGAACGTTCTTTCGATGTATGAATTTTACTAATTCTAATTTATAACAGCAAAATTATTGGTCACTGCATACTTATATTATATTTATAAAACTTCTGTCATATACATGGTGTCCTTTAACTCCCGGGAGAAAAGTATATAGAGAGATTCCGTGTAAAATTCTAAGCAAGAAACTTTAATGCGAAAATGATAAGAAATCCATATTTTTGGAGTTATTAACAGTTGAAATCCAGCCAATCAAAACAAAACGTGACCACCGTTTTCCTAACGGAAACCACTTACGAAACAAATCACTAAGTTTCACCTTTTTCAATAAAAGAAATAGAAGGAATAAGAGATAAAACTCAATTTCCCCTTTTCAAGAACAACTCACTTTTAAGGAAAAAACTGAAACTAGTCACTTAAAAAATACGTATTTGTAAGCAAAGTTAGCAAAGGCTGTAGTAATTGACAATTTTTCTCTTACTATAAAAACTAGCTTGTTTCGGAATGCGTTTCGATTATTTATTTACTACATGGACACATATTTTCGCAATATACCTCATTATTTAAAATATAATTTTTTCTATAGTTAGTCACAAAATCATTAAATACTTTATGCACATCAATATTTGCATATCGTGATTTAAATTTGTTTTGTCTTTTTACTATAATTAACAATTATATACAATGTAATACGACACCTGAGGATATGATAATTATTGATAATTATTGATTACCGCAATATTATGATTTAACCAAATAACACGGCGATTAACCACTACATTATTTCAATAGATGTTAACATTAATAATAACATTAGCACAAGATTATATGGGAATATATTGACTTTATTATAAATAGCAGCATTAGATGATTTTCTAAAGGTGCAGTGTTCATTATTACCTATCTCTACCTTAAAACTAACCTACTGTATTGCAAATGCCAGTAGTCTTTTCATACTCATTAACAACTTAAATTTTAAGGTAAAATATGAACATAAATTAACGCTTATTTTAATTCGTTATATTTTAATTTCTTTCAAACATATAATGTTATATGATTGTATATGATTGTATATGTTTGTATGAGAAGTAATTTTTTTTCTTTTTGCTAATTATTTTTATGCATCCATTTTTTGGTATCGCTTACTGATACCTAGCTAAGCAGAAACCTTCAATGATTACCAAACTAAAATCACAGATTATATAACATAACTTCTCTTGTATTGGCTAGGAAAAAGAAATTCGCATGCGCTTTGGCTTTCAAAGGAAAAATACCGAATGAAAGATCAAAAACATTACTCCACGCCTTTTAAAAACAATTTTTTTTTTCAATTTGTTTCAACCTCATTATAAAAGGCGTTAACAAATGAAAACGGCACGAGATTGGATAATCTTTAAACGTTAATAACTACGGAAATATGGATTTCTCAGCATTTTCACATTAACATTTCTTGCTTAGAATTTTGTAAGGAATCGCGCTATATGCTTTTCTTCAGGTGGTAACGGACACTCCGTATATGACAATAAAACTTAGTGGATTTTAAAACGGAGATTTCGCAATTATAATTTGTAAAGGCACCCTTTATGCGTTAAGGCGTTTTCGTAGAATTTAACATTTTTTATAAGCAGACCTGCAAGTGTAATAAACATATTGGTTAAAAAATCCACTTTATGGTTCTGTTCCACTTCGAGATGCCATTAATCATTATTAAATAACTTCATTAAAAACGTGATGTGTTTATAAAAGGACATCGATACACACTAATGGAAGACACCGAAATTTATTGATATGACATTTTAATGCTTTATTAAAATCGACACGGGCTTATGAACTATGACACAAAGGACCTAATCTTAATTTGTTGAACTTAGGAATTACGAAAATTTATGATGCTTACCTTTTATACCTCCCCCTCGCAATTTATTTTGCAAGCATTATATTTTTTTCCTCTCTTCAATATGACATCGCAAGATAAAAGTAATAGTAAACGTGTGAGGCAAATGATGACCTCCATTATAAACTTTAAACTGCTCGGTTGAAAAGTTGAATGTTTTTTTTAGTTAAGAAATTAGTAAATGATATAATCTGCGACTGAGAGATATCCTTAATTAGTAATATAATCTGCCTGTGCACAAAGTTAAGGGATTTGTCATCAAGTAAAGTGGAAAGAGAAAATCTCCAAGTCACAAAGTCTTCTAACAGAATGACCAGTATGGATTAGCGCTATATCAAATCATTCAAAGAACGTACTACTCAACGGATTTGCTTGCTTGTGATAGATGCGAAAAATGGTTCAGAGGTTCATCCAGCGAACGATCTGTTCCACGTTTAGTATGTAAAACTTTATTAAATCAAATGCCATCTTATGGGACTTACAATTACCCTTCGCCTGAAATTAACCTGAAAAAAAAATAATTACATTAATATTTTACAGTAAATGTCAGATAAACGCGGATTATTTATGACAGACGGTTATAAGATTATCAAAATCAGGTTGATCCAACCCGTGGCCCTCGAGGTCTGATTTAGCGGCCCTCGGCAGTTTTCAAGGTAAAACATCCTAAAGCCTTAAAAAGTTAAGTCTGGTTATTGTTCCCACTTTTGACTGTTTAAATTAATTTCATTGGGAATAACGGTCTTGCCGTATATGTACATGATTTTTCACCAAAAGAATACCGAAATAAGTAATTAGAAAAATCGGTAAAAAACGGTAATCTTGAAATACTTTCAGTACCCTGGTATCAATAAAATAACTGCTAACAAAGTACATCCATATGTTGTGTATTTAACTTGTACGGCGATTAAATATATCAAAGGTTTTAATTGTGTATTTAGTAATATATTCAATTAAATTTAACAGTTGTGTATAGCAAATATATTGAGAACATTTAAATTTACCATACATTATTTTAATTTCAAAACTACCGATGTAACATTAAAAATATTATATAACCGATATATCACCAAAAAATGCATATAGTTTGAATAAATTTATTCTTGTGTCCTTATATGCAAATTTAATTCGATGTGCAGCTCACTTGGTATGAAAATTTGGACCACACTGATACAAATGGAATGAAAAAAAGGTAGCCGCAGGGAAGGAAGCTGAATCCTAGAAAAAGGTTGATATGTCAATAGATTTATATAAATCGAACACTACGCAGATTAAATTAAACAACAATATAAATCAACGTTTATTGGCGTAGTGATACCAGCGCCGATGTTATGGCGTGATTAGATGGTGAAACGTTCGAAAGAAAATAAATATTTCTGCGTTCGGTGGGACCTGAACCCACGACCTTCCACCCACTGAGCTACGAACGACAATATCCAATCTCTTTACGAACGTATATAAAGACTATTTACTGAAGCCGGTTATTTCGCAGAATGGTGTAGTACATAGACTACTATTTAAACCAAATCACAAAAAGATTGGTATTAAATTGATCGAAATGCCCGTTGCAGCATATGTATTTATATAAATCGAACACTACGCAGATTAAATCAAACAACAATGTCAATCAATGTGATTAACGAGATTAAATGTTGTCGTTCGTAGCTCAGTGGGTAGAGCCTCCGCCCGGCAAGTGGAAGGTCGTGGGTTCAGGTCCCACCGAAGGCAGAAATATTTATTTTCTTTCGAACGTTTCACCATCTAATCACGCCATACCATCGGCGTTGGTATCACTACGCCAATAAACGTTGATTTATATTGTTGTTTAATATGTCAATGAATGCAAAACCAATGACAAAAGAAGGGATTCAGATTTAAGTTAAATAAGCTATACATTAAAATTTAATGAAAAAGGCAGGAAAAATTTCTAGTTACAAATAAATGAAGCAAGAGATTAGAAAGTTCCCTATATTAAAAAATAAACAAATAACCGACCAAAGTAGGAATGATTGTGCTTATTCCTTTAAATGCATTCTTTTATCAAATATATTTACTACAAAATAGTATTGTTTTTTCGAAAATCCTACTTTCAAATTTATCTGTCTCTTTAATATAGGAAATAACATTTATTAGTTCACTTTTATTTTTTTAAACACTGTTTGTTTAGAAACAAAAGTTTATTTGTAAATAGAAAAGAAAATCTTCGAAAGCAATATGACTTCTAAAATAAATAAATGTTATTTATCTTTAGGAAGGAAGCAAATAATTACGTTTACCAGAAAAGATGGTTCAGTATTAAAAAGTAAAGAAAGGCTATTGTAAAAAGCACAGAAGAATTTTTTCAAAACTGAAGGAAAAAAAAACACATTGAAAGCAGGAAAAAAAATAGGAAAGAGTTGAAATTAACGCATCAGTAGTCTCTAAAGAAGTTGTTTTTTAAAGCGTAAAGAAAGAATACTCAAAGAAATAATGGAATTACGTTAGATATCTTTTAAAAGACTAAAAATAAACTATAAGCGCGTTTGTTGCCATTTTTTAGACCATCGTAATACCACTTATATTTACAAAAATAGCAACATGGGTTCCCTTAGACAGAAAGAACAATCTGTGAAGATTTAAAAATTACAAGCTTATTTTTTGTCACTTACAATTTTTTAACAGTATTTTTATATGGTTTAGATTGGTAGTTTTCAAATTTTTATCCTATAGAACACGTTTCTTAATAATAATAATAATAATAATAACCAACCACACTACACAGAAGCCTAGAAACACTTGAAATCGAGCCGAACACCTACATTGAGCTACAAAAGAAAGTCTTGAATACTTGGCACAGTCCGTTTCAAGTTTGTACGGTCAAGAGAGAGAACAATTACAAAATAATAATAATAATAAACACATGCCTAGCCAGGGAACTCCATTAAATATTGTTTAAGGAACAACTGAAGGGTAACTATTTATTAACGAAACAATACAGAGTTTCACCAGGAGATTCCATAACAAACAGTTATTTCGACACTGGCGTAAGGTTTAAAAACACGACGTTTCGGGAGCCAACTGCTCCCTTTGTCAAGTGAAGACAGAATTTATGCCTTCACTTGACAAAGGGAGCAGTTGGCTCCCGAAACGTCGTGTTTTTAAACCTTACGCCAGTGTCGAAATAACTGTTTGTTACTATTTATTATGACCTCTTTGAAAACTACCAATCTAAAAACAAGCAATAAATAAGTATAAAAAAGTAAATAATACTTTTCTTTTGCTGCGGGGAACTGTTTACGGATAGTTAATTCTCTTTAAGGGGTTGTCATTGAAGGAATTATAGAATTTACAGATTTTCTTGAAGTTTTC
>QLNU02015360.1:233829321-233841004 GCA_006491805.2 Dysdera silvatica
TGCCCGTATCCAGAGGGGGGATTTTAGGGACCGGTCCCCCCCCGAAACTAAATTTTTAATGGGATTTGCCTACGACCTTGTTGCATGTTCTGATCGTACCGATATAGATTGTAAACATTTTTGAACACCTGAAATTAAATCCTGTCTACAGCCTTGCTTCTCTACCCTTACCCACAGAGCTAAAGACTAACGGTTTATCCAAGGTGTATGCGTTTTGTGCATGATAAGCTTTTTCGGGTAGGGGCAATAATTGACGGACATATTAAATAATAAAATTTAAAACAATTGCTTGATAAAACTTTAATGATTGCATGTTTTTCATATTTTAAGACAACATTAAGGAAAACAATCACGTAGTTGAGGAAGAAACCAACTTTAAATGTTGCTAACGATGGTGCTTATGAAGCGCGAATTTTTTTTATTGTTGATAATAATGGTGACATGGCTCTATCTACAGGAATCTACCATATCTCCTTAGGGCTTTATGAAAACGACAAGTTTGATGACACTTTGGTACAGGGAAAATGACGATTATTTTTTAATGAAGCGCACTTTTTTCCACCAGCGTGCAGCTTAATGTTCAATAAATAAGCTGTTAGTGGAAGAAGTTTCTTTTTATTCTTTTAATAAGATATGATTTTGGAAAATGCAGATGTCCAAATTCCTTCGAAAGTTTTATTTATTTTTTTGTATGATGTGTCATTACAAATGACATTAATGCTGAAATAACTTTACATTGATGATTAATTTATTAAATTAGACCAATGCTCAAATTAATAAAACTAGGAAATAAATAACTATTAACTAAGATATAATAAATTACTTACGTATTAATAGACTTCATTAAAGCTAGTGTTTGCATATTATCAGTCGTGTACCTTTAAACTTTTCCATAATTAATTAATTATAGTAACTATTTTTTGAGTAACTTTGCGTAATTTTGGTAAATAATTTTGAGCAAACCGGAGGCTAATCAAACTGAAATTTTTCTTGTAATTTACTTCTTAAGAGAGAAATTCTTATATATGTCGTTTACGTACCAGTGAAATTTATCGTCAAATGAATTACATAGAAAATGTTGGCAAACTGCCGGAAAACTTTTATTACAAATTTCGCTGTTTTACCCAAAGGAATATAACGCTTTGTGTTAATAGATTAAATGTTTTCAGAAATGAGAGCTACATATAAGCTATCCCCAGGAAATATCGTAAAATATTGAGTACGTATAAAAAGCAATTACTTAATATGATTTTGACATTTTTATTAGCTCGGCATGATTGCTTTATCATAATCCATATTTATAAAATGCCATTTCATGGGCGTATTAAGTTCATATAGTATTTCTGGATTTTTGACCAGTTAGCTGTGGAGGAAGGCCGTTTTCATGTACAGAGAATGGATGCTTTATATAATGACATAATATTCCATCCCATTCCAAGAGAAATAAAATAAAAGCTAGGTTTCAAACATTACACTTGAGTAGAGTTTGGATTCTTTTCTCTAAACGAGTCGAGCTACTACCTAGCCTGTCCAAAACAATAAGATCCAGCCGTTCCACACGAAATACTCTCTACACAGATCCAGAGATACTGGTTAAGTAGAGATCTAAAGATTTCATCAGGAAGAAACGAATGTTTCGTGACCTGCTTTCGGAAAAATCAAGGGTTGTGCAGTTAGAGAGGTGGGCTCAAAAACCTAGAAACACTGAGTTTTTTCTGTTTGAAAGTTAGATTTCTTATGTTCTGAAAAATCGATAAATCAACTGTATGCTTGAATAGCGAAACCAAAGGTAGGAATGCATTTTAATATACGCAGGTAAAACCTTTCTCTGTGTAGTTGTATTTTTAACGTTTGGGGCTTGATAATAGACATGCTGCTTTAGCAGCTTCAAATTAATACTGCGGTGATTATGAGAAGTTAACATTATGATAAGATCTCGTATATTTCATCATAGTACGAACTTTGAATCTTGTCCCGTCTCACCATATTACACAAACGAATTAACCCTTTCACTGCTACTGACGTCTTGGCATATCGGAGACTGCTGTTCCCGTGTGCCACTGGAGTACTTCTCAGCCCGCGATGTCGACAAAACCCATATTACACTGGGTGTTTGGCCGATAGGCTTCCCGTAGGTAAGTGCGTATTACAGGAAGAAATTTTACAAGCGCGCTTTCGAGAGTAGCAAAATGCATCTTGTTTATTACACTAGTTCCCATAAATTAAGGAAAAATCACAAAACCAGCAATAACTCTTTCAAAAATACAGCAATCGGTATTAAATTTAAGTATGTTGTTAAATAAAGTGTGTATATACTATAACATGCACAATAGTGATGCTGCAATCAAAATGCGTCATCTGCAAATAGTATAAAAATGCATGAACTGGAGTAAGACTGTAGTTTGCGTTGTGATAGTGACATAAGAAAACGGGAATAGCCAATTCGTTAAAATGTTTTCGAACATTATTTTCCGAAAAAACTGGAATGGAGGACTATTGGAAGATTAGAGGCAGGCCAAACTTAGATAGACGTGACCAGATTATTGAAAGTGAGTGTTTATAGACTTTGGCAACAATTTCTAGCCACAGATTCCGCATCCAGAAGAATCAACCAAGGGCGGCCAAGTGCCATGTCAAGCGCCGATGACTGATATTTGCAGTTATGAGCACGAAGGAATACAACATCAATCCCAGCCCAACTTAAGTCTTCCCTTGGCTGCAGTCACTGAAAGGATGGTGCCAACATATACTGTGTGCAGAAGGGTTCATAAAGCTTGCTTATACGTGAGGCGACCCGCCATTTTTGTGCCACTAACCTCTAGTGATGGACTGAACTGGTTCTTTTGAATAACGCGTTCTAGTGTTCCTGATCCATCCAGATAATTATATGGAATTGAAACGAAGAGTTGCGACAATTAACAGAGACGCCAGGGTGCTGAGTAAGGCTTGTCTATCCATATTCTATCAACAAGTTATATACAAGAATTGTTGGTTGTAACAACGACCTCTTTACACCTAGGGAAAGAACGTCAATTTCACTCTTTCAGACAAAAGCTAGAGTTGTCCAATACTGTCCTGCGCTCCACTTTGCCCCCGGCTGATTTTCGCTTCCACTTTGCCTCTCATCCACTTCCCTTTCACTATTTCCAGGCAGAAACATCTGGATCACTACTCCACTTCCCCACTGGGCTTTGCTATTTCTGGAAAACAAAATGCTCTCATTGCAAATATGAACTGATTTCAATGTTTAAAATTTTACCTGTTTTCATGGGCCTTAAATCACAGGACAAATGCCGTATAGAGGTTATAACAAAAAACTTTAAACATAAAGTCGCATTTTGGCTTCCAAATGACTACATCGTAGCAAGGTATTTGAAATTTATACTACTAAACACAAAAAGCGACAAAGAGTCCCTCTTTACATATATTAAAATGTATAATACTTAGAAAATAAATTTATTTAATATAAATAATTACATATGAAATGAAGAAATTTATATCACGAATAATTTCAAATAAAAAGGTAAAGATTGACATGAACACTAAATCAATTTCAATAAATAACAAAAAATTGAAATGCTTCATAAAATAGAATACATATTTGGAAATTTAATTAATGGCTAAATTAAAATCTAGTGATCATATATGCAGTGTGTCTAAAAAGTAAGTAAGAGCAGAAATACTAACTATATAATGAATGAGTACTTTTCTGACTAAGAACATTCATATCTAGCTTTATTAGTTTTTAATCCATAATCACCTTGTGAATTATAATTTTATGTGGGAGGTATTGTGGATGTGGATAATAGAAACATATTGAGAAATTTACAGAAAATTTCAATGAAATTAATTAATAAAGATGAAAGCAGTGACTGGAGAAATATAATATTGAAATATAAAATATTGCCAATGGAGTACATTCATGAATAGTTTAGTCATAGTTTGGTCAAAATGTTTGAAAGGATGAAGAAAAATAGGCATATAGAGTTAATAAGAATTAAATTAAATGAAAAAGATAGAAATACTTGTCGAAATTATAATGACCTAATTCTGCCAAAAATAAGAACGGAAATTGGAAGACGAAATATCAATTATAAAGGTCTTAAATCCTGGAATAGGTTACTAGAAGATTAAAAAAATTGAAAAGAAAATAGATAATTAAAAAATAAACAAAACAATGTAAGGAAATAATCTCTAAAATAGATTTTAAGAAGACCCATAAAATAAAAAACCTAAAAACATTTTCTTTTTTAGATAAAATTGTTGTTTTTCTAGATACAAAAGGGAATTTGGAGGATTTTCACTGGGCTGATGGTTAATGATAAAATAGGATGGAGTAATATCCTGGTGAGTGGATTCTGACCTTTTTCTTACAAACACACATACACACACATATATATATGTAATTTTGATTAGTATATTTGGCTGTTCTTAACCAAATTGCTGTCCCAAGTTTGTTATACCCTTGTTGATAATTACTCGGGACGTTTCCTTGTATAGTCAATCACGACTTAATGATAGTTAAGATAAAACTATATAAGTTTGCTGTTATGTAAGATATTGTGTTTATGAGAGTATGTATAGGATAAAAATAAACAAGTTATTATTATTATTATTATAAGTTCATACTTCAGGACAGAGAGTATGAAAATGTTGATTAGGCTACTGAAGCATATCGTAGGTCAAGAACGTCAGAAACAAAACTATTTCCCAATTTGCTTCTAACGATACTGAGTTATACTGTAATAAATCATGCAAATCTATCCAAAAGCCATTTATATTCATATGCCTGTCACGGACGGGTGGCAAGCTTATTTTGAAAGTCTCGGGTAATTTAGTTTTTGATGGCATAAACATATATGCGGCTTTACTCCGCGTAAATGAAAGTATTATGAGAAGAACAAAAATTTTACACTTATATATACTTTTAGTTTGTTAATTAAGTAAAATCTTACTTTTTTATTTACAATAGGGAGCTGCTGACATTTCTCGAAAAATTAATGTTTCCGTGCAGTAATTGTATTCCCTCGTCTTCTAAATTCTACGGAAACGCAAAATTGCGTGGCATAATTTTCACGCAAAATTTTAGAAATTACGAAAGGACCGCGAAACCAGCGAAAGGAAAATGTAGCCATACTTAAACACAAGTTCTATTGTGACGTTTAGTCTTGTTCTCCCAATACACACACACACACACACATACATAATAGTATTGATACACTTGAATATTTTTTATCACATTTTGGTCTTCAATAGGTTTTTATTATTTTTATTGATTGCATTCAATAAAAACCCATATCAATAACTATAATCCCACCCCCCATTTCTGAGCGCATATTATCAAAATAGTACAATAATATAATTATCTAGTAAGGAAAATTCTAAGGCGACCTTAGTGTTACTACTGTTTCGCCTCAGTGTTGTTGTTTGTGCCTCAGTGTAGCTACTGTTTTCGTTTCTACTACTTCTTCTCTCGGTCCTGGTTACAAGAAAAAACGATTTTTCTCTGTGGCTCACAAAGACTCCACCTTTGTACCACTCTTCAGCCTTCACTTGTAACGCCTTCGAGTCAAGACTGTGCTCATAAACTCTGTAAATGTGATATTCCAGCGAATCCGAATCTCTTAATAACAATGCGGATTTGTACGCGCGAATCAATATCTTTGTTGTTTCTTGCAGAATACGAGAAATCCCTTGCTTTTTCTACCGGAAAGAGAGCCCCGTTACTAGCATCGCTACTGCTCTCTTTCCATTTCCCAAGCAAATCGTTTGTATAGTCTCCTGATGTATAAAATAATAAGGAATAAAGTTTTATTATTATTATTATTGGTAGTAGTATTAGTACTTAAGTTAAAGATTAATTTGGTATTTATTTAGAAAAAAAGGTCATTTTAGAAGTTTTTTTGGTAGCAAATTTCTTTTTTTGAAACCGCTTTTTTAGAAGAAAATTTTCCAGTGAAAAAACTGAGTGAAAGTCTCATTTGTTATAGAAAAGTTTCTTTAAGTTTTATTTGTCTTAAACTTTCCTAAGGTCGTTTCCAGCAGAACCTCAATTTAAAATTTACAAATATCCGTTCTTATTGGGTTGAGAACCAAATTTAGTAAGTTCAAAATTATGAAAGCTTTAGAAGAGATATCCCTACCACTTTGCTTTCTCGAAAATGTCCATGTATTTTATTGAGTAGTTGGTGGATGCGTCCACCACATAACTTTAACAATATCATTTATAGAAGCTACTACTTTGTGAGTGCAAGCTTTTTTCGTGTACGTATATGAGGCGTAGTGCAATGGGTGAACTCAACAAAGCCACGATCTTAAAAATGCGTTTAATTTTGTTTCATTTATGCCAATCCGACAATAGGGTTATCTTCAACCATTTTTTTCAATAATAAAATAAAAACACGAACTCAATAGAATAATATGCCCCACTTGTTCTCCACGATTCATAGTTTTAGAAGATTGAAAAAAATTCAGTATTACTGAGATCACCCTTTGTATTCATAACGCCTCATATGAACTATGAATATTATTGCAAATCTCACTTGCTTGTATAAAATCTTCAAACGTTATTTAGATCTTTGTTGTAATCTACCATGGGCGTTCTCGGCGAGCGAGTAATTGGTAACCTTTGCTCTTGAGCAGTGGTTCTCAAACTGTTTACCAGAAGGAAACCCTTCTTACCAGATGTCTGGCATGCAACCCCTCTTTAAATATTCAATGAAAACCTAAAGAGCTATTACTTATCATTGACTTACTTATCATTCACTTAACGTTGAGAAACTATACTCTAGAGCTGGGTCATTCAACATATGGCCCGCGGGCCACAGTCCGGCCGGCCGACAACTATTTAGAATAAAGGAAACATCCAAAACAAAGATTTAAATTTTTTTTTTCAGAAATGGGGAAAACCGCATCGGTGGCCTTCCATACCCATGCGGCCATCTACTTCCTGGGTTACCCCTTCCCATACCGTAAGTGAGCAAATAAATAACTGGAAGGAACCCTGAAGAGAGGTTTTTTGTAATTAAATACGGGGTTTTTTTTCTTGTTTTTTTTTTAAACGAAAATCGAAGCTGCTGGCCCGCGAGATCTGTGAAAAATGTTTAAGTGGCCCGCTGCCCAAAAAGGTTGGACAACCATGATCTAGAGTATCCATTAAATTACCATGACGCTGTAAGTAAAATAATTCACTGTTATATCAATAGCTATAAGATGAACCAAAACTCAATACCAATTAAGATTACATAAAAAATTACATATCAAATAAATAACCGTGAATGTTATTTTTCAAACTGTAAAAAATTCTTTTCGAAATATGGAATACTGCACTCCGAAACGGGGAACACTTCTTCTAAAAATACTAAGTGATATCCCTAAAAATGTACATCAATTTATTTGTATTACCTTGTTAAAATCTGAGTTAAAAATTAAAATTTGGAAAGCATTTCGCTCTAAACTTTTTCTTTCTATAAATTTTTCTCAATCCTGAAATGAATTTTAGGTCCAAACAACGGACATCTGGTATGGCAAATTCCTCTTTCGAAACCTTTCCAAATTTTGGTTAAAATTGCAAGCGGCTTGACTTGACAGTAGATTTTTTTATGTTACAAATTCAGGAAACAGATGGGGCTATTGATTTTAATTATGCATGGGAAGTTGCCATATTTACGAAAAGAAAACCCCGTTATAGTTTTTAGAAGAGGGTAATTCCACATCGGGTATTCAGTTTCTTTCTGATGTGCGAGTGGCATTTTATACAAATTTCAAAACGCAAAGTTTTGGGTAGCTTTTCGATTGCGAACATTTTTAATAATAACCCACAAATTCTTCAGAATGAGCTATCTACCCACGAGCACAAATATTTGTATTCTCAACTCAATGTTTGAATTTCAATTTTCGTCTTGATTGGTCGTAATTACACTAATGTTTCATAGCATTTTAGGATTCATGCAAATGAAATTCGTTTGTGACATGATTTTCAAAGTTGTTATAGGAAAGTATACGGCTTGTTGGAAGTCTCATTTATTTTAAAATTTTTGAAATAGATCATGAAATGGACAAAGATAGAACCTGTGATCCCAGAACGATTCATCAATTAATTTTAATGAACTTTACTAGCAAAGACGGTAGAGTTTAATCAGACAAAGCGAAGTGAATAAATTCCATATATGAATGTTGAATCATTGCTACACAAATGTATATACACACCGAATGGGGAATTCATTGAGTGGCTAGGCAATTTACATTTTGCAATATCATCTCAAAAGACGGAAAACAGCAGCAGCAGCGGTTCAGTGGTTATGGTTATATATATCAGCTTCCATAGGCGTCGACGGAATAAAAATATTGGGGGGACAGTATACCAGTGAAAGGCAGCTTGTTGTTAATGAGGGCCGTAGCCAGCGGGTGGTCCCAAGGGCACGCCTCCCCCCTTCGGACATTTTTTTGCTACCAGTACTTACTCATTAGCGAGGTTGTTAAACTATTTTGCCTCCCCGAAATAATTTCTGGTTAAGGCCTTGTTGTTAACAACTCTTTACAGCGATAACAGACACCCACAAAGCAGTGTTTAATTTAAATGTGCTTCTGCTTGATGACGTTCACTTTACCATAAAATTAATATTCTAGTTACATTTCCAGTTTCATTTTCACATGCAATGCTCCTTACTAAATTTATATTTTATTACGCTGATTGTAGTCATGTAGACAGTCTCTTTAATTTATGTCGTTGATAATGAGCGTAGAGGGCCAAAAATTTCCTTGAGCTTGCGAAATTAAAATTGGGAAAATGTAGTTGTGGTTGTAACGTTATTAAAAACGTTCCACTTGAAAGTTGAAATTGTAACATGCTGTGACCATGTTTGGCTAAATGGTAGCCAACTTTCCCGTGTCTTGTATCCGATTTCCCTGGGGATTCGTCGTACGGTTAAGTGACGTCACTATGAAGTTGTTATGTTGATTATGGCGCATTATTAAACAGGATGGCAGTATGCGTTAAGGGGGCAAAAAAGGAACGTAGTAGGTAGTGATAGCTAGTGCAAGTGGCCTGAAGTTACTAAGGACTCTAAAGCAGTGGTTCCCAACTCAATTTAAGCCGCGGACCACTTTTCCACTTCAATTGTACCCGCGGACCACTTTGAAAAATTCTCACGAGTTGGCTTCGAAACTTTAATAAAAAAAGGGAGCCGGGTCTTTTTTTTGGGGGTGGGGGAAATATGTACATAAAATCGTTCTTTGATAAAAAGAAAAAGAAATAATAACCAAAAAAAAAAAAAACTAAATGTGGTTTTAAATTCTACGTTAAAGGTTCGACTAAGTTGGATTGGGAATCCGAGGAAATATTTATGCAGAATCAGTGAACGTGAGTGGAACTGCTGTGTAATTACTCTGTGTTATTACGACTTGGGGACTTCGTTCAATCCATAGCGGGTGCACCCGGCCTTGGCTTCGTCGACTGCGAATACTTGGACTGAGTGAAAGAACTGGACTTGGGTGACGTATAGCCGTTTATGTATTGTGGATTATTTATGTTTACTGTTATGAATTAATTTTAGTATTAATATTGAAATATTGACCTTTAAATAGTTTGCAATAAGAACTGAAACTGATACAGTGGTTGCTTAAAAGCTAATTAAAGCGCGAGGACATGCACTGGTTTAACGGCTAAGTTAGAAGTAGAGAGAAGAGGGTTACTACCACTTAGTTGATTTTTAACTGTGCAATATTTTGTTTCTAGTGTTTTAGATTGCCTGCAGTTAACAGTGTTCTTAGTTACGGAGGTGGTGTCTAACTGAATAGGCGTTGGGACTTAGAAATGCTAAACGTAGGCTAGCCATGGATTCTTTAATCCAGATCAAGACTAGTTCTTAATAGTTATATTAGTTGAAATTGTATTTCAGTAATTACACTTATGAATTTTAGTAACGTATAGCATATTTTTAGAAAATACTGCGAGCTACCCCGGCGGAACTGAGAAATATACCTGGAAATCTTGAATATGCTCACTTACAAACTCGATTATGAACTTGAACGTATGGATGTAATTTAAAGTGCAAAAATAAAAGTCTGTATTTACATTTTTGTATCTATTCGTAGCCATTCGGATCTTCCGTCTCACGAAAAATGATTATGTAAGAGATCTATCTGTACAGTTAAGATAGGGTTAGTTTCTTCTAGTCACACTTAATAGGGTTTGAGTTAGAAAACGTCGTTACAAAATAATAACACGTTAATGAAAACGCTACACATGTAGGGAGTTTTACAAAACTGGTTTTTCGAGCGCGAAAAACCAGTTTTGGTAAAACCTTGAACAACAGATTGAATGTTATTGTGTTATTGCAAGTACTAGGGGTTCCTGTACTGATACTGTGCATATTTTGAACGAGGTTTTGTACTTACGAGCGTTAGTGAATTGTGTTTGTAAACTTAAGGTATAATAAACAGCTGACTACAATTTTGTATAGTCTATGCTGACCACTGACTAACTGATTTCTTTTCCTTTTGATTTATAAATCTGTGACAATTACTAAACTTTTAGATAAAAAAAAGTCATAACACGTTAAGAGCAATAAACTCTGATTCTAGTTCGTTACAAATGCCTCGATGTTTGTCCAAATTTATTATTATCCTATCTTCTGCAATTAAACTATATAACTCAGCAAGCTAATATTCCATTAGAACCTACAGACTACTTAAAATGCTCAACTTTATACTACAAAAAATTGTCGCATTAGTATAAATATGTAAAAGTACACATAGTATAATGGAAATAAATGATTATACCAAGAAATAAACAATAGGAAACACTAATGAGTTTTCAATCTTGACAATTCCGTTCGAGAGGAAAATAATATCATTTATTATCAGAAATCACAGTATATTTTTAGGCCACCCTTTGTAGAATATTTCTCGCACTCTCGTACGTCTGCATTAAAATACTATTTGCAAAGCTTCCTATGAAGATGTTTTATAGGAAAATCTTAACCTAGTTTGTCTTTTATCAGGATTCAATTCTCAATGGTGACAAAACAAAACGAAAGCATCAGCCGACCCACTGTGGTCCGGAGTTTGGTTTCCTAGGCCAAACGACAGTGATTCTCAATAGGCGGCCCGAGGGCCAGGTCCGGCCCGCGGGCAATGAAAACTGGCCCGGCTACAAAAGAGAAGGAACTTGGAAAAAAGAAAAAAGAAACTGCGCCAAAAATAAAATGAAAAGTCAAATGTCGATGTAGCGATCGGGGATTTGACACGTGTGTAATTAAATATCACATCACCAATATGTCGTATATTTTTCTCACTTTTTTCTCCAAAAATCGCTTGTAGTATTTATTGTATGTGCAATGCTATATATCCAATGTGAGGGGTTTGAGCATCCCTTTCCTACATCACTGGTTTCACAAATATTCCACTTCTCATCTATACGTACATCAATCGTACGCACGACGTAACCAGCCTCGTAGCCTAGGATAAATATTTTTTTTTCCAGGGGCTAATTTTCTTCCATGTGGATATTTTTTTTCTAGAGGGGCTAAAGCTCTTACCTCAATGCTATTTCATTGAATCAGAAAATTTGTAGGGAGGGGATAAATCCCCTAGCCTTCTAGTTAACCCAATATCTACATAATAATGTAATACAATGTATTAATAAAGTAATAATAATAATAATAATAATAATAATAATAAT
>QLNU02015360.1:233850486-233878502 GCA_006491805.2 Dysdera silvatica
GCCCATTGTTAGCTCGAGTGTTGTTTTATTGACGATCAAGCTAAATCTCGAGCTGTTAGTAAGCTTCGAGTGTCCAGATTGAACGTGAGATTTTAATAACCTATCTTCCAACTGTGAATTTGGAGACCAATTTCAGCTGATGAATTCGCGTTCTCGAAATCACAACTGTCAAACCATTTGTCACAAGTGCTGTTTCATTGGGATGTGGTAATAGATGACATACAGATCACGATTCCCAAATCAACGATACTCATGTGTTATATGCGATAGCAGTTTAAACTTACATTGTTACAATAACTGTTTCAGAACCTGGCAAATGTATGCCTAAGGCTCTAGTAAATCTAAGCTATGTATTCGTTTTTGTATTATGCGCAATAATCGATGTCTTAACGTACACGAGGTTTATAAATTAAGATTAAAATTTATTACTTAATTAAAGAGCTAATTCTGGTATGGCGTTTAGCATGGTATAATCAAGCTATTTTAGTCTTGATAATTATCAGGTGCTGAAACAGAACATAAAATTCATCGATATGACAATTTTTCGTCAAAAAATTCCTCTTTCTAAGAGCAGAGATTCGCGGGGGGAATTCATTTAGAAATTTAAATTCTGAAGCCAACGCGTTTGGGTCAATTAGAGTGATTTAACCTATATATATTATAAATATGGTTGTTGTTGTCCTACCTAAGAGCAGCGTAATTAACACGAAAATAGCTTTCAATTTACTATTGTATTGTCTATTTGCTTTGGTATTGTATAACCGCTTATTACCATTATCATAACAATCACGTGTGTGAAAATTTAAAACACCACCTTCTTGCTGGGCGAATTATTTTTACACAAAGTGTATTACAAGATATTATTACCTTCTTAGTGTTAGCACAATTGCCAAACTGGACAACACATAATGCAACCGTAGTATGTTTTTCTGGAAATATTTTACATAATTTCTCACATATGTTTTCACACAAATTTTTGCACACATTTTTCACACACTTTTACACGTATTTTTCACACAATTTTGCAGACATTTATGACACAATGCCACACATATTTTTCACGCAATTTTACACACATTTTTAAACAATTTTACAGACATTTATCACACAATTTTACAGACATTTATCACACAATTTTACATATTTTTTTTACACAAACTGTATATAAAATAAGGTATTATGGTCCTTTCCAGAGTCTGAATAATTACCATAAATTGTTATTATCAATGGAGCACCAGTGAGGTAGCACGCGAATTCGCAAACGTGAAATAAGGGTTAAAAGAAAAACTATATCACATCAGAGGTTGCTCTAGATCCAGCTGCCTTTAGGTTTATGTCTGGGCGTTCTTTCCATTGAACCACTAAAAAAAACTAGCATGGCCTTAACTTAATCAAAATAACTGAATTAATTCGTGGCTAATTGACGACTACTTTCGTGAATATTGTGTTGACCCTGGTAGCGTAATAAGTTCCTGCTCTTTTTTACACTGCGTGAAATATACAAATAATATACGCAAAAAAATCCACGCACCAAAATTATTGTAAAATGAATGGAAGTTACTATTTTCGTCTTTATCGTTACATGTGTAGAGTGGTTATGTGGAGGAGTTGGAAAAAAATACTCGATGAAAGATCAAGCAAGGGTAGAGGACATCTTTGTTGAAGTAAATAAGCTGAAATGGTAAGGAGCTGAATGTGTCGGAAGATGAACTGATCAGCGACGGTCAAATGATATTCTGAACTGGATATTAAAAAAGAAACATGAAAAACCTAGGAATCATCTTCGGGCTAGATAGATGGATGAAATAAAAATGTAGGTTGAGGTGATATAGAAACCAATTATGCAGAATAGACGGGTGTAGACAGCACTTGGAGATACCTTCATCCATCGGTGGATGGATAATGGTCGAATATGGTGATAATGCTTTTATATAAGCTTGATTGCGATTAAATCACCGTTATATGGATTCAATTTTAGTGGCATTATTTGAACATCCGCTCTATGCATGGTTTTATTCAATCTTTCGCCATTATTGACTGCTTCTGTCTGGATATCATTCTTAATCGCAAAGTGCATTTTGGTTTAATTATCTGCAGCTTCAGCCGTAAAGATAAGTATCAGAACGCGATTTTATTAACCGCAGCACTAGGCTATTTGAAGTGTTTGTATTTTTATTCCAGAATTCGCCAAAATTTTCCTTTTGTCCAATAGTTTAATATCTGCGTTCTCAAGAATACTTGGCGGGTTTCATTCCGTAATGCAATTTGTATGTTTTCCAAATTTATTTTTCGAGATGTCGCAGAAATAACAAGAAAACAAAGAACTTTTTTTTAAAAGAAGAAAAAAAATTTATTTATTATTAGTACAAAATTTATATATTTACAGGATAAAGAAACAAACCTGAATTTTTCTAAACACATCCAATATTTATAACATTATTTGTATGAATTTCTTTTGAGAATTATGGAATTTTTTATTTTGAAAAATACGATTAATATTAATGTAGTGTATATATTAGTTATCGATTTATTATTTAAACTAGATCAGTACGTATTTATGCAAACTATATTAAAGTACCTTATATATATATATATATATGGCCTGCAAAAGGGTTGCTGGTATCTAACTGGAAGGAGACCCACACGCTGAACGTATGTGACGATGTGTGGAACCGGCCAGGCCAGTAACCTAGTGTCCTACCCCGCCTTCAAGTGGTGCAGGCTGGGCTTTCTATTTATGAGGCAAATTAATATTTGCTGCACGGATAGAAAGGCGGAAGGGGAGGGCTAATTCACCAACCCATCTAGCCAGCTTATAGACCAAAAACCATGGCCCCTAGTCTCCAGGTGCTGGAGTGCTCCTGATCAAGGCAGCGGTCAGCGTGGCATGAAAGCAGGGGGTGCTAAGAATCACTGGAATGGCCCAGGCTGCCGTTTGTTATTGACCTTGGCAACGTATAATGGACGATCCCTTGCTTCTGAAGCAAAACTTCAGGAATTGGAAGAAGAACTTGACAAGATCAAATGGGACATTGTAGGACTCAGTGAAGTTAGAAGAAAAGGTGAAGAGTTGGTGGAACTTAAAAGTGGACATTTGTTTTATTATAGAGGAACGGAAACTGGAAGAACAAGTGGTGTTGGCTTCTTAATCAACAAAAGAATTAAAGACTACCTTCTTGAAGTCGAAAGCACGTCAGATCGAGCAGCGAGGCTCGTTGTTCAACTAACCCAGCGATACCAACTTCAGATAGTACAGGCATATGCACCAACATCAAGCCATACCGACGAGGAGGTTGAGGAATTCTATGAAGAAATCAAACAGCTACATACCAAGGGGAAACAACACATCAAGCTCATCATGGGAGATTTTAATGCAAGAATTGGACAACAGGAACAAGGAGAGACATCGGTTGGTAAATACGGATACGGGGAAAGGAATGAACGTGGCGATCAACTCATAGAATTTGCCGAAGCTGAAAATCTTAGCATCATGAATTCATTTTTTAAGAAGAAACTACAAAGAAAATGGACATGGAAACACCCCAATGGAGGAACCAGCGAAATTGACTATATACTGGCAAACAAGAAATCAATTATTGAAGATTGCAGCATACTGAACAGATTTAATACTGGAAGTGATCATCGAATGGTGAGATGTAAAATGCACTTAAATACTAAACTAGAAAGGCAGAAGCTCATTAGGAAACAAGTATGTAAGAGGGTGGATTTAAAGAAATTAAAAGAAAATACTGAGGCATTCAAGTTGGAATTAAAAAATCGCTTTTCTGCACTGGAAGGACTTATTGAAGAAGTTGACATCTCAGAAGCAAATGAAAACATTGTTAAGACAATAATTGAAACTGCTGGGGAAATTGGTGGTGTAATATGTAAAAAGCAGAATAGCAAATTATCTGAGAAGACGAAACAACTCATGAAAAGGCGAAGACTTATGAAGGTGGACAATCAAAATACCAGTCGCAAGATCGAGTATGTAGAACTTTGCAAAACTTTGCGCAAAAACATGAAAGAAGATATAAGAAAATTCAATTGTGAGTTAGTAAGGAAGGCCATTGAAAGCAACAAGAGCCTTAGGGTTGTTAAAGGGAGTTTGTCTATTGGGAAGAAACACATCATTGCATTAAAAGGAGAGGATGGCACTGTAACAAGAAATAGGGAAGAAATACTTAGAAGAGTTGAAGAATTCTACAAAAATCTATACGAAAGTAACAGTGGATTAAACGAAGACATTGAAATAGTCGAAGGAACAGCTCCTAAAATCTTAAAAGAAGAAGTTTCATTTGCAATAAAAAATATGAAGAAAGGAAGAGCCCCTGGTGATGATGGTATTACATTAGATATCCTAAAAGAAGCTGGAGAATATGTAGAAGACATACTTGCAAAATTCTTTACCAAATGTCTTAACAGCGGTAACATACCAAACCAATGGGATTCTGCAACAGTAATTCTTTTGCATAAAAAAGGTGATAAAGAGGATTTGAAAAATTACCGACCAATTAGCTTGTTACCTGCTATTTATAAAATCTTCACAAAAGTTCTAACACATCGCCTGCAGAAAAAATTAGATGCAGCTCAACCAAGAGAACAAGCTGGATTTCGAAGTGGATTCAGTACAGTGGACCATATTCAAGTATTAAGAGAATTAATTGAAAGAACACATGAATATGAACTTCCATTGTGTGTTGCATTTATTGACTATGAGAAGGCCTTTGACTCTATAAAAACATCAGCAGTCATCAACTCTTTAAGATCAACAGACATTGAGGATGTGTACATTGACATGGTGAAACGTGTGTATAAAAATGCAAGTGCAAAATTTCGGTTACATAAAGATACCAAAACTATCAAACTTGGCAAAGGGGTGAGGCAGGGAGATACCATTTCTCCAAAACTTTTTACTTCTGCTTTACAGATGATTTTTCAGCTGATAAATTGGAATAACAAGGGAATAAAAATAAATGGTGAATATTTAAATCATCTGCGGTTTGCTGATGACATTGTTATTTTTTCAACGGACCCATTAGAACTCCAAGACATGGTACAAGAGCTCTCAACTAGAAGTGAAGAAGTTGGACTCAAGATGAACCTACAAAAAACTAAGATCATGTTCAATAATTTTGTAGAGGAAACAAAAATACAAGTTGACAACACTGAGCTAGAAATTGCTGATTCATATATTTACCTTGGCCAGCTGATTTCAATGGATGGCAACATTATGAAAGAACTCAACAGACGTATTAAACTTGGCTGGAGTGCATTTGGAAGAAACAGTTTTATCCTGAAGGGGAAATTGCCTTTATGTCTAAAAAGAAAAGTCTTCAACCAGTGTGTATTGCCAGTCCTCTCTTATGGATCAGAGACATGGAGTCTAACAGTTGGAGCAATACGAAAGTTACAGACAACGCAAAGGAGCATGGAGAGGTGCATGCTTGGAATAACTAGGAGAGATCGAAAAAGAAACACTTGGGTGAGAGAGCAAACTAGAGTAGAGGACATCATTGTTAAAGTAAAAGGGCTGAAATGGCGATGGGCTGGGCATATTGCAAGAAGAACTGATCAACGACGGACAGCTGAAATTCTGAACTGGATTCCAAGAGACCACCGAAGTCCTTGAAAATGTCCTCAAACTAGATGGGTGGATGAGATAAGAAAACATGTTGGGGTGACGTGGAAGCGAATTGCTCAAGATAGACTTGTGTGGAAAGCATTTGGAGAGGCCTTCATCCACCAGTGGATGGTTGAATATGATGATGATGTTGATGATGATATATATATATACTTTGGAATATAATATATTTTACACGGTTCGCATACTTTTGGTTTGTCTTTTCCCTTAACTGGTCTCTCTTTTTTTTTTGCTTCTTTATTAATCCCTTTCTGTTATGTCCACTTGAATAATGTTTCCTTTTTCCTTTTACTGTGTACGCAAGATGTATAAATACATAAGCAAATGCACTTAATTTGTAATTATATATTCACGTAGTATAGTTTACTTTATTCTTATAATTAAACATTTCCATTGTTAATAAATATATCTCTAACGAATATGTATTTTTCAGGCATGGAGCTATTCATAAAGAACTGTTCAATTCCTTTTTCACGGCAACCATAGATTCTCAGTGAAAATATATATATAGACAAGCTGAATTTTATAGTTTCTCTTAGAGTATGTATATTCTCATAAATATTTATTTGCCCAATTAACTCGAAAACCTAAATATAAAATCTGCGTTGAGTAAAGTAGCCTATTAAGACGATCTTTATCTATTAGAAACAAAGAAAACAGTTTAAACATAATTAATAAATACCTTTCAAATTGCTGCATCGTTGAATGGAACGCCACTTTAGAAAACCTATTTTCGCGTTTCTGAGTTTTAAAAGCATATTAGTACATATACTTTTCTCGGCGTAACTCACTATGATAATTTAAAATAACCTTTGAAAGGACACTTTACGTGGATAAGGAAACTTACGAGGGCTTCATTTGACCGCATTAAAAAGGACCATAATTAAAAAGAACGTTTAAAATTCTCAACATGAGAGAGTAATTTGAACTATATATAGCTTCAATCAATACATGTAACATTATTGCTTTTATTGTACCAAGCTAACGAAAGCTTTAAGCATAATATCCCTATTTGTGAATATTTCCCGAACGAAATCTTGGAGCAGAACAAAGCTTGATATGCTCATGTACGAAGGCAATGCAAGAACCACAATAGAAAAACAAGGATGAAAAATGATTTTATGTAGAAATTACGTATTTAAAAATGTCCAAACCCGATTTTTGTTTTTTGTGAACAAAAAACATAACCAACATTGATATATGAAAAATAATATAGATCGTGATCACCTTTGTAGGCACTTAAGTCTTATACCGATATTTTATGCTTTCTATGAAGTTATTCATCAGTTGTGTGCGTTGAGGTTCGCACACCCGAAGTACAGCTGATTTCAGCTCCGGAATGTTACTTGATGTGGCTGACGGACTACTATTTACTTCATTGGTGTATCCCCTGCAGGTTGAATGAAATTCATATCTGAAGACTTTGCTGGCCAGTGCATTCGCTGGATGTTTTCATTTTGAATAAAATCATCAAAAATTTGAAATCGGTGAGAGCGCGCGTTATCGTCCATGAAAAAGAATTTCGGATCCACGGTACCTCGAAAAAGCTGAACATGGTTCCAGTATGTCGGTATCTCTGTACCTCTTATTAATACTAGAATCTCTGTCTAAATTACACAACTATATACTCCAGCTCAGCTTCATATCTCCGTTTATCATAACTCCACCACTTCCAAATTGGCCCCTTCCTGTAATGGTTAGTGTATGTTAACCTTCTCCCCCTTATTCCCATAAGGTTATAATATGAAAAGAATCAGTCTACAAATTGAATCTGAATTCACATTTGCCCACTGTTTCAGTTTCTAAGTTCTTGATTTTATGGCAAACGCATTCGCCTCTGCGCAGTAGGGATGAGTGGGAGAAAACTGATGGAAGTATGGCATACCAACCACTTTCTCTGAGCCACTTACTCTTGTGGCAACTGTCAGCTCTCCAAAGAGTTTCCTTGTAGTTATCATCCTATGGCATATTGCGATTAATGATAGGTGCCGGTCTTGCAGGAGGATTATAACTCATAAACTACTCTGCGCTAGTTGTCGTTTAATACCTCCAGTGCTTTGAAATTTAATCCATGCTGGGAATGAAGGTTACACATTTTAACATATCCAGTGCTCTAGAAACTTCTCTGCGACTGTCCTGATTCCATCATAATGATGATTTTTCTCCTCAAAATAAAGTTAATTTAACATCTTTGTGCTATAATCAGCTCCTGCTATACAATTACAACATTACTTTATACGAGAATTTCAAGAAATAAGAATAATATATTCAAATTACGGTCGCTTGTATTTGGGGATTTGCTATATCCACGCACACTATCGACTGATAAAAGTTGCATCGGTTTAGGCTAATGAAAAATCTGCATGAAAATCTCTGTTCCGTTTGAACTCTTTACTTTCAACGTTTTGCGTATTATCCTTAACTTTTGGACACTAATGTATATTAGACCGCGTTATTACTGCAGCACGGGTAGTAATACTGATGGCTAATGCAATGGTTTCCTGCTCTATAAGAAAGACTTCAATTTTGGGCAATGAATTCAAGTGCATTCCACATTGGACTATAAAAAAATTACATTTTGTTGAATTACACCTTTATAATCTAGGTGACCACATAAATTAGTCCAGTGGACAGGTTGGCGCAAGGCTTTCATGCGCCATAGGTGAAATTGATTTGGCGCAATAAAACTGGAGAGAGTTCAATGTTTAACTCTTAAGAAAATCATATTGTTTTAAATGCACTTCTAAGATCCTTCGGTCGTGGTAATATTCATGTCAAGTTTAAAAAAATTGGATCTCCATCTATTTTGTTTTCTAGGGTACACTATGGTGTGACAATCGTTAAAAAAATAATTTTGTTCTACAAATGGAACCAAATAAATCATGTTTGCTAACTTGACTTAACGATTTCCTTTTGAAAACAATATTTTAATTAGTCCTTAATTAACAGGGTATAATTAGCTTTCATTTAACAATTACACCAACTGTCCACAAATGTGGAATATGGTATTTTTCAATGCAGATTCTTAACTATGTTTCACGAAATTACCGAAATTCGTAGGGTATATTTTTCCTGCTAATATTTTAAAAAATAACATCATGTGTCTTTCGTAATATTTTCAGTCGAAATTGTATAGACTTAGACGTTTCGGAGAAGGGTTTCTCAAAGTGTATTTCGAAATGAATCTCCAGGGTTTCTATAAGTAATTTGTGAAAAATCGTGTACAATTACAAGAAAATCTGTAAATTCTGTATAAATTTCCCTAACATAAGAAAACCTCGCTCGAACACTTTCGATGAACACTTCTCTTGATAAAGGGAACAGTAGTTTTCGAAACGCTTTGGAATCTTTTGGCATACTTTGGACCAGTGATAAAACTTTACTAGTAATTTTCCTTCCATGACAACCGCTTAGAATTAACTAACCATATATAACTAGTATCCAGTAACAACAGAAAAGTATTATTTGCCATGTACACTGATGTATTTATTGCTTATTATTACGTTTTTGTCCGAGTAGCAATAAATGCTATCTCTTTAGGGGTTCCTTAATTATTAACTATAAATATAATTAAATATTTATAGCAGGGGCCCATGGCTAGGCATGTGGTAAGAAAGGGGTTCCATAAGCTAAAAGATTGAAAACCGCTGTTTTGGAGGATTTTAATAAAATTTATTAATAGGTTTGATTACAATTCATGCACACAAAGTCGCCTTTCAGAAACAAAAGTATACTACTTTTCATAAATATTTATATCTCAAGATATTACAAATTTTAATTTATATTAAAAATAGAAACAGCATTTAAAATGTATAAAATTTGTTGGCGAAGACAATAACGGGGGTGGTATGCTCAAATGCAAAGATATAAAAAGTGATTTTGACAAAAATTGGTAATAGAAAGTAAAATTAAAATTATAGGATATTTTTAGCCTTTGTTTTTTTGTTCATGTAATTTTCTTTATTTCTTGCTCTCAAGATATTATCTGCCACCATAATAATTTCTGAAAATGGAATTGAAAACTCTGGAATACGATTCGGAAGCAATCGGAATTCCCCTTTCCGGAAGAATTTTCATTAAGATATTTCTGTTTAGTTCCACTTATGAAATTATAAAATAGAAAATCTCTACACTATGTGTTTGCACACGGCTTCTATTTCCCGCAAAATGCGAAAACACAAGGTTTTAGACAAATGAATGAATTTGGATATTATGTTTTCGGGAGAAAAGAATTTGTATTGATGGAAGCCAACGTAATGCAGTTTTCCCTCAACAACGACCAGCCGATAAACAGCTTATCGTGATAAGAATAGCATTTCCCGAAGCAAACTACCATTCCTGGCAAATCAATGCACGTTTTTGTGGAGACACAAATAGATCGCGGTAAATCAGAAAAATAAAAAAAAAATCCTCTATTCTTCACAAACAAAGCAGATATGTATCAATACATGTCGCTTTGGATTCTGATAATGGGATTATGTAGTTTGCTATAATATTTGTGCTGTTTGTGGCAGAATTAGCATATCGGAAAAAATCCTGTTTTTCACGATAAACAAGTTTATCACGCATATTTTATTTGTTAAGTTGAATGTTATTGATGTCCCTTGGGGTATTGTCGCAAATATGCATTTCGTCTCTTAAGAGACAAAATGCATAGTTGCGACATAAAAGTAGAAGTGAGAATAAAGAGGTTTTAAATTAAGAAGGGATTTTTTTTTTAAAAAGGAAGGTTTCATTCTGCGAAGCTTTGGAAAAGAAGCATCAACCAGTATATAATGGGGGAAGAATAGAAAGAAAAATAGAAGAAAGAAACAAATTAAAAAAAGGAAACTAAAGCTCTCAAAGAACCGAGCAGCCTTAGCTTAGCAATGCACGAGACCCAAGACGGGAAGAAGTGTAAACTTTGACGTAATATCGCTGACCATATGTAGAGGAATGAAAAGGAAACGGGGGGATGGGAATTTTAGTTGTAAAGAAATCGTTTCTTTCAATGAACATTATAATTTCAGGTATGTTTATTATTACATAAGTAATAAAATTTATTTTTTATAGATCATATATTATAGGCGATATTACTCTATCATATATGCGACTTTCTTTTGTGTATTCCAAGAGAAAAAACAAAAAGTTGGTACAACCTACACTGAAAATCTAGAATGATGCGGCTATCTTGTTGCATTTAGCATAATATTATGAACTTAGGGTTGGCAGACTGAAACAAGCATACAAAAAAAGTTGTCTAATGCATTTAAGCAACATAAAAAGGCATTTAAAAAGACTGAATAACAAAAACGGCGATTTTAAAACGTTCACTTTTATTTGTCAAAATTTGTAAAATTGTAGAAATTTGTCAAACATTTTATTAAATTAAATTATGAAGGAATAATATGCTTCCCCCAGTAGTAAAATGGACAAAAGCATTAGGTTTTTTGAACAACTTTATAATATTGTAATTAGTTCCAAATACCTCTTCACGAAATACATAAAAAAACATGGACTGTAAACATAAATTAGTACTGCAAAAATGTGGCTACGTTTATGGTAAAGGATATCACGAAAGCAGACGTAAAAAGAAGAAAATAATTACGGCATTATAAATAAAAAACCAATTATAGTGAAATTATTTCCCAATGTTTTTGACAAAATTCAAGAGGGAATGGAAATCGTAATTCAAAAACAGGTAGAAAATTAGAATTCTGTAAATATAAAATTAGTTCAGATTTACAAAAGTTTTCGTATTAATGCAGAAGTCGTTATGGAAGCAGTAGTCTTAAATGCTAATTAAAAATCTCGATTTTCTCTTTATGTGTTCATTCCCCATTATTTGAACATTTCCCTTTGCCATGTTTTTATAATTTCCAAAACCACCTTCTTCCTAATTTTACTTTTGGAAATTATCACTTAACGTCCATATTTCCCTCCTCGATAAATTTTGTCCATTCCTCATATGCCAAAATAATCCGACCCTTAGCGCATCTACACCGTAAAAAAACGCATCTCGCTAAAATCGCTGATAGCATCGGCAGATTATTATGAGCGCCTAATCTGATTTAATGTAGAATTAAATTTTACGGGTTTTTCGCTAATCTAGAACGTCGAGTCGTTTTTCTCTAGGCTAATGGACCGTAGAAAACTGTTTTACAGCACACGTTCTAGGATATTTTAAATTTTTATGAACTAAATAATGGAAGACTCATAAATGATGAAATATTAATGCAAATTATCCCCATGTTCCACACTTTGTAAAAGTTACGATAACGTAAAAATTGAGCTGCAAAAAAATATATTTTAATAAGTTTTTTCCCATGAATTTTTTTATTCCATTCCCATAGGAAAAATTTCATAACGCTGAAACTATTAAAATATATTTCAACTTAATAAGTGAGCATCTTGCTTGGTATATTCTAGAACTCTTCTTTAATTCTCAACACCGTATTTTCCACTAAAGTTGAGCTTTGAATGAATTATTTTTCTTTAAATGAACATTTTTCTCTTCAGTTGCTGCATGGAGACCTTTACACTGGGCTATGTCAGAAAACATGGCAGCTTAAATACAGTAACTACATAACAAAAATGGGGTATATATGTTCGAAAATTGTAAACTACAGTAATTTCTTCCACGATATTAGTTCCTGTAAACTGATAAGTATATTCTTTGTCTATACGTTCAAACTTTTATATTTGAGTAAACAATACTTTTGAAAATGCAATTTAGAGAACTGTTAATTTGATGTCCTCTAAATCTGAAATAGCGGACCGTGCGTTACAGAATAACCACATTGTACTTTTTGATCTGACGGAATTTCTGGTTAAGTCCTCGTAATTGTGACTTAGGCACTACAGAAAAGAAATAAAAATTTCTAAACAGTCAAACGATTTTAATGCGGACGATTCCAAAAATATTTTTTCTTTAACATGGAAACAGTTTATGAAGTCATTACTTCATAAAAAGGTAAGTTTTCTTTTTTTTTATACCACAACTTTGCTCTATGCAATGAGGACTGAAGTCACGATCTCCGTAACTGACTATAATTTTACATGAGATGATAAGTTGTGTGATGGAAGTTGTTTCATGAAATTGGCGTATTTAGTAAAGATTTTTAACAGTATTAAACAATTAAATCTCTCTTTCAAGGAAAAGCAGTTGCTTTTTCTTAAATCAGCGACAAATGTTTGCATTACAAAGCTCTAAATCTTAAAAATTACTTTTCGCATTCTGAAATTTACAAGAATTTTTAAATGTCAGTTGTTTATAAATAATTTTATTAAATAGACATGATATATCCTTATCAGTTTATTAAATATTAAGTACAAAATCGGAAACTTCGCAAATAGCGACGTAATTCCTAAACTCATAATTTTACACATAAAGCAAAAGCCTGTTTGAATGTATCTTAACAAGTCCTGAAACAACTGAACTTACTTTACTAAAAAAACTCTAAGGATAAATGGCGAAGATTAGAATTGTAGCAATACAAACGCATTGAATAGCAGAATAGATTTCGTGATGACTCGATTAGAATCTTAGTGTCCCCAGCTACTCATCAATATTCATATCTTCGATTATGCATGCTGTATCGTTATGTTTTACTAAGCCACGTTAATATGTATGGATATTGTCAGTGCTACTGCCAAAGACGAATGTGAATGGCTGAATAATATTTTAAATTAGCTACTGAAAAGATAATTGAATTGTTGCATTGCAGATTATATCATATCGTACACTAATGCCGTGAATATTCATGCATTTTCGCGCTTCGTAAGACATGTTTCCGCGCATGGTGTCTCTGGAATTGACACAACCTAGACTTTCCACTTCGAATAGTCATCTTTAATGTTAACAGAAATTTAAAGTAGGCACAGGACTTCATTATATCCCCCACTAACTTGTCAATTTCCTTAGGTAGTAACTTGAACTTAGACATCGAATTATAAATTTGTTATGTGTTCATGGAGATACTCATTTGCAAAGGACACTACTCACATTAATGAGACACTTTTTCTGATATAATTCGTTAGCATGTCATTATCAGTAATAGACATTGATAAAAATTCGAAATATTGTTGCAAATAGAATACTTAAATAAATATTTGGTATTAGTAGATGGAGTAATACTTCATTTTTATTAAATATGTATTTGTTAGAACTTACAATTCATATCCACTGTAACTGCAGCGTAGGCTGGTATAGAGAAATTATTGTTGGAGGCTTGACAAGTGAAGACAGCCATAAGGTCGTGTCTCTGTAAGGAGGTGACCTCTAATTCGTTTCGAACAACACCATGTGGTGTTACCACATATGTATCATCTAGTAATACCGTTTCTCGCCACCATGTCACTGACGGCAACGGTTTACCTAATATAGAAAAGATAAACGTATTATTATTATAAAAATAATATTTCAGACAAGAAAATGACTGCTATTTGAAGTAATTGTCATTCAAAATACGTTTTAACAGCACGTTCACATTTATTTTATAATGTTTTGTGGAGTGAAATTAATAAACATAAAAATAGGATCGTTGTTGAAGGATTTCATTACCAGCAGCAGTTTCTAATAAGGGAAAATCACGAGCCTTAATTTAAAGAGGTTAGTACGAAAATGATTAGAATTTGTTTTCTAATCTATTTGGGATTTAAAATAGTTAAAATTCTATCTAACTTTTCAAAATTGTCTTGATGACGCTCAACAGAGATCGATATATGGCAAGCACTCATAAAATAAAAGCTGCCTTCGAAATTTTCCACTATTGAAGCCACAGCTTACTGCCTAAATCGTATACTTGTTCCACATGGTATTTCAGTATTTTTTTTTTGTTTAAGTTTTATGTCTTAGAATTTTTACAGTGAAAATTTGAAATGCCTAAATTCAAGTTAAATTTTCAAACGCGTAAAAAGTGTTAATGTTTTTTGTTTAAATGTAAACTTTTCTGTAAGTTTGTGTTTTGTTAATGCTACATGTTGTTTCTGGGGGTATTTATTGTATAAAGCATATAGCACTGCTTTACGTTTCGTCATGAGTAATGTGAGTTCTCTTCCGAAGATTTCAGTTTAAATGTTGAAGTTGCAGCAAAGGAAGAAAAAGCTGTTAGAATTTTTTTTTGTGCTGTGCCCAAAAAGCCATTGTACAAATGATATCTTCAGGTTTAAGTGTCTTACATAAATAAAGGTGTCCACAATTTTTTCAAAATAAACTTTCAAGCCGAAGAAATAAGAAAGTTTTGTGGCTTTATTGAAGTCGTTTTCAAGTGTTTTAAAAAATCTCAATGATCTTCTCATAAGGCTTTGATAAATATGCTGAAATTTTGACTATTATTTCAGTTTTATTCATAACCACGCAAGTAATTTTAGTACTGTGTAATTTCCACTATTTTTTAACAGAATAAGGGTCAGACAGCCTCCACGTAGTGTAGTTCTGGTTATTACCGTATGATACCAGCTTTAGTAGTATAGATATATTATGATTAATATAAATATTATGATTTCAGGGTTTCCGTGGTTTCAATCTATGAAATTATAATATATAGTAATGATTAATATATATAGTAACTCACACTGGTCTCGATTTAGAGACTTTCCAGATTTACATCCTGAACTATGTATGGAACTCCACACAATGGAACCCTTAAAGCACAGATAGAATTGCCTTACTTCATACTTATGATGTCAATTTTAGATCTTGTGCACTAAAGCCAAGCCTCGCAAGGGATCTTTTTAAGAAAACGATGTTCAATTCCCACTCAGACTAGAGTCTTTTTTTTCCTTACTTTTCTTACTTCTCACTCTTTCGAATACATTGAGTTCAAATATGGTACATAGAAGATGGATCTTGAACTCTCTCCCATTAAAATTCTCCTGCGACACTCCGCCTTAATGCGTAATTTCCGAAATCGACATCATAGTTACGGCGTTAAGACTATGCTAGATGTGCCACAGTGCCACAGGGAATTTTCATGTAGTGAATTATTTAGGGCCTGAAACAAAAAAAATCGCTGAGATATGATCTTTCTCCTTTCCGAATCATATGAGTCATTAGAGCTCCAATGTGAGCTATAATATGTAGGTATTGAATTTAATTTTCTCAAGTAAAATTGCTCTGTGACCATTTAGTGTTTGGTTTGCATTACACTTTGGTGCATGAACTGTAAAATTTTCATTGTATTTTGAATGAAGTTTATTAATTTATATTTTTAATTTAAATATCGTAATTAATTGAAACATACTCATTAATCGATTCATCTGATATATGTGTATATTCTTCCGCATTCATTTACTATATCATTAAGTATCTAGAGCTTTAGAAGGCTATGTAGCTGCTTGAGAAAGCAACAGCAGCTGAACGTCTACTTTCTAGATTCCCAATTTTTCTTTCAGTGCTGCGGTTTACGCAGCACTGCAAAAAAAACTAGGACCTAAATTAGTGTTTTGTGAAGAAAGCAAGCAAGGATCAAGTTGAAATGTAAAGGAAAAACGTCTACATAGCAAAAAAATATTGTCTAAAAACTTCTCTTTTGATAATAATTGCCTTTACCGTGAAAGCTTGAGCAACAACTACTTAGATTTGCACCCAAGTGTATAAAATTTAACGTCTGAAAACTATATTAAAGACATTGAATTGAGATGGTTCGTAGGCACGTCTAACTTCAGAAATCTCTAACCCATCGGCACTTCTATGTACATGGATTACATGAATCCAGGTCAATGATCAAATGTAACCTTCAAATCATAACGAAAATTTAGACTCCCAAAACTACAGAGCAGGAAATCTTTTTGATTAGAATATCATTTAAATCAAATCTCACACAAATGCAGTTTATTATAAGCTAAAATGATACAGTTGTTTCGGTAGGGAGAGCCTACTTTCTTCAGAAATCTATCCAAACTATTTGAGTTTGGATAAATTTTTGAAGATGGTAGTACCTCCCTACAGAAACAATTGTACAGTTTATGATCATCATAAACTGCGTTTGCGTGAATTTAGATTTAAATACACTCTATAACAAAAAAATCGATGCACCAAGAAGGAATTTTTCAATTGTAATGAAATTTCGTATGCAAAGACATTTTGACCGAACATGCAAATGATTAAAATTTGGTGTCCAATGAATGAATAGCGGGAACTCCAGCGCATCGGAACTGCGCATTCAGCAGGTGTATAGTCCGTTCGCGCAAACCTGACGCCTGATCCCTTTAGTAGAAAATTAATTAAAACCAATTCGGGTAAGACGCCCTTCCCTAAACGGCAATGGAACGGCAAAGGTCGACCTAGGGCCACAACAGAACGGGAAGACAGAGCGATTGTCAGAGCAGCTGTCACAGCACCGGATTCGTCGTTATCAACTATCTAACGTGTGGCCCGCACACATGTGTCCAACATGACCCTCTGCAGATGACTGAGAGAGCGGAATTTACGCTCGCGCCGACCGTTACGCCGCTTACCTCTCACGCCTTTACACCGTCAAGTCCGATTACAGTGGTGCCGGGCTCGATCAACTTGGAACTGCGCTGACTGGGGACGTATAGTCTTTAGTGACGAGTCCCGTTTCCAACTGTGTCCTGACGACAACCGCAGACGTGTCTGGAGACGTCCAGGGCAGCGTGGGGATCCTGCCCTTACTATCGCACGCCACACATGCCCACAACAGGGCGTTATGGTCTGGGGTGCCATCTCCTTTGATAGCCGGACCCCTTTGGTGGTCATTTCTGGCACACTTACAGCACAGCGGTACGTAGACGACATTCTACGACCGGTTGTGTTACCGTTCCTTTTGCGACACCCTGGACTTACGTTTCAACAAGACAATGCCCGGCCGCACACGGCACGTGTTGCTATGAATTGTCTTCAAGCTTGCCCAACACTTCCTTGGCAAGCTAGGTCTCCTGATCTCTCTCCCATAGAGCACATTTGGGACGCTATGGGAAGGCGATTGCAACCATCCAGGAATGTTGACGATTTAGCCCGACAGTTGGAGACAATTTGGCAAGAAATTTCGCAGGACACCATCCGGGATCTTTATCAGTCTCCGCTTTATTCTCGACGCCTTATTGACTTCCTCCCTTTGTAATGGTCAAACTCTGCAATAAATCATTCAATTGTTCTGAAATTTTAATCCTTTCTTTTTCTATGTATGTTCTTCACATCCACCAATTTTTATCGCAATCGGACAACCCCTTCTTGGTTTGTTTTGTTGTTTTGTGGTTTTACGGCTCAAAGACTACAATGGTCATGCTGCGCCGGGACCTACTGTTTTCCGAGGAATCCGAACCTCTTATGGCCTAGGGAACCAAACCCCGGACTACAGTGAGCAGTGCGATCTTTTATATGGATTCCTTCTTGGTGCGTCGATTTTTTTTGTTATAGAGTGTATATTATCGTACAGTGCTCCGCTCATTATTTTTACGCAGACCATAATTTTCCTTGAATATTCTTTTCTTATAATTTCCAATCATTTGTTTATATATTTTTCCGGACACAAATACATCTTGCATATATTTACAACTCGTAATTTTAAGCTCACCGGACAAAAAATTATTCACCCCTGCGCGCAAGCATGAAGTAGTGGTTAAACAGGTACAAATGGTACAGCAGTCGACTCACGTGCTCAATATACAATTAAATACTATATTGAATAATACAGATGTGTGCGCGTATGTATTTAGAATGACTGAGATACGAGGATTGATGGACGGTTGAATTTTTATGGTTCAAGGACAACTAAGGACATTTTGCGCCAAACAAGACGAGGACATAAAGATTGAAGCCGACATTGTTTATCCGGGAATATATTATAATTCTTCTTATTATAATATCTTATTACTATTATCTTTATTATTATAATATATTTAATAATTTTCAGGATTTACGTAACTTTCTGGCAAGTGTTGAAGGGGGGGGATGCCCATGGGGTCAGTAAAAGGGGAGAATATGAAGTTCTTCCTTGCTTAAAAAATTATGTCCCACGCTTTGAGTTATAAAATAGTATAGGAATCATTACTGATTTGCTTCTCATGAGATTTTGATCCATATTGCCGCCACTAGGTATCTCCCACACTCCATACTATTTTTTCGAGTATCAAAATCCACTGAAAGCCCCTGGCATTGTTTACATAAATTAATTAAAATCTATTCTGTGCTGAAATATAATATTCTTGTATGTTTTAAGAAATATTCTACTTGGAAGAATAATAATATTTTCAAGGGGTGAATAATTTTTTGTCTGGTGTGCTTATATATAGACAGTTATGTATATATTCTATAGCATTCAGTAAGCATGTATGCGGTTGTTATGCTTAACAATTTTCGAAAATGGTTCCATGATTGATCCAGGTCAGAGGTGGGAAACCTGTGGCCTTTTGGACCCGCAAGTGCGGCCTTTTGGACACGCAAATGCGGCCTTTTGGATGAATTCGAATTTTGCAAACAAAATCCTTTTATTTTTATTAATATGTATTTGTTTTTCTTATCTTTTATTTATTTGATTCGTATTATTATCTTGAATAAACGTATTTAATTTACAAAAGAAGGAAGACGTATAGTAAGGATAATTGAAAAATCGAGTTTTTAGAATGAAGGTGCGAAGAGAAATTGAAATATTTATCCAAAAACACGTTTAATTACATATTACAGAGCCACTATATTCATAGTACAGATCGTCAAATAATAGATGTAAGTATTATTTAAGATATTAACTGTTTTTCATGTAGCCTTATATCTTTCTATGTACAAGATATATATACATATCTTTTTCTATGTGCAATATCTATCATTTGTACTGTTTCGTCAGAATGCACTAGAAAGCGAATGTAAATATTTCTACCGAAAGCATTGAACGAGTATCTACTAAAATAATAACGAGTGATGTGGACTATTTCGGTTAAACGGAGTTCGAATAATCGGGGTTTTGATATGTATATATATAATCAGTGGGGGGCTGAAGCCCCTTAAATAGCAAAATACACTGTTCCGTTTAACGCCAAATCACCTAGTCTGCTAAAAAATTATTTGAGAACCCATAATTTTTGAGTTGCTGCGCTTCTGTATCTAATTGAAATTCCTTGAATACTTCACTTAATGCGGCATTCCAACCTGAAAAGGTTCCCTCCTACCCCTGATCCAAGCGTTTGCGAGCAGAGGTGTGGACATTAAGATAATCAAGAAAACATCCTAGACCTCTAAAAATAAATTGTTCAATTTTATCTACTACTTTTTTTTGGGCTTAGTATAGCCTAGATGCTCTTGCTCTATAAAATTCCAAACAAACATATATATTTTTTTGCAATATATAATATCTTATATGACTATTTTGAACTTTTATGCCGAAAGAGATAGGAATATCTTTGTTACTTATGTTAAAATACCCCCTGTTTTGTAATATTATGCTTAAATTATATAAGGTATTAAATATCTTATTTTTAATTATTTGAATTTTATTTTAATTATTCAATTTTACTTTTAATTATTCGAATTTTGTATTTATATTGAACAACTTTTCTATCATAAAAACATACTCGTATTAATGAATATAGACTTTTATCAGGAATAAAAGCAATTTATTTTCAAAAATTGAAAAAACATATCAGAAACAGAAGAGCAAAGCTCAAGTTTCTCTCGACGACGAACTATTGGATTTCAATGCATGTGAAATATATGTAAAGCTGTCTAAAACTTTTGGAAAATTGATTATATTTACGGTATATAAAATATGCAGAGAAACATAAATATATGGATATATAAAAATTGTATTTTGCACTTCCATATCTGTATTATTTCAGAGATGTGTCAAAAGATACGCTGGATATGTAAAACGCCACGTCTTGTTTGAAATATGTTCTAAATAATCTATCCTAAATATTCATTTCCAAAGTTTGAAATACTAAATTTCTATTAACAAAAAAAAAAGAGAAAATTTAAATATATCCTCATAAATTAAAAAAATCCTATTTTTCGTAAGCGAAATGATAGTAGTATAACATTTATATTTCTCAGATTGAAAGATATCTGATGCGCGCAAAGAAATGCATCGAAATATGCCAAAAATTTAAATTGTAATTCTATTTTGGAATTTTACGTTTTATGTGAAAAGATAAGCGACGCAAGGCGCAATAAAATATTTAAAAAGAAACATATATAACCGTAGTTTAGTATAAGCTGGCTCCACATTTTACAATTATTTCGGGGGTAGGGGAATGTCCCAACTTCGTTAGAAATTTGTTCAAATTAGTTCGGACAAATTTCTAAAAAAGGTAAGACGTTTCCTCCACTGAAACAATTGTAAAATGTCGTTCCAGCTTGACGATTTATGATATGGGTTTTACTAAATCTTTCAGCCTAAACATTTTTGTTTCCATTAAAACGGCAAATAAATAACACTTTTCGTTGTGCCCATTCGTATACAAATAATCGTAGAAAAGCATGAATTAAATGGCGATTATATTTATCTACTTATTTTGACATATACGTATTTTAACACATTTACAAATAAACATTGAAGAAAATTGCAGATTGGAAAACCATTCAATTACAATAACTGCTATGAATCGCACCATGACATGCTAATGCTTCTCACTGTAAATACGAAAGGCAACGTATAAATATTCAGTTTCAACTCTTTCTTTTTTTCGAGAATTTTTAAGAATTGTTTTTTGATGTTACGGTAGAAGAAATGCAAGCAGTTTCTTTTCAAATATCGAAATCGGGTCTGCTTACCTACCATAGTACATAGAACCCATATTCCTGAATTTTCTGCATTGTACATATTATTTACATATTCATAATAACATAAAAATTATATGCAGATTAGAAAACAGCAATGATATTCATGGATGCGTACCTTCTTCGGCTTCACAAATAAGATGGAGATTATCTCCTTCGTTGTAGGGGCCAATGAGGCTTTCCAATATCTCTCCATTTTGGTCAGTGATAATTGGTTTCTTCGGTGGTACTAAAAAACAAAGAAGAAATATATCTGTGGTGTCTCGCTTATTCATCAGTTTCAGATGATTAGTTCATAAATATTATGTACATATATCGAACAACAAATGGATAGTGTATAATATTATGAAGTATTACGAGGCCTTTGTCACTAACCCGTTTATAATTCCACTCTGTTTTGAAGTCTATTTAATTATATTATCTAAATTTTAATAGAAAAAATAATTAGCACTTCAAGAAATAAGGCATGATTTCGCATTGTGAACAAGACTAATTTAAATTTTAATTTATATGCTAAGTGTGAGAACAGGCAGCATTGCACAGAAACTTTTGCGATATTTGGAAGCGAATTTACTTCGTGTAAAGGTTACAGAAAATAATCTAATTTTCTTACATTTTTCCGGTAATTGATGTGTTATCGGAAAAAGAAAATTTTTGAAAATATTATAAACATAAAAACTTTTGCTGAAATACTAATTTCCATTTAAAAAGCATAACGTTAACTACGAGGTTCTAAATCTTAATTTCATTTAAAAATATTTTCCTTAAATATCATTATTTCTTAGCCAATTTTCCTGATCGAATACAAAACAGCTAATGGGATACCAATAAGCATAGTGAATTTGAAATCATTATTTTCAATGTCGGATCTGTAGTATATAAAAATATTTGTTAAATAACTTACTATTTAGTAGGAAAATAAATATTTCTGTTGAACAAATTATAATTAGAAGGTTAAGAAATATGCATCCTGAGGTCCAAAAATACTGCTCTTACAATCGCGGATTAGCTTTTTCTCTCTATATGAATTTCTCAGTCTCGACATGGCTATCACGAAGCACTTGCATAATGTTTCTTACATGAATCCACGTAAGAAATGTGTAGGAACAACGTGCATGAATAAATTGTATTATATTTTAAAAATTAATAATTTCTATAAAGGAAACACATGAGAATGTGTTATAATTGTGCTGCGCATGGCATGTTTAATCCCAATAACACTCACGATGAATCATTCGGTGTCGTGCTAATGCCACTCACGGCAACTATAAAAGGCAACTTATAAATATTCAGTTTCAACATCTATCTTGTTTTGAACGTTTCTACGAATTACGGTTTGATATCACGATAGGAAATTACGAGAGCTTTCTTACCAAATATTGAAATCAGGTTTACTCGTCTCCTATAAAATATTCAACTCATATTTCTATTGATTTTTTCTTATGTAGGTACTAGCTAAACAGTTTTGAATGGTTAAATATATCTGAATTGTGTTCAATATCAATGGTGACGTGTTCATATTAAGGGTGAAAGAAGGAAGAGAAGAAAGGTCGAAATCATACTAGTGAGTTTTACTTTATTTCTGTATTTACGACGCAAAGACCATAGAGATTATACTGCAGTGAAACCTACAGTTTTCCGAGGAATCCGAAATCCTTAAAAGCCTAAGAAACGAACTCCCGGAATACATCGTGCGGTAAATCGGCATTTTTTTTTTGTGGGGGAGGCATCGTTATGCGGGGGGGGGGGGTTAAGGACACATTAGGCGACTATTGCAACTGCAACTCCGCAGGGATTATAAAACTACTTTATTCAAAGATTTCTTCAAATCTTGGTACATAATTTTGAATTCTACGACTCGAAATTATATATCTGCATATCCGAATCTCCTTCCAATTTTATTCACAATTGCATCGGAGCATTGGTTCACAAACGATGATAAATTGATATTATTCACAAATTTCGAAGTACCTTGAAAATCCGTGAAAAGGCCTAGCGGAACCTTTAAAATTACAGGAAAGCTAAACGAGATATTACAAGGAGAAATTTTTCAGGGCATAATTCTAAGACTGATTTATCTGAATATTTTAACCAATAAAACAAATTGCTACTTTCGTTATAAATATGGCTGTCATTTTTGACTTCATGAATTATTAAAACTACTTATTCTTCTTTCCTTTGTTTAATAACTGAGGTCTGAGCATTTGCTGATGGAGTCACTTAGAAAGTGTATAAAAGTTTTAATGTTGATTAGCAATTTTTATCCAAGAACTGCAACGAGACACGAGCTTCATACGATCTTTGCAACACGCTTTGCAATTTTTTGAAAATAATCTTTATTTATAAAGGAAACTTGATTATCTGTGGTTGGTGAAGACTTGCAGAATAGTCTTTTATATTTCCGTATTCTTGTTTTGGAAAAAAGCGTCTGTATGAAACTTATATGGATGAAGAATTTTTGGGCTTACCAGAGATACCATTTTTTGATAAAAACAAAACTTAAGTTTGCGATCAAGCTTTGAGACAACAGGTTCAAAGCTACAACCAGGAGATCTTCACTTCTCGACCTGCAGCTACTGTATTTGCTTATACTATTAATTATGTACTTTTTTTCGACTACTTATGATAGATCTCACACAGGTGCGCAGCCACGGGGAATAAGTGGGCTCGAACCCCACCAAAAGTCTGTAGAAGTGCATTTTCGGATCTCCAGTTTTTGAATTTTTACCACGAGCAAACGAAACATTTCCATAGATCCCAATAATGTAGGGATTTCTCATAAAATTTTAAGAAAAAATAAAGGGGAACATATTATTTCATGATATATACAGGGGTTGGACAAAAATATGGAAACATCTTGCAAAAAGCATATAAACTTGACCAATATGGCGTAAAACCATCTTTGGTATTCAGAACTGGTTGCAGTCTTCTTAGAATGAATAATAGAGGTCCTGTATAGTTTTCAGGGCAACCTCATACCATTCTTCTTGCAAAATATTGGCAAGTTTCATTAACGATGACGGGGGTGGTTGTTTGTCTCCAACACTGATAACAAGGGCTCAATAATATTGAGATTGGGCGATTATCGAGGAAATGGCAGATAAGAAACTTCATCTTGGCCGTCAGAAAACCAGTCCTGGACGATGTGAGCTGTAGCAACAGGGACTGTCTCACCTTGATAAATAGCATCACCATCAGAGAACGAACTTTGCACCATGGGATGGACCTGGTCACTTAAAATTGTCATGTAATCGTTGGCAGTGACGTTACCTTGAAGGATGATGATAGGCCTGGCAGAATACTGTGATATGTTAACTGTTGCCCATATCATGGTGGAACGCCCCTCTATGTTTCACTCTTGGTAGCAAACAATTGAAATCGTAAGTTTAAGATGACATTCTCCAGACATAAATGCGGACAAAAGTCAGAAGTAGTGTAGAGCTCGACTTATCTGATCAAATGATCTTTGTATATTGATCCATAATCTAGGTTTTATGGCATCACGGTTCCCACTTAGTAGCACTTTTATCATTGGTGATTGGTTTTGGAATGGCAGTTCGTCCATAAAAACCGTACTTGCGCAGTTCCTTTCTTATTGTTTTGATGCTGATAGGGTTTGTGAGCACAATATTCAGCTAAACGGTGGCTTTTACAGCTGAAGATTTCTGATTTTCCATCACAACTTTAAGTAACGTTCGCCTGTCTCTTTTCAATACACATTTTCATTCAATACACATTTCCGTCCACGCTGCTGCTTGTCGGATGCGGTTTTTTCAGTCTTGCTGTATGTAGTCATATACTGTGCCTTGTCATACATCAAAAACTTCCGTTATCTTGGTTAGAGAAGCACCCAACATATGAGCCCCTACAATTTGTCCGCATTAAAATTATATCATCTCTGAAATAATTCACTCACAACTGCACAAAATGCTCTCTTGACGACAAATGACGTATGTAACGTGTAGACGAGTCTATATTGGTAGTTGAATTACGACATAGAGGTAGTATCACCTATAAACTCCTCTATAGAGAAATGTAAATTATGGCATGAATTTTAGGAAGTGTTTTCATATTTCTGTCCAACTCCTGTATATATATATTTATGATAATTGAACTCGGGAAAAATACACTGTGCCCCTATGATATCCAGCAAGATCCCACCAGGAGAAAATCCTGCCTGCGCCTCTGATTTCAAACTGAGTAGAAAGATTTACCGTGAAGAAGCAGATCCATACTGTATTACACAGAAACAAGGGCTTGTTTTACGACACATTTTGTACTAAGAAAGGAGGATCTTTGCGTATAACAATATCAGTCGCCCTATTCTACCTAAAGAATGATCCGATTGAAAATGAAAGCCACTGTGCTGAGTAATTTAATTTTAAACTGAAATTTGGGTTGTTTCAAATTATCAGCCATCGCTTTATTAATCTTAAAAGTTCAATAAGCCTTCATTGATCGCGTCTATTTTATATTTAGGAAAAATTTTATCCTTGTTCTTTGCAATGTAAAATATCAAAATTTTTATTTAGCGCTGAAAGCATTTTCCACGAAAGTTGTCTTATAATTTTATGTTGCGTATTCCCCTATAATGGGTACGGAATATAAATTATCTCATACATTCGAATGTAGTTGGCACAATTCAGCAATACCCTGTTTGTGCATATTAATATGGAATGAAAATATAACATGTGTGAGTTTACATTTCTGTATATTTTATATATTGCTTTTAAAAGTCTTCATTCCTGTTGATTTTTTTTTTGTTTACTTCATGTTGAAAGACATAAGAACACCTAACGACAAGTTTTTTCTGGCTCCATGGTTTTCTACGGAATCCAAATCTCTGTCGTTTATAAAATGAGTCCCCGAACTGCATATCAATGGAAAAAATATCAAAATTTCGGTACTGCGGGATTTAAATCCGCCTTTCTGTGGGAAAAATAAATGCATCGCCACAGTGGGGCATATTTTTGAACGACTATAATTTCATTGGTAGATATGTGACAGATGCTAACTTACCTACAGTATATTTTTATTAGGAATTTCAGAATATTGTAATATTTTGATGGAGTTTATTACTGTTATTTTTTCTTAGTATATTACTTGCGAAACTTTACAGATTTTAAGTGCTTTTTTTTCTTAACATACTTATACTTATCCTATACTTAACACTTAACTTTACTTATCCTATACTAAGTGTTATTTTTGTTGCATGAATTTCGGTAACGCGGTGAATTTTAGGCGTTAAACAGATATCTTTTTGCATACGGAGTGGTCGCAGTGGCGCACCCACGTAAGGGACCCAAGGGGCCCGGATCCTCCTTTGGGCTAATAAAGCGATAAAGTATTACGTCAACAGACACTGGTAAATTATTTTTTTTAATGTAAGACTTAAAGAAGTGACGTTCCCAACAACATTCCCCTGAACTCTGGTGACATTAATGAGACTGCTGTTGAGACAAGCAAAAGCAGAGATCTGATTTTCAAACGCTTTTCAGGAGGTAAAGATGGATCAAAACACAATATCAAACACAGTTGAAATAGAAATTCTGACTGCAGATATTTCTAATTAGCTATTTCTAATCTAATTGGCCATTTCTTATCTAATTAGCCGTTGCTAATCTAATTAGCCATTTCTAATTATGTCAAGAAATCTAACCTCACTGATGAAAATAGGTTAACAGTGATAAAAATTCTTTGGGAAATGTATGCCATAACCATATTACACATATTATAAACATATGCCATAACCATATTATACATATAAAAATTCTCACGACTGCCAGTAGTGCTACATTAAGTCAAAGGACACCTAACCGCACTCGGAAATTCTGCTCATCTTGGCTGAGTAAGCATTGCCTGCTATCTTACCCAAAGGTAGAAGACAGTGCTTCTTGAAAATTTTGTTTTCTCTTTTCACCTCATTAAGTCTGTTTAAGATTGACACAATCCACACATCAACTTGTTTCAAAAGGATTTAATAATTAAAAGGCCTTGGAAAAATTCAGCCAACATGAAACTTTTCTCTAACGTATGGATGCAGTTCTCAAAGCCGATGAGTTTTAAGGGTTATAGAATAAAGGTTTCTACGGATTAAGTAATGGACAGAGGGCAAGCAAAAGCAAGTTTTGCAGAATAGGGTTATTCTTAAACCTATTACTAAAACAGTGATCTTTTGTGGAAGACAAGAGTTTATCATTATAAAATCGTAAAAACATAATCTACTACATCTTATAATTATTTAAGTGTCGTGGTCTATAGAATTTTTTAGTAATATAATAATGATAAATGCACACAAAAGACAATCGTAAATGATAGGGCCTCTGATCATTTTTCCCACTAAAAATTCCTTACACCACGCCCCCTTTTGAGAATATTATGGGTGCGCCACTGAGTGACAAGTGGTTACGAACATCACTTTCAGTACCTTTGAGCTGGGTTGAGCTCCCAGCAAGTTCGGAAGCATATGAAGGTATCGTTGTTCTGTGACCATATTAAGCAGTAAGTCCGGTCTTAAGTGTCCATCAGAAGATCTGATCACGCAATCTTCGGATGTAAAATATACAACCAAATCTCTTCCTAGCAGAACTGACTGTATATATATTTAGTAAACAAAAATCATATCAGCACCTTTATGTTTTATTTGTTGAACTGGCTTTC
>QLNU02015360.1:233887435-233909733 GCA_006491805.2 Dysdera silvatica
TGGACATAAGAAATTGATATAAAAATGGGGACAGGTTAATATTTTGTCTGCTAATTGCAATTAAAGTCTAAGCAATTCCCATGCAGTTTACACTTTTAAGCGAATTCTATTGTCGGTTTAAAACTAATTACAGAAAATTTGTTTTTATCAAGATATAGTATAAAAATCTAGGCACATTATTCGGTGTCTTAGCATTGAAATTCAACGCTTATGCATACAAGAAACGTACAAAAATAGTAACCAAACTTAAGTAGCTCACCTCACTTAACTTTTAAGTTGACAACAATACAATAAAAGTAAATAGCGTTTGCGCTAACAATAGCATTCATAAAATCAATTGAATAGCACAACATGATGTTCGCAATAGTGCAATATGAAGATAATATAATAAATTACTCGCATAGAAAGAATGATTTCTCGGCGCCTGATGCTTACCGAACCCACAACCTCTTGATAACCAGTGCTGTCTTCTACTATTAACACATCATCGACTATGGTTATAATGATTTGACTTTAATAAATATGACGGTTCACCAGTCGATTTCTTAAAAATGTCTTTTATTTTAACACTGGTGTAAATTTTTTAATAAACTTATAGGCGGGTGTTTTAATACAACTGTCTCGAATCCTCCGCCGTTTAGATATTAAGACTTGGTACAAACCTGTCAACACACTAGGTGGTCTACTACTTAGAGTTAAGGTGGGAGAAAAGTCTGGTAGCATTTACCAGGTACCGGGTGGAAATTGTGACAAGGTGTATACTGAACAAACGAAACGATCGATACAACGAGGAAAGGAGGAAAAATCGGTTTAGTCGCAAAAGTGCAGAAATCAAACAAGCTTACCGAATATGTTTATGAAGACGACTAAAAACCGGATTGGATCTTTACGAAAATTTTACATCAGTACGTGAAGAATCTGGGTGATAAACTTTTCTGGAATCGTGAGGGACTTGTGACTTGAGAAACATGCCATCGGCATTTCAAAACCTTCACCAAAACCACAAGATTTTCGCCAATTCTCGTATTAGAAATATTCATCTGGCGTCGCTGGCTGGGAGATTCCCCCAAATGGAATTTTCCTAATTGGAAATTCCTTATCGCGGACTTCGGACCGTTGATTTACCTAGACGGGGATTCATCATATAAACTTAGAACCTATCCTTTGGTTCTCACTTCACTTTCACTTGATAAAAGTAACAATTGTCTCCCGAAACGTCGTAATTTTTAAATTCTCACACAAATTACTAAACAGAAGTTATTATTTTTAATGTGGTATATTTAACGTTTCATTTCAGTCTTTCTTCTTTTTTCTTTTTTTTACAGTCAGACGCACTTTTCAAGTAGATTTAAATTCAAACCTGTATGATACTGAAACATGAGAAGAAAAACATTGGCAATGATTTTTTTTCAAAATAACATTTTCGAAAATTAGACAGAAATGACAATAGAAACTATTGCCAATTGTAGTATCTGTGACTTCACGATATGAGTTTCTGCACAAAATTTGAACTACGCTTAAACAAACCAGGTTTGTGTGTGGTGTGTTTAGATGGAATCAAAAAATTATATGTCTGATGAACATTACCATAGGATAAAGATCTTGATGCGTTAGTTTATGTTTTTTTTGTTTGTTTTTTTTGCCAGAAAATACTGATAATCCAGATTTTGTTGCGATAGGCTAGATTAGTACAATTACGATTGGCACAAAAAGTATTGATTTCTGGCAACGTTCACGATCATTCCGTTATGCGAAATCCTCGAAAGAATATTGCTATGTTGATTCGTTTTGACAGTTCGTTTGACAAGAGACATCCCGTAAATACATACGATGTCGAAAAACTCTCTAAAAAATACATAGCGGTATTGCGATATAAAAAAGTTGAGTTAAAAACGCGACAAATTAATGTTTTTTCTACTAATTGCAATTGGAGTCTAACACACCACACCACAGATTGCATTTTCTGTCGCCTTTCATAATCAATTTAAAATCAATTACAGAAAACTTATGTTTGCAAACACGTTGTATGAAATTTACACGTGGCAGAAAATTTATTGCTTAATTTAATTTCGAAGCCAACATGTAAGCACCATTATTTTCGGGATTTATATTTCGTCATTTTTAAAGATTTTAATATTGTAACCCAAATATCACTAACTATAAACGAGTGAGGCCAAATGGTGAACCATAAAATATTTTGTAAAACATTATTTTAGTTTTATATTTTAGTTTATTGTCATTCTCAAAGAATACAGATACATGATTTTCTTTTGAGAGTTACTTTTATATTGTGTATAGGGAAGGGGTTGCCAAAGTTGTTGATATCGGCCCCCAATAGTCGATATAACATTTTCAGGGGGCGCTTGGAGGGGTCAATAAAAAAATATAAGACATCGTTATACAAAACATTTGTTTAAGGCTGTGAACTTGAACTACGTACATCCCGACTTACTAAGTTTCCTTATTTACTAAATTACTGAACGTCTTATTTTCATATACGTATATAAAGAAGATCGTAATATTTTTATTTAAATTAAATGCTGTATATTATTTATTTCCTGTTAAACGTGCAAGATTGAGAAGGACGTCAAATCAAAGGTATCCCTTTAACGTTAAGGCTTATCAAATGGCTACGTTTTTGTTTATTACTATATAATATATACTATATATATATATTATTATACATATAACTATTTAAAATATATATAATCATTTATAAAAATATAAATTCATATAGGGTAAATCCGGGTTACATGCCTCACTTTTTTTAAAATCGATATTCTGAGACCCATGGCGCACAAACATGAAATTTACTTAGTCATAATAATCGATACACTTTTAAGAAGCATATATATTAGTAAAATATAATTTACAAAAAATTCAATAAGCCGCTATAATTTATTTTTTAACACCCTTCGTTGCGGCATCTCTCCCAAGTGTGTCGGGTGTTACGCCGCACCATGAGGCTTGCCGCGCTTCGTATAGTAAATGAATTTACTTCCTATCAAATACGTTTCTTCAACAACTATGTTATGAAAAAATAGAATAACTGAAATTGCGATTTTATAAAACATAAAAATTGAATAAATTTAAAAAACATCTGCTGTTTTTATTTTGAACTCATTTTCAGAATCGGAACAAACATGGACAAAATAATGACATAAATGAATTACTTTTTTTTTCAAATAGGCTGGACTAATTTTTTAATCTATTCTCTCTCCCACAGTCGGCACAAAGCTCATCGAAAATCGTACACTCTGCATGAAGCCATCGCTTACTTACATATAGCACAACGTAACCATTCGCATCTTCAGTTGTGTGATAATAATTTTCTTCATATTCATTGCATGTATTCACATCCAAAGTTTGTGATGACCCAGCTTCGATTTCCTTTCTTTCACGCATGTCATTAGTAATTACCTCTGGCTTTCTCTATTTCAATGGAATCAAATCTAGAGTCATCATCAACTTCTTAACTAGTACTATGACTATTTGATTCATAATCTAACCACCTTCTTTAGTTATTTCTATTTCTTTCTTTTCCAACTTTCTTCTCCAATCTTTCTTTTAACGGTCTTCTGTTTTCTGCAATGGTTAAGACAAGTGCCTATTTCTTCGTTGCTTTTCCTTTTTTCTTTATTTAGTTTTGAAATTGGAGATATTGCATGCAAATATTTCGATGGAATTGTAATATTCTTTTCAGGCAAACAGACTGGTGTATGGCTGTGGATCCGCAAGGTCTTGTGCTTTCGGTTCAAATGCATGTTTATTCGATGTTTCCAATGTTTATTGCTTTTTTGAATGTTTATTGCTTTTTGCAATAGTGGTGGAAAAAAAGAAATTTGGAGAGCTTTTTTATGAATTTGGCGGATTTTTTGAAAACTTTGATGATATTTTTATGTATTTGTAAGAAAAGAAAATTATAATTAAATTGGAGACATTTGACTAGGATTTGCGATTATATTTAACGGCATTTGGTGCAAAATAACAAAAAATTCTAAAAATTAAAATTAACATCCGAAAGAATACGCGCGGCATATGTCCCTGATTTTAACTGCGGCATGTATACCAATTTGTAAGGTATAGATGCCTCACCCCACGCCTTCCTGATCTTGAATTCAAACATGGCGAAATAACAATGAAACCTCTCTATACTAAGACTATGCTTCGCTCAAACAGGGAATCCACTGACATCGTTAAAGTCTTAGCTGTAACATACAAAATAGGATAGCACACGAAAATATTTCATAAGAAACTCTATGACTCACCGTATATATTTGTTAATTTAAAAACAAAAAGGCACAGGAACACGATGTTTTTACCAAACACGCTTCAAATACTAAATGGCGCACATTTGGTATTTTTTGCAGTGTCATCCCACAGCCCGTTTCAGAACTAGGGGGTGCGCAATCTATATCGCATGTGGCATGTAACCCGGATTTGCCTTTTTTATACCGGATTTACCGGTTTGGCTACCCCTGGTATAGAGGCTGATTCTAAATTATTATAGGTGCTTACGTGACTCATACTTTGTTTTCAAATCGGTGGCAACAAAATACAACTGCTTACAGAATATAAAAATGCAGTTCTAAAAGTTTTGATACCTGTAGACAAAATACTGCAGAATCTTAAGCAACTTTAACATGAGTTCTTTTAGGGTACGTAAGGTTTACTCAATTGCTCGTCAAATGTACTATAGAATTTACGATGTAACTTTAACCATCGCAGCAACAATGCTGATCCTCGGTTCATCGAGGGAGGTGAACACAGTATTGTTAACAATAGTTTTTACGTATCCCAACAATGAGAATGAATTGGCAGAATACCATGTGATTGCGGATTCCACGGAATCCGTTCACCCCTTCAAATGATAATGACTGAAATCAAGGCGACATTTTCAATATTGCTGAAAAGAACATTTTAAGTTGCACTTTCATATTTTGTAAGCAGTTTTATTTTATTTAATTTGAAAATTATAAACTATGAAAACCTAATATTAATTTAGAATCGCCTTGCATAGGTTGCATGTAGCATGTATTTCCACTTAAAAAAAAAAGGTTCTTATATATGGTCCTGACAACTTGCTTGAAGCAGAAAACAACTCATTGTTACCATTCTTATGGTTAGGTTGAAAATAACAGTTTAAAAATTCCTATTAAACTACTTTCAAGTTTCGATACAACTACATCTTCCTAAATAATTCCAGATTGCCACTCTCAGTATTTAATTTCCCCGTGGCCAACTCAGGCAAACACTGAACACTACAGCAGCGTAACTTCGATTTAAGATCCTTATTAATTCTCAGAGTTTCTCAACTGAAATTGGCCACCGCTTCGGACATCTCAAAAGTTCCTTTGTCAGAAGGTGTTAACAATTTCACGCAAGCCATAGTTTACCAACTCCTTCCTAGTACCGACTTGGAATGGAAACTGCACCTAATGAAGGACATTTTCCGAGAATAGTGCGGAATTCAAATGAAGTAATTTTGTATATTTAGTCAAGCAAATATGTTGCATAACACATATAAATATATGGTAATATTGCAGATTGTTTGAGCAGGAATTTTTCTTAATATTTTGCCCGGTCTTAGTTATTTTATGATATAATATAGCTGAAAATGAAGATATCCCCCCCCCTCTATTTACAAATGCAGTGAACTTTTACATTATTAAATGAATAATCAACGACATTAATGACCGATGAAATGACACGAAGATTCCGCAAATAAATTTTTAAAAAATTCAATAGCATATTCACCAATGTTCTGAAAAATAGATATTAAGTTTGGGTAATTACAGAGTTTGCTTACTTTATACATTTGATGTGATTTTGTTGTCATTTATTAGTATATATATATATATATATAGGGTGTTCATTAACCCTCAGATATTAACCCCATAGCGGAATTCCTGGGAAAATTTTGAGATATAAAAGTGGTCTTCATTTTGGTGAAGGACATTATTTGTTGTGATATTAGGCAAAAACCTCCACCCAGTGAGAAAGCTGTCTGCATCTGTTAACACCTTCGCAGGTTAGTTTAAGATGAATTACAGAAAACTTGTTTCTGCATGGGTATGGTGTAAAGCACTAAGCGGTTTAATTGGTAATTAAATTTCAAAAGAGAAACGCGCTCGCAGTTTTTTTTTCAGCCACTAAAATAGATTTTATACAAATCTACTGATTTTAGTATTGTAACCGTCCAACAAAGCCAGCGCCTTCTTCTGACAAGGACCGCCCCCCCCCTCACACCGCGACAGAGCTCACACGCAGAATCTAACGAATTAAATTTAGCTTAATGCACCCACAATGAAAACCTTAATGTGTGAAAATTAGCAGCTATGCCCTCCCACTAGAAATCGAGAAATTAAATATTAAAAAGTAGTTAAAATAGCGCCAATTGCAACACTTTTGGCAATACGTCGCGAGATAGCTAGTTGGTCTAAAAAGGAGAAAAGCGAACGTGAAGTCGTATTTTAAAAGTTTAGAATACGTCCAGTAGTACAGCGATTGCGTTAACTTATTGGATTTAAATGTATTAGATTTTAAAGTAGCTGTAAAGTTCTTTTTTTTTTTATATTTGTTAAATTGAAGTTCTATAATCTTTTATTTTATTTCTGAAAGTCGTAAGAGAAAGCAATTTAGTTTTTATAATTACATTGCAAGTCGCAATTCAGTTTGTGCATAAGAATAGCATTTATTTTTATTTTAAAAATTCTGTAACGAAGTATCGCTTGTATTCTATTTATCCGTATGAGGATAACATGGAACAGAGTATAAATATATTTAATGTGGTTTAGATGCTTTTTGAGAAATTTTCTTCGAATAATATGACATTGTCCTCACGTACACAGAAGAAAAAATAAATCTCAAAAATCAAATTATCGAAGCTTTGTAAAATTATGGGAAAGTAATTGCAACAGGTTTGGTTGTAAACGAAGAAATATTTATATTTAATAATATATTTCATACCAGCACCCATACTGTCAGGAATACAGCGAATCGCTGTTGTAGATAAACCGTAACTGTACTCATGCTAAAAAATGCCTATTACACGCATCTTTTAAATAATATTTAATAAATAATTAATTTAATAAATTTTTAAAAAATTTATTTATGAAAGAAATTAAAAAGTGCCAAATGGCGATAAAGTCTCTCTTCTGTCACCCTAAACTCAGTTTTTTAAATTCTTTTTAGTGTTAATCTGAGGAGATGGATGATAATTTTCACGTATTAGGTTTCTTATGGTGTTTACTTACGACTGAATTAAATTCGTCAGATTCGGCGCGTGTACTCCGTGGTGGGGGTCCTTGTGAATAAAATCTATCCAATTGGCTTTAAAAAAACTGCTCATGCGTTTCGCTTTTGAAATTAAATTACCAATTAATCTGCCTTGTGCTTTACATCACACCTCTGCAGAAACAATTTTTTTGTAATTCGTCTTAAACTAAATAGCGAAGGTGTCAACAGATGCAGACAGCTTCCTCATTGGTTGGACTATTTTGGCTAATATCACAAAAAGTATTGACCTGTCACCTAAATGCAGACCACTTTTATGTCTCAAAATTGTCCCAGGAATACCGCTGTGTGGCTATTATCGAGGTTACTGAACACCCTGTATATATATATATATATATATGGGTGTCTTGTCAAGACCATATAAACTCTGCACAGAGTAATTCATTGCAAAATTTTAAGCCATAAATGTTAATTCGAAAATGCTAAGAAATCCATATTTTTCGAGCTAATAACGCTTGAAAACCAGCCAATGAGAACAAAATTTGACCACCCTTTTCTTGGCTTTTCTTGACAAATCACTAAGCCTTGCCTATTATAGTAGAAAGCGAGAACAACACTGGACGTCGAAATCATTTCCCTTTTTCAAGCACGACGCACTTTTACTGAGAAAACTGGACTTGTGTCGTGATAGTTTTACGTAAAGTTACCATAATTGGCAATTTTTTCGACTGTAATAATTAGCTTATTTTGAAAAACGTTTTATTTATTTATTACACATAAATACTTCATACACCTTTTTCACTATAAACACCATCATTTAAAATATAATTTTCGCTATAATTAATCACAACATCATAGAATATTTAATGTTCATCATTCCCTATTTTATACAATATAACAATTAAGAATGACAATTGTTGGCTATTGCAATGTTGTGATTTAACATATAACTTAATAATTAATATACTATATTATTTCAATATATGTGCCTTAACAGTATCACATGATTAGATGCTACGGTACAAAATATTGTAAAAGGAAGTTACATGATTTTTAAGTGTTTGAATAAGTTCGCATATTTTATGTCTAGAAACTCTGCTAAAGGTTTTCTGCGATGGAACAAATGGCTTAACTTGACTTTGGAAAAACAATACACTTCCATTCATTCAAACATTTTAGAAGTCAAAGCTAGTCCAGCGGCAGCTCGAAGACAGGGGTGGTCACAAATGGATCACTGAGGCACGCAGGGTCGGCACTACGTCTTATGTCGTTCTGGGTGGACAAATGTTTTTCCGCCCAAAAAGGACTTCATTTCTTATAATAATCCCATTTTGCTGCCCCTAAAAGTCTGCCACTCAGGGAAAATTCCCGGTTCCCCACCTTCCTTGGCGTCGGCCCTGGAGATACGTTCATTATATCAAAAGCTATTTGCTCTCAAAACCTTGCTTATCTCTGCCTTATTTGTTAAAAGTTGTCGACCATGCCAATAGTTTTTAAAAATAATAATTATTTTTTTTTATATTCAACACAAATTTAAAGCTTAATGCAAAATATTAACATAAATTTTAAACTCACGCCTTTTTTATTTGTTACTTTTTTAATTTCTTTAAAATATTAATGCTGTATGCTTTTGTGCGTTTGCTATGAGAAGTAAACATTTTTTTTTATTTGCTAATTATTTTTATGAATCCAATTTTTGCATTACTTGCTGATACTAGGCGGAAACTGAAATCCCAAATATCACCATACTAAGATCACTTGATCACTTAATTGTATGACAAAACTTCTGTAGACATCAAACTATTCATTTCAATCATTTGTCACGAGACGCTTATCCAAAAATCGGCCTTATTTGTTTATCCGCATAAACCTCCTTTTAAGGACTAAACATAAGTATACATTTAATAACTGAGAGAAATTCGAGTTAATATAAAACATATTTTGTGACAAATAAATTAATGCTTTTATTTATTTATTATAACCATATTTTCTCTACCTTTTAGCTTTCGTTCACGTCTGTATAGCGCGTTTTCTGATTTGTCCTTTGTTGATTAGCAGAGCATAAATATAAATAAAATTTACTCTGAAGTCGCTGTAGGAATTAATTTAGTTACTTCAGAGTAAATTTGACAGATATTGTTTTTACAAATGCATCGAGTGGTCCATATAATGCTTAATAATAAAATGTTTATAGAAAAGTAAAAAAAAAAATAGCTTAACCATCGATACTGAATTGCATATAGAACTTACATAAATCGCGCGTTCTAGTATATTTATGCATTATTATTTTTATATATAAGCAATGATGCCCATGATGTGTTTGAAGCTTTACACGTAAAATATTAGGCACTTATATTTGTATTCCTTGCTGGTCCATCAATAATAAGAATAATAAGAGGTAATGTTTTAAAAGACAGTATGGACGAGAAAACAGCAAGAAATACTTCCTGTCAATAAAACGTTCATAAAGTAGTGAAAGTAATTAAATGTGTCATTTTGAGTAGCAAATAAAGACAATTACAAAGCCAACTGTCACCGTCAGGAACACGATGATAGATAGGTAAGAAATGAATTATCGAATATCGATCAACTTGCATATTCCATTTTCGTAGTTATCGAAAAAGGGTTACCTTTACTTGTTTGTTAATATTCACGAGAAGGGTGAAAAAACACAGTTGTATTAGGGTATGTCATTTCTGGCATTTCATCAATCGTCAAGGAGAATCATTTGTTCCTTGCGGGCGAAGGTGCCCAACATTTGATTACTGACCACTTGACCATTACAGGAAGCAATCAATCAAGGAGGAGTCAGGCAGTTACGTAATCGAATGTCTAAATGCGTGTGATCAATTACCAACTGATATTGGAACTAATTCGAACAAATAACCATTGTTCAAAGCTAAAAAACAACGTAAAACTTTTTTTTAACTTCTAAACCATACACACGATTAAAATAAATCCAATTATATTTTTGAATATCATAAGTAATAATAATCTTCGTTTATTTATTCTCTACATTATTAGGTTAGTATCATGTGTATTAAAATTGGCACACCAATCGACAATAAGGAATATAATCAATAGTAGTAAATAGTAGTATTTTCTCTCCGGCAATCCAAAGTATCATCACGATTACGGAATTAATCCTTTGTGGTTCTGTCCTCAAACGCAATATGAACATTCTGTATTTTGTGATTGATTCTACATTTAGAGGATTATATATTTAGTTATGTATAATTTGAAAACAATTCATGTCTAAAAAATCATTAAATATATTGTTTTATATACTGCTGAGATATCGCGCTATACGTACTTCTGCAGATATCGCGCTTTATATACTACTGCAGATATTGCGCTTTATATGCTTCTGCAGACATCGCGCTTTATATGCTTCTGCAGACATCGCGCTTTACATATTTCTGCAGATGTTGTGCTTTATATACTTCTGCAGATATCGCGCTATATATACTTCTATAGATATCACGCCTTATATACTTCTGTAGATATTACGCTTTATATATTTCTGCAGACATCGCGCTTTATATACTTTTGCAGATTTGTATGTATGATTGATAGTTTTACTGAGCAAAGACTACGATGGTCATGCTTCTCCGCGACCTACTATTTTCTCTGGACTCGCAATTTTCCGAGGAATCCGAACCTCTTAAGGCCTAGGGAACCAAACCCCGGACTACAGTGAGCAGTGCGATCTTTATGAGATCTCTGAGTAAGCGTTCTTTGCACTGCTGGGAGTCGAACCTGAGTCAACGCCGCACTAGGACTTTTGCAGATATCGCGCTTTATATACTTCTAAAGGTATCGTTTTTAGCGGGTTTCAATAGATATTGAACCCGCTATTGCTTTTGGTTTTTCTGTCTGTACGCAATAAAAAGGACAAGGCAAAGGTCTTCCGTAAATGCAATAATGGTGGCTATTGTTAACGTTGAAAACCTACCGAGTTACTTGAGAATTAGAGAGTTGCGGATTAGAGAAATGCGAATTAGATGGTTGCTGATTAGAGAGTTGCGGATTAGAGAGTTTCAAATTAAAGCGTTTTGGATTAGAGAGTTGCGAAATAATGTTAATTGAAACCCGCTAAATTTAAATATCGACCTTAGGCGGTTTTCTTTCACATGCTTGTTTATATATAATCATAGCCCTTCTGTGGCGCAGTTGTAAAGCGGTTATCTAGCATTCCGTTATCCCAGCCTCGACTCCAAACTGCGCCAAATGGAACGTTTACCGACAAACTGCATTATGTAGTCCGGCGGATGTCCCCCCCCACCCAGACTTTAAAAGATTCATACTCCTTGGAGAATGTTTGTGATTTACGGCAAGTAAATCACAAACATTCTCCGAGGAGTATGAACCAAGGACAGTAAAGATCAAGCTGAGCCCGGACACAGAGTTTTTCGAGAACTGAGAACTTCTGAAACCCTAGGGAACCAACTACCGCAGGACTACAATGAAGAGTTCCTCAGTAAATGTTCTTTTTGACGCCGTTGGGATGCGAACCCAGATTAGCCGCGTGCTAGGAGAACACGTCGCCGCTGCGCCACCCAGGACGATTCTTCGGATGAATGTAGGTTCATTACCCTACGGTGGCGTAATGATAAGGCATTCATCTGTATTGGCATTAACCCGGGTTCGGCTCTCAATGACGTTGTGGAACACGTGCCGTTATTTTCTCCACCGTAGTTTGGGTCTCAGTTCCTTGCAATGAAGAGATTCGGAGTCCTCGGAAAAATGTATGTCGCAGAGCAGCATGGCGTTTACTGTCCTGACGCCGTAAAAGCACCAACAAAAATTACATGAGCATGAAGGTGTAATACAGCTGGAATGAGGCTATATATCTGATAGGGATTTTAAGTCTGAAAGGCACAATGCATTTATTTTTGAAAAATATTTATTTTATCAGTGTGCGCATTTAGATATAGAAATTTATAAAGCGTGGTATCTAACTTCTGCCATTTTGAAAATTTGAGTAGATAATTAAATGATGGTAATCCAATATTAACAGGGAATATTTTGGCGCTTAGCGAAATGTAAATACTCTTTCAACGCAATGCAGCCCCTGAAGGTTAAAAGGAGAAAAATTGCCAGCTTGACTTTGCAAGCATCCAACGGAATTATATCCATTATAGGATTAAAAGATATAATATCACAGCTACCTTTTGAAATATGTAATAGCTCTGGAAATAGCCGTAATTTATAACGCTAAAGATTTAATTGGTAAGCGAGTGTGTCCAATTTATGTCAAAACGATTTTTATTTTGACGAATTATCGGCCTCTTGAACGATTGGTCTGCGAGATGATTAAATTTGGGCGCTAGCAATGTGATATTAAAACCATCTACAATATTTATCGTGACATATATCGAATTTACAATTAATAAGCCCTTTGTTTCTTGCCTAAAAAGGTTTTATGTCTGCTAATGTTAGATTTCTGAAGCAGTAATGAGTACTATATATTTGCTTTAGAAAAAATTAGGGTTGTAATATTTTGACTTGACAATGGATTGTGTCAAATTTGTCATGAGTACACGTTGAAGTTCTAAAACCAATTCCATTAATGTGTGTACTAAAACTCATTAAATGAAGACGTGCTCAGTTTTCAGTTAGGTACATAGGTTTTATTTATACAATATATACATATGTATATAAATAAGTGTAAGTATAAATATTCATTCAGTATTAAAAATGTAATTACCATTTCGACGTTTAAAACATAACCATTTGCGAAAGCATTCCCTATTTGTAAAAACAAAATTGCTAATACTTCAAATTATTAGAAATAATTTAATTTTATATTTCGATTAGACCAGGCAATACCAGGTTTGTCCCATATGGACGAAAGATATTAAGCCAATATTCAGCTTGTTTGTTGTTTACAAAGCAATGAGTTGTTGTAATTTAAAAATAGATGATAATCTTCATGATTACAAATCAGATAAATATATCACCTCATACCCTCAAAGTATGAGTTCAAATTCGGTTCATTGCCCGATATTTGGAATTGTTATAAACAAATTTCTTTGCCCTTCGTCGGTGACAAAAATTCTCTGTCGCTGAATTCAAAGTGGTCTTCTCCATTCGTTTTTTGGTATTTTATAACGAGCTTGATTGTAATTACTTCTAGAGCGGCATGGGCTTAATGGGGCAAGTTTCCACTTTTTTTCTGTTTAGGTGGAGTAAACCAAAGTTTTCATACCACGCAAAAAAATGAAATGCACATATTTCCGAAACTAATGTTTCGTTATTATTATTTGATTAAAGTCTGTAATTGCTGACGCAACTTGGAAAAACGACTTTGATACAAAGGAGCTAAATCGCAAAAAGATTGGCAGGCTTGTATTACCTTAAAATCATCAAATCATTTTATCATACATCATTTGTAGGTTTACACTAACCTATTTTACTCTATAGGCATATAACGCTAATTTTCATATTTTGCTTTCTTATAGTAACATTTTCCGTTTCAGTTTCTATATACGCAAATAGTTCCCTCTTTTCTTAGTTGGGATGTTATAAACATACAATATTCCAAATTTTACAATAAGTTTCTTAACATGTTAAGGAAAGATTCCGTGTACACTAGCAACTTGCCTCATATTCACAAACGATGTCTCACTAATAATCAGGAAATGTAAATAAAAATTATAATTCGTCCTTTAAGAAATGCATCAGCATCGTTTATTATATGTCGTATGATACGGTCTATATCACATATAGGTAATTCATAAACAAGTCCTTAATAGGCTGCAGATATTATGTCTGACTATCTCTTAAATACAAGTAAACACTTTTGTGAACCAAAACATAGTTACTTTAGAAATTGAAACCAGTCTACAACATTCAAAGGCGCTAAGAAGAGACTTCATTGAGTGATTCTCAAGCGATTTTATTTTAAAACACATTTACTATTTCCTGTTGGAAAACAGACGGTCTACACTTTTCAGTTTAGTAAGTATTTTAAAGTTTTATTTAAATCAAAGAGTTGCCTGGATTACTTTTGAAGCAAGAAAATATTTTGGAGCTTAAAAATCAAAAAGCGAGGTTATTTCCAGTAGGCGAAAGCAGTAAACAGATTTATTTAAAAAAACTTTCGATTTAAAACGGAATATTTTTTAAACCCGAACTTAGATGATCATAATAAAGTACGAAAAGTTTTCCAGAATATAATAACTAACAAGAATATATGAATATAATGATGGACAATATAATGATGGAACGCGGAACATACTAATGGGAGAATCAGAGATTCGAAAATCCTTAACCATGAATTCATATAAGATTCCTCTTCTACATCTTGGACTAAAGCAAAAATTCAATATTTGCGGTAGCAAGCACCATTTTGTCTATTGCATGAAATAGAATTTAAATTGCGGGGACCAATTTTATCTTATAAAAGAACGTAAAATACGTTGTATATAGTCAGAATGTACAGGTTCCAAATGATTGTCCAAAAATGGAAAAAAGTGCATGAAGCACCAATAACTTAGACATGGACTGGCAATTAATAAGATTTTGAAGAGTGAAGATAAAATCAAAATCAGAAAGATAGAAAAGAGAAAATATCGTATAGGATTGGTGGACGGAATATGTGATAAAAGCCATAGCAAAGAATTTTGTTTTCCAATGGAGTATCTGTACTATAGACAGACGTATCGGTCAAACATACTTAATAATCTTGAAGTTATAATGAAAAAGAACCATACACGTATGTACGGAAATGTACAAGGGAAACAGAAAAATCTAGAAGTGGAAAGAAAAGAAATTGAAGGTGGTTCCAGGACCAGTGGACATATGAACTGACAGAGAAAGGACATGCGTCATTAATCTAAAATTCGAATCTTTCAAGGAAATAAAAGTATTCGATAACTCTTGTCGGAATATAAATGCCCACCTGGATTTATTACTACATATGTATTGCGAATTAAAAGCCAAATGATTTCCAAAAGAGAGCGTAGTAATAACGAAATAATTTTAGATACCGATCAATACATTTTTATCTCGAGACAATATATTCTACTTTTGGAGTTCTAAGGCAAGATTTAATTAAAAGTGAGAGTTTTATTCTGCTCCAGAAAGTTCTAATCAAGAAGAATTTGTAATATCACCGAGCCCTCAAGCAAAACAAAATTTTCTTCTTAATATCTTGAAATATTGATTCAAGGAAATGAAAAAGAGTTATAGAATTCTTCGTAACGATTTAAAGGAATTAAAGTTAATAAGTTTAAGAAACTGTTTACCAATTTACAAAAAATTAGCTATCACTGCTTAGTGGTAATTCAATTTCTGTATTGAGATAAATATTTATGCATTAGATAACTGAATTTAGAATAAATAATATAGAAACGAAAATTGCGTTAAATGGCTTTATTGAATCTATCGAGAGCCTGCAAGACACATAAAAGTTAGAAATGAAAATTCTTCGTCCAAAAAGTTTTTTTTAAAGTAACAAAATTGCAGCTTAAATATAATATGCTCAAACAATTATGGTGGTTTTAGTTTTACTTTTGTATTTCTAAACCTGTTTCAGGGTGGTATAAATGGAGTATACGTTTCTCTAGTGCTTGTAACTTGGGTTCGACTTCAAGTGTGTATTTTTTATGTACCTTTAGATGCTATATGTATGCTCTAGTGCAGTGGTTCTCAACCTGGGGGTCGCGAACAAATTTATGGGGGGGGGGATCGCCCCAACTACTTTTAGTTGCAATTATTTTTATAAGGAATTTCATACCAAATGTTTCCAACGCTTTTACAACAACATGGCTACACACATTGCAATATTTTACTAATGGTTGTTAACTTTATATCTATAATACGCATTACTATGTATAATATAAGTATGATGTATTAATACAACATATATAATTTATATAATATTACATAACGTAATATATATAATTAATACAATATAATTTTATATTTAATGTGTTTTCTTTACTCTGTTAAAAATGCTTTTATTATGCAAATGTGGCGGCGGCAGACAGAGGGGGTCGCGGCTTGAAAAGGCTTGGGAAGCATTGATCTAGTGGATCGTATTGTCTATTTTGTTTAAGTACTATGTAATAAATTAATCTTGTTTTCGCTTATGTATGAGTAATGCGGGCTCTGTCAACGTCCACGGGTTTTCTCGCGTCTCCCAGGCGGGGTGGGGCCGGGAAAAAATGAATTATAAATGTCTTTAATATATCACACCTGAACCTTGCCGTATAAACATGAACTTAATCGTACCTTAGAGAAGTGCCATTTTTGTTTCGCTCTTCGTGGTTCGAGTTTCGTCTCTCCAAGCGTCAGATGTTCAGATTCCTCAAAGAAACATTAAGTTTCGGTGGAGAATGAACTTTGCCACCCTTCTCTACCGTAGAACGCGAAGAATATCTAAGGATAATAATATTATTGCAAAACTTATGCAGAATATTGTTTTTAGCAAAGGATAATTTTTGTCTTATATTTTGTTAATAACGATCTTGCTTATATTTGTGAATACTGAAATAGGGGAAAGTGGGGCAACTTGACGAGCTGGACAAGATCACGAATTGCATTTATTTCAAATATTTATTACTATACGGCAGCCCTGGTACTGCGTAGTCGAAGAAGAAGAACTTCTTTATGTCCTGAGAAATGGCAACCTTCTTACCACTCGTCGTTTTGATGTGAGTGAAGATTATAGTTTTTACATGCTTCAAAGTTTTCTGTTAACCTTCTGGAAAGTTGAAGATAAGCTATAGATTTATGCGATAATTGTAAAATGATTTTAAGTGTAATATTAGCTGAGTAGTATTGAAACTTGCACATTTTTTATCATTTTGGTCAATAAGAAAAAGTTACTAATGTGAAATACTAAGAGGCACAGTTAGGAGTAACTTGGCGAATTCGTCGTCTTGTCCTATTATATTAATTTTGAGACAGTGTACCAGTTTTCGATAGAGTAAATTATTATTACATTTTTTATTATTAACTTATTTATTATTAGGTAATTATATTTATTATTATATTAATTTATATTCTTATTTTCCTTATTACATTATTTCATGTTAGCCTATTCTAAGGCAGCATCAGTGGGAATAGCAACAAATGGATATGAATTACACCATTCAATAGACACATTTTCAGTGATGCTGATTTTGCAGCCGCAATTTCTGCAGAAAAGACCGAACACGAGGAAGAATACATTCAAGAAGTGTGTGATCCAATCTATGAGCAGACTGATGCGGCCGAAGACAGATTCTTCTCTTTTCTTCTTTCAGAAGATTCTTCTTCTTTCAGAAAAAAATATCTCTAGTACGATTGTTCAACAACCTATGGCATCTCCCTAGTCAGTGTGCCCACGATTGCTCAGCCAGCAAACCCGAAACAAAAACTCACAGCAAAATCGACGACAATTTTAAAAGCAACTCCTCAGAAAGAGATTTTACTGCTAAAAATGGCCAAACAGCTAGCTGCCGATAAGAAAATAACGATTACAAGGAGAAAGTTAAATTTCGTAAAACTGTTAAAAGGAAAACTGTAAAAACTATGCACAAAAGCTCATCTGCTGCAAATTCATTTAACCGTTCTGGATAGAATGAGAGCTACACTGATCCTCCGCAGGAAGACTGGGATTCAGTGCAAAGTGTGCCAAAGATGGTGGCATGTACTCTACACAAATTATGAGCAGTTGAGCGATTACATTTGCAATCACTACTAAAACTCATTAGGGAAATATATGTTATGAATTGTGTTCGCCAACTTGCCCCCACATGGTTCGTCATCATGCCCTTGGTATGGGGGAAGACAACGTATTATGTTTTTTCTTCTTTTTTTATATTATGTAGTTGCAGTTTCCTTATTTTAATGTAAGTTGTCCCTCAGATGTTCACAAACCCAAGTATATCATAAAAATATGTTTCCAAAGCAAAAACTGTTCTTTACATTTGCATCTTTTTCAATCGGTCGTCAACTTGCCCCACTTTTCCCTACTATAATATTAATAGTTAACTATACATAATACTAAATTAATAAATTGATGTAATCTCATGTTTAATTTTATTTGAATTCTAATATTTATTTCAATAATCGTCTGGTAAAGGCCACCATTGAATTAAAGTGTTACAGGGGATATTTATTCTGCACTATATTTTACTGGAACTAATAATATGTGCAATCACCAAAACGCTTCAGCATATATTTGTCTGTAGTCCACATTAATCCTAAACTAGCTCTCATGATAAATGGATCTGCGTCAGACAACAGGTAGAAATTCATTATTGCTGCGAGGTCTCATGTCAGGCACAAATTGTTTGAGCAATGCCATTAAAGTTTAATTCACCAGTAACGTTTCCCCGATTAATGGTTTCCAATTTTTTATTTATCTGATACATTATGGAACATATGGTCATAATATAAAAAAGACGAAGATAATAATAGTTTTATCGATGAAGTCCGGCTAACTAAAAGCAGCACCAGTTAGTTATTTATCTGTTCTCATATGTTTATCGAATAAGTTCAACCGTGTTCGTTGATATTCTTTACGATACAGATTAAATGGTTTCAATTTGATATACTTTCACAAAAGTACTCTCCTAGATATATTTTTTCTTATTTCTTGTTTAAATTTTTATCTCACCAATAAGTATTATGCAGGGCTGTCCTGAAGAAAATTATCAAGAGTATGCGGTGCTGTCTTAATTAAAGAGTATTGTAATTGCGGAGTTACTGGATTTGGTGACGTCACCGAGCCGCGCTGTCTGACATTTGACTGGTCGTCTATCGCCTATCCAAGCCCAAGGTGTCACTTGCCACTTTCATCAGTTTTTCATTCTCTCTAATGATTGTAAGCAGAATATTATTTGAGTCTTGGGGGTCAGTGGTTTACCATTTATGTCCCCATGCTCAAATGCAAAAAAAATGAATTTTGTTGAAAATGGCCCAAAAACCAGCAAATACAAAAACTTTCTTGAGACCTTGAGAGTATGCGGCGCGTACTCGATATTTTTCAAAATTTCCTGAGAGTACGCGGCGCACATAGGGCCTGCCCTGATATTATGATATCCAATACATTCCACTTAAGTTCCATGTTTTTTATTTCCAACAAGCGTAATCAAAATAAATTCCCAAATATTTTGAAGATTTCTTTTAGTTTTTCGCATTCTCATATACAAGCTTATCTCCTAAATGTATAAAATAATAACTCTACCTACTTTTCATCTTAGAGTTGCACGCATTATGATGCATGCGTATGAGGGTATAATATGTTGGGCAGCTTTTTTTTAAAGATATATATATTCAAGCTAACCCCTTGTAAACTAGCTTGAACATATACGATGGACAATGCAACAGGACATAAAAGTTAGGAAAAAAATGCAAGCAATACTTCCGGGTCGCTTAAATGCGTTGAATATGTTGCTAAAATTCTATTTCTTCCGAGAAGGAATCTAATGCTTTTCTACTGATACAAGAAAGTATATCACATAAATTCGAATACTAACGAATTACGACACACAGGCGTGTTTTAGAAGCATGGTTCAAAAAAGTAATTGGATTAATTGGAAGGAAAGTTTCACCCCATATATAATTGAAAGGGTAACAAGAATCACTAAATGAGTCTAACGGTAAAATCTCTGGATAGTTTATTACTTAGTAATGTCTGTGCAATTATTTGTTTGGTAGTTTAGTTTGTTTTTTAGCTATATTTGGGAAAGTTTAGCCATAAAACGGTATTACGTTATCCTTTTTCTATACCAGAGTTACCGGATAGTGTACTTTACGCAGAATGATGTTCTTAACTCATAAAAAAAAGAACAACTTGATATATATATATATAGGGTGGTCCAAAAGAATGGCCGTTCCTGGCGAGGGTGCAATAGGTGTCCCCGCACTTAATCCAGCCACAGAATAAGAGACAAATCCAGCCACAGAACCTTTATTTCACTATTATATTGCTTATGGTCAGTTGTACAAATTTATTAAGAGATTTTTGTTTTATTTTATGAAAATTAAAATTAAAAAATATTCCCTTTTGCATGAGAGCTATTGAAAAATATATACAATATTAAATTAATAAAAACAGTGATAGTGTTTTTGCACTTGGGAGACCACTAGCTCAAAGGTGCCCCCTGCCAGGACCATATTTATTAACGAACCTTGTCTTTTTGCTGTAAGTGAAAATACCTTAGCCGATTTTCTGTTATTGTACATTCTTTCTTTTTATGGTAAACCGTTTCATTTGACATGCATTTTAAAGATAAGTGGTGCCCTCACCACCTTTGGTGAGACCAATGTTTTGAGAGTCATTATAGTAAGTCTGGGATACTAGCGGGGACTAACCTTAGCGCGGCCTTAGCAACTTAAGACCAAATATGATGACGAAACTCGACATTCTGAGATATTTTCTCATTTGTTCTGAAATTATTATATGTTCAGCTGACGATTTATAACACACGATTTCATGTGTTAAGGTGGAAATAAAACCTTTAATGAAAAAAGTAAAAAACGGGCACGTTTCGGTTGCACTGATGGAAATCAGAATATATATGATGACGAAACAGGACTTTCTCAGACAACCGATAATTCATCAGCTTGTTTTCAGTTATTACGCGTTCTGCTTTATTGATGGGATATGGTTTCGTTTGCTAGAACAATACTAAATAATTTTACAGTGGAAAAAAGAAAGTTTGCATTCTTGGAACCAAATTTTGACTGGTAAATTTAAATATTGTTTGAAAACTGACAAAACGACTGCAAACCCCAAATTTCAAGTAGCATTACAAATTTTTACCATGAGGTTGTAATCATGCCACATCAGTACAAGAATGAGCTACAAAATTAGTCGAAGGAATTATTAAATATTGTAGTCATTATCCCTTATGGCAACAAAATAGAAATGATCTTCCATAAAGGGTCATGCAGAACTGTTTAAAAATCTTAGGAAAATCCTGTATTCACGATCCATTATCTTTAAAAAGCAGCGAATGCTGACTCCCCAAATTTTATGATACTCTCCAAATATTGTATAAACCTCATCGATAGAGAACTGCAAACCGCCAAACCAAGCTTTTCAAAGAAATAAACTTTTTAAAATAATATCCACCTTCGTTACTATAAAGTTTCGCAAAAAACTTCTTTCGATTTTTAAGAAAAAAAAACCATCAATTATATTTTGACAGCGAGAAAAACAACTTATTGAACGGATGAAGAAATAAAGGATAAAAAACAAGAAATAAATAATATGCAGAAAAAACAACGTTAGTTAGGATTTTACATTTTCTAAACGAGACCAAAATTTTCAAATCATATAGCCACGAATTTGAAAATTTTCCCTCATTTAAGAGATTGGTGTTTTCTTATTTTGTACGCAGCAAGGATACCAGAACAAGCAACATAATGCTGCGCCAGGATTTAAGAGATCCAGACCACTATCGTCTAGGGCAGCGGTCGCCAACCAGCGGTCCGCAGCAAAATCTGGACATTATTTGCATTTTTAATGTTTTATTAATAATAAAACAAAAATAATATTCTAAGAAATTCTCATATTCTGAATGACAATTTCCACCTTTATATTGCAGTAAATTCACGGAATGTGGTCTGCGGGATTTAAAATTATGAATTTAGTGGTCCGTGAGGTCCGAAAGGTTGGCGACCACTACTAGTCTGGGGAATGAAATTACGGTATTTGTAGAAAAACAGTAAGCGCTTGGTACCCGCGGGATTTAAACTCGTATTTGCTGCACGGTAAACAAGACCGTTAGCTCCTTGCTACAGTACGAGAATAGATTGGTGTCTTTAATAATAGTAATGCAATTGTTTGCTTATTTGGAAAAAAGCCGAGATTCAACTTCAAAATAAAAACCTTTTTTTTTACCTTTTCAGTATTTTTTGTAGTATTTTATCCTCGTATATCACTTTTTATTCTTTCTCTATTTTTTTGTAATTTTTTCTTTTTGCTTTTTATTTAAACTGTACTCACTAAGATCTAAAATAAAACGAGATCGTATTTCATTACTTTGTAAAATATAGATAGCCCTTTGTTTTTTAAAAATCACTGGGTTGTAGTAAAATAAGATATATATATATAT
>QLNU02015360.1:233919251-233929733 GCA_006491805.2 Dysdera silvatica
TTTTGTTATTTTCTTTTCGATTTGTAATTTGATTTTTTTAATTTTCATATAGATTTGGAGCATCAGGTTGTTATCTGTTTTACTAAAATTCATTTTTCCAGTTAGAATTTTGTTTTCAATTGACTAAGTTAATATTCCTTGTTACTCAATCGATACATACAGTGAATACAATAATTCAGTTGAGTCGTGATTCAGTTATGTACAAATCAATTACCGAGCGTCCCCATGTAACCATGTTAGAAAAAATTACAAGAATATTTAAAATCTTTATCGATTAAAACTCTGTTAAAATGAAAAATTGTTAAAAGTATTTAAGTTTCCAATAATTTAGAATCGACACTATATAAATTGTGAACACGATAAACGATTGTTACGATTTAATCACGTTCGATTAAAATCAACTGATAAGAGTAAAATTCCAGAAAAATAAATTATGATAAAAATAATGTGTAACTAAAATTCCAAGCAGAAATTTAAAATTGAGCTATTCCTCCTTTGATCTGACACACAATGAAAGTAAAAACCCAATTATCGAGCAATGTTTGATAATGCACCTTTGTAACTCAAGTTCAAAAATTCCTCAAATTCGAGTAAAAATCCTATACAAGTTGACATATTAAGAACTACGCCAATAAACGTTGATTGATTGACATTGTTGTTTGATTTAATCTGCGTAGTGTTCGATTTATATAAAATAAATATTAAGAACTATTTGAAAACACTTTGTTTGATTTTGTATGCAGATTATGTAGTTATTCACTTGTTAGGTAATAACAATCCATAATTAGAGTAACACCAGAAAATTTCGATAGTCTAATCCGTTACGTAGGGAAATACATTGATTAAGTTATTTAATTAATTTCGCTTATTAAATAATTATAATAGTGTGAAGTTCGTCATTTCTTCATATTGGTCCGCTTAGTGCTTCTTCTCACGAAAGGTAACCCCATACGCATGGACATTGTAAAAATATGAATACAATAATTAATATGTAATTATAAATATTATTATTTGATGTAAAAGATGCCATAAATCGCATCTGATTTTTTTTAATTTAATATATCATAAAAATTTTATATACATAATTTTGATCGGTTCATTAATTCTGAGGGGTAAGGAAAGGACTGAAACACACCCGATTATTATTACACACTCGCTCGGCGTTAGGAGCTCCAAATTTCAACCACTCGTAACTCATCAGTTTTTAAAGCAAACAAGCAAGTGAAAGAAAATCACCTAAGGTCAATATTTAAATTTAGCGGGTTTCAATTAACATTAATTCGCAACTCTCTAATCCGTAACTCTCTAATCCGCAACTCTCTAATTCGCAATGCTCTAATTCGCAGCTCTCTAATACTCAAGAAACTAGGTAGGTTTTCGTTAACAATAGCCATCATTATTGAATTTATGTAAGACCTTTACCTTACCCGTTTTATTGAGTATAAACCGACAGACAGAAAGACAGATCAAAAGCAACAGCGGGTTCAATATCTATCAAAGCCCGCTAATTAAGTTTATGTAAATTCCGGATTATTTGTTCCAGAGAACCAAAATCTACAATCAAAAATTGGTGTTTCCCTTTAAAAAAATGAGTGGGTACAACTTTTATCATAAAGACGACCGCCTAGTGCTATAAGAAATGCTATGCAAATAAGATGCACAATAATTTATAGTACATATTATTTCGAATCTAATAATACTTTTGGTTTAACAATTCGAGCATAGCGGCGTAAATAATGAGCGGTGTTCTAATAACTCTTAAAACCTACTACACCTATAACATAAAAGTGGAAGTTTATCATTTATAACTTACAACACTTAATAGTCCATTTTACCTTTCTAATTATTATCAAAAGAATAGCGACCATTTATTTTAGTTCAACGCAGCATTATGTTTTTTTGTTAATCTATTGTAGCTATAGAATTTTTGAATGACAAGCTGAATGCTTTCCAAGCTGTCTACAAAAACGTTATCCTATTTTTGTCAAGGATAATAATAGCATTAGAAATTCAGTAACAGAAAAAGTACTCACTTTTTTTAGTTCACAATGCGTTAAATGAAGTAGAAAATTGTTTTAAAAAAGTCGGCCAATACCTATATTACTATATAGCTTTTATTTTAGTTAAGTTGATGCAATGCCAAAAAATGAAGACGTGACTGTTTCCTAGCTACGAACAGGAGCGTCATTGGTATAGTGCAATATTTTAAAAAAAAAACGAAAAACGTAAAACCTTTTGCGTAAATGGACTTTTCCGAATTCACAAAATCTATAGTCTCCAATTGGACCACTGTGTACATTGAGTCATCATTTTAAGCAAAATTCCATAACTGCAATTTCATAAAACTTGCTTACCATACAATGTCACTTGACGCTGAGAAAACATGTACAATGTTGTTCCTAATAAAAGAGACAAATTTGAATATTGGATACATAAATATTTTTAAAAACAATCTGATTGCATAATATTTATAAGTTTAATCATACAAAGCCACCAGAAATGGGATAGATATTTTGACTTAATAAGTACTAGTATTGGTCGAAGATTGGTATAATTAGGATTATTTCTTTGCTTCTAAATACAAAAGTATTAATATCGCTTCATTCTTCTTTGATACAATCATATCTAATATATCGTTTACCCATCTGGGCTAATATAACATCAACAAATATGAATAAATTAACGATATTGCAAAGGAATTTTTATAGGTAATTTATCTTATACTTTAATGCCTTTGTTCATAAACATATTCTGACATTGTGAGAACTCTGTTGTTTTCGATTTGCTATTATTTTATACCTTAGAGATTAACTGAATAGATATGATGCACTTATAGAAATGTTTCCCAAAAGTAACTTATATTCAAATCACTATAATGTTGTATATGTACCTCAATTTCATAGGACAAGTACAATGTATACCAGACTTGCTACTGCAGTTGCTGGAATATGAAATAACATCTTGTGTTCGGGACATGAGTAGCTTGTTTGTTCACTCGGGCTGGACAAGATTTTATAGTAATAAATCTGGAGTAAAACTTACTGAAATATTAACCCTGATGGTTTTTTTTCAAATAGGTTTATATTTGGTTATAGTTCTAAATTTTATATTGATTTATATTGGTGTATTTGTCTTTTGCTGAAGCTTCTGTTGGATGTGGTTACCGTTGTGGAGAGGGATTCGTCAAAAGAATATATACTCCTCTTTTTCTTCCCTCTCCTATGACGGAACTTCATGCCATGCTTTGTATACTAATTTTGAACTCTGTTATATAATGTAGTTCTATCATGAAATAAATTGAATTGGGATTGGAATGTAATGAAATTATAAGCAAATTATCTTGCAAAAGATCTTGCAAGTTTAACTATCTTCATTACTGTTGAAGATTATATTAATACAGATGTAACAAAAGAACATTCGCGTGCAAATACGGTGGTCGTCGTTTATATTCATCAAGTATACACCTACATGGTTCGACGCAATGGAGAGATTGATATAATTATCTGATAATTTTTTCAAGATCCTCTAAAAATAAGAGATTCGATGTTTAATAATTTAGTACTCAAAGTGTTAGTAGGTAAAACAACTCACTGTTAGTAATATCACTTAAGTGTAATTTAAAACGACAGACAATTTCGCATTTATTGCTTAATTCTTTCCCCTCTTACAGACTATTTGTATATACATATATTACATAGATATTATGTTGGCAATTTTTATCTATACTGCTTTTGTTTGGCTATTTTTGTTTCTTTCTAATGCTTTTAGGGAAAGGAATGCCATCAAAATAGGGTTTCGATAATTCGATTTGTTCGAGATCTGAAATTCTGCTAATCCGAGTTTTCTGAGTCAAGCAAATCCATTTTTTAATTAAAGTTAATTAACAAGGGAAGGGCCCGAGCTGGACGACGCCAATTTTAATGAGAGTGGTCTCATTTGAAAGCTCTCAAAAAATTGTTAGACACGTACTCGAGCGCTTTTCAGCGTGAACCTTAATATGGATGCCAGGGGCCAAGGAAGGGCAAAATTGGGGACATTTTTGAAGATTTCAAACGGCTGTACTTCGGTTAAAATTTAGAGCTAAAAATTAAGTTTTGATACATTGTATGAAATTTTCAAATATATCGAATACTTGTTTCAGGATTTTTCGGATAAAACATTATTAAATGTTATTTTGTAATTTTGGATATCGCCTCTATTACTGCTATTTATCGAAAGACTTCTTGGCAGTTTGGTGAAATCAATGGCGATCTTTCTAGAAAGCTGGCTGTTTGCGTTTGTATTATTGAATATGCATGAAACATATAAAAGGAGGTTGAAATATAAATTCACACATTAAGGATACAAATTAATAATGGAAGATCTTACTGCTCATGGGAAATATCGTGAATTTATTGTTTGTAATCATTTAATATCTTTTCTTGCGAAGATTAAAATCTTCGTTCAATAACTTGCATTCTTAACACCTCAAAACTACCTTTCGTCAGAACAGTGGGCCACCCAGAAATTTCCGAAGAGGGGGTGGGGGCAGTAGCATAGAATTTTTGCAAAGGTGTGTGTATATGTGTGGAGGGGAAGGGGTTAACACCGAAAAATTCTCCGAAAAATTTTTTCAACTGTTATATTAATTTAGTAAGGCAGTTGTATTCTGCACATTTTTCTTTTCAAGAGCAAAATCAAAATAATTTTTCCGTTTGGTCAGCCCAAGCCCTGGCCCTTAGATTCTGGGCCCCATCCCTCTTCCCCCCCCCGGTGGGTGCGTCACTGCGTTAGAGTGTACTACTTTCTTCATCATGTATCGCTCGGGGTTTTTTTGGAATAGTAAAAGGATTGCATTGTTCTCCAAAAATAATTTTCATTTTTTTTATGTTGTTATATTATAGGATGAGCATGTTGTATATGAGTAATGTATATGTGTGTTTGAACGATATGAACTACGTTTTTCGTTTTATTCAGATCTATATTAAATTACAGAAAAATTGTTTAGGAAATTATAACGTCTTGACAATTTTTATGACTTGATACCGGTGATACCGATTTAGTTGTGAAGTCAGAATCAAAACCAACTGGGTCGTTACTGTGGCCGTAAGGGGGCGTCGGAGACGGGATGACGTCAGTCCGGCCTCCCGTCTTGCGCCTGATTTGTAAATGAGACTAAAGTATTTAACATCCACTGTGGAGTTGTTAACTCTCTCCCTCTCACCGTCTGGACACGGGTTTTCAATAGGACGCAATGTAGCGTGATAATTCTGGCTTGGTAGGCGTAGGCCTACCTTTTTAATTTAAGTTATGCTTTCGCTTGCTCAACCCTGGCTACATTGAGGAGAACAGTCGAGTGTTTGCGGAGCAAGGACCGGAGCTGTAGGCTATTCGCTAAATACTAGTGCCGTATCCTTGCCGGAGTAGTAAAGGCTTAGTGGAAGCAGGGCGATTGACTTTACCCGTATGCGGATTAAGGAACGTGTTCGACAACTGCAGACCTTGCGCCGCAAGGGATGTAGGCTGTTATATCGGAAGGAAGAGACTGATTCAACGGACTGCCAAAGGGCGATATTGCTTTTGTTATATCTTCTAATTAAAACTAACCAGTGTAAAACTGTACTCAATAGTTTATCTTAGACTTTACTTGACCAGTTAGGACATTTCGGGACTTGTTAATAAGGAACGAGAGTAACTTGGAAGTGAATTTGTCGGTTACAAGAACTAGCTTTGGTTTAATAGGACTTGTTGATTAAACCCGGTATTGAGTCCAAGTGATTAAGAGGACCTGTGTAGAAGAGCCCGAGACGTCAGCTGCTGGATACCAAGTGCAGGTTATTGTTATGGTCTAATATTGCTGTAATTAACCTAAATTGCTAGTTAGATATTACGCCATTTGTTTAGCTAATGTATTTAATATATTTGTAGTAATACTGCCCCAGTCGGTCTTCATAAGTGGATGGGTTCTTAAGCAGTTCCAGAGTTGCCATGTGATTTTTGACGTATTGATTAGTTCCAGTACGGACATTTGTCGAAGGAATGGTTGGCTTGGGTTGCATGTTATTGCTACTGTTGTAACTTCTAGAGCACAATAAACACCTGTTCACGATTTCGTATATTGTTTGCCAATGTTAACCAACACGTAGCTACCTGATTTCCCGATAAATAAGTTATGTAACAGCTATAAAAAATGTAACAGCTAATACACTTTTATATGTTGAGTTAAAAGTAAATCACCGTGAGGAGCATTTGACTCTAACTCTAGTTGTTATAGACTTTAGTTGCAAAGAACGTTAGCGAAAGTGAATATTTGTTACTTACAAAAACAAAAACAGATTTCTCAAAAATATAAAAAAAAATCGGATAATTTTTTATTCTGATCAAATAATACACGTTAGAATTTAACTACAACAATATGCAGAAAAAATTCAATTATTAGTTACTTATTAATATACATTAGTTAACGGTTTATTAATTAAACTAATAATTATTAGTTCCGGCAAATAATTAGTATTTGCCGCAAAATATAACTCTCTCTGCTCTTACAGGTACAGGTGAAATAATTAAAATAACAAGAGTAAGCCGGTTTCAACATCTTTCTGGAAATATCGCCAATGATTTCGCCGAATTGCTAATAAGTCTTTTAATGGATATCAATAATAGAGGCGATGTTCAGAATTGAAAAATTAGATTCAATAATGTTTTATCCGAAAAATCCTGAAACACATATTCGATATATTTGAAAGATGCATATAATGCGTCAAAACTTAATTTTTAGCTCTAAATTTTAACCGAGATACAGCCGTTTGAAATCTTCGAAAATTCCCCTAATTTTGCCCTTCTTTGGCCCCTGCCATCTATATTAAGGCCCATGCTGAAAAATGCTCGAATACGTGTTTAACAATTTTTTGAGAGCTTTCAAATGAGACCACTCCCATTAAAATTGGCGTCGTCCAGCTCGGGCCCTTCCCTTGTAAGTTTTTTGAATCCAAACTATTCATATTGTTTGTGACAACGACAGTTTCGACAAAAAGTATTATTGATTACTATTTTGCGGTTGAATAATTATGACGTTTAGCATAATTATGTAGACGATGATGTAAACTTAGATGACGCACTTTTCAATTTGTGCATAAATGCGGTGTGCACCAGCTCTCCCGGCGCTGCAAGTATTTTGTAATGGATGCACTAACGTCCGAGCAAGTGGCTCGTCGTTGCGTAATTTTTATTTAACTTGAATCAGTTATGTTTTGGTTAATATTATATTTAGGTTATAAATAAATGTTTAAGTTTTGTTAAGCTGCTTGTCTTCAATTGTTAGTTTCCGCAATGTAACCGCTTTCAATTTAAGTACTTCAAACTTCAGATTCGACCTTGCGCCATAACCGACTTCCAGTATACCAATAACTATATTATTTGTTATTTTTGATAATCCAGATTGGAAAAATTCAATGGGAAAAGTTCAATCCATATCACATAAAATTATCGTGACAGCACTTGCAAACAATCGTATCATGATCGCGCGGGAAATATATGCTAAAAATTTGCTTATTTCTCGAATATTACTAACTAAACAAATATATTTTAAAACATTTTGTCAAAAAACCTGTTGTACTTACAAAAATAACTGGCATGCAGCGATTCTTTTTTACAAAGGTTATACTAGTATTTTCCTCCGTTTTGGTACGCCTTAGCCTTATTTAAATATTATTAAGATATGATTACACCTTCTACAGAGCTGCACAGTTGCCAAATATTAGACAGCTCTTAAAGCTACCGGAGCATGTTATCTTAGATTTTCGTGGTGAGTTGAAAATGGGTAATGTCGTTGGCACATACTCCTATGAGCTCAAGCTAGAACTGTTTTTGGAAAAGCTGTTTTGTATCTTACAAACCTTAAATACGAAGAAAGGGGACGTCTCTCTCGTGTTTCCGTAGTCCTGACGGTTAGGATATTCCGGCACCTGCGAACGGTCGCCTGTTCGACACAGCCCTGGGACCGTGTCTCTTTTTTTTCTTATTTTCAAAAAACAGCTCTAGTTAAAGCTAATAGGCATGGGTGCCAAAACAATTAGCCATAAATATTATTAAATAGAAATCCTCACGATATTAAATTTTCTTCTCTCGATATCTGAAGAGATATTGATAATCTCTAAACAGAGATAAAGTACACTCTAAACACAATTATGTATTTTTTATTCTATAAATTTTCGTGCCGTCTTCTCATCGTACCGCCATCTTACCACCTGTTTTATGAATTGGCATTTAAATACCAACACAAGGTTTGGTTGAGAAAAAAGATTAAATGAAACCACATGACGGCATTAATTCTTTCCGAAAATTTATTCTAAACTCGAAAAATTGAGGGAAAGAGAGACTATACCATTTCCCGAGGGGAATCGACGACGACAGAAAACTTAATATCACTATATTTAACGAATTCCCTAAAGAGAACAAAAACTTGCATCTATTTGACGCATTCTTATTTGTCTTCGTATTTCGTTTGTACTTTAAATTGATCAAAAATACCCTTCCGTGCGTTTTGAGTGTTCCTTCCTTATGCGTCTCCACCACAGCCCTTTCCTCATTCATCTTCCAAAGAAGTTGGGTTTTATTTGAAGAAAAATTTTTCGCGGAAAATTGTCCCGAGTTAGTTCCAGAAATGAAATAAATCCCCAACTTTAATTATTGCGAAAGGTTTAAGTTTCGAGTTGAGTTTTTCTTGTTGCGCGGTTGAATGAAGTTTAGATTAATGATGCGTTCTTTTTTCAAGTAATTTGCCGTGCACACACACACAGTTGGGCCCAGAGCTTTTTCTTTCTCCCATTGTTGCACGGTTTCCAAATGAACGCTTTAATTTACTCCCTTTTTACAAGGTTTTACACTTATTTTCAACCACTTTAAATGCAGCTCAGGGAATTTATATTCGAAATGCAACTTGCTTTCTTTGCTGAAATCATTTATATTAAGTTTTCGATACCGTTGTTATGTCTTATAGCTTTTAAGAAAGAAGAAAATTAAATGTTATCAACAAATTCTCTTTCATGTGATGTAAAAAAATGGTGTTTTTTTATATATGCACTAAGACAGTTTTACGCATTTATTTCATTAGCGGAAATGCGGAAATATGTACTGAGTTTGAAAGTAATAAAACGCGCTTAATTAATGAAACGTTCCAAAAGGACAGTAAAATTATAAATAAGTTTATTTTTATATACGTTTTTACAAATATCGTAAAGACGAATGAGAGTAATATATAGATACTACTTTTTTTTCGGAGTGAGATATTTCAGAAATTATGTATAAGTTGTTTAATACAAATTTTATCCATGACTACATAAACCTTTTATTTTTATACGAAGAATTAAAGAATATTTCAACCAAAGGAACTTTCAAATTTAATTATTATTTTCAAAATAAATAGCATGTATTAAAATTTCAACGCTTGCGATTGGAACGTGATATTTTATTCGACTCGCAGCAGTAAGAAAAGAATGACCTGGAAAAACATGTCCAATTATCAGAAAATTACGAACAAAAATAATTAGTTTTAAGATATTAATTATTAATAAAATTCACAGAAAACAGCAAATGCCGAATAAATTTTCAAGTCATAGATTATAAGAATGGGCAAACGAAGTTTTTTGCTGTAAAGGTGTTATTTGTTAGTTGGTATTTTACTAAACCTACTGTTAAAGATTTAAAAAATAATTCCATTAGTTTAATCTTAAAATGATTTCGTGTTCTATGTGTAGAAAACCTTTACCTATATCTGCGAAATATTCAAAATTAGAAAAGTTAAATATGAAAAAGTATAATTATTGTGTTGCATAATTCTTTAAATTAAAAAATTAATAATTTACTATATTCCTTAAATGTTTTACAAAAGTGTATCGAAAACGTTCAACAACTATCAAAGCTTGATAATATATTCCGGTACCAACGTGCAATGCTCAAACTATAGCTAACTTGTAAATACCACCCACTATCGCAAGATTTACCCGCCACAGCAAGGACTATAAGGAAGGAAAAACAATATTTTCCCATGCCGATAGATTTTTTTTTACCTAAAGGAAAGACAAAATTTGGCGCCCTCCTTGCCCATAAGAATATTAATTTTTAATGCTCGCTATTTTGAATTAATTTTTATACATTCTGTTTTAATTTCAGCACAAGAACAACTACCGAGAAGTCTCATACAATCCCACGTTATTACTTCATTGACGCCAATTTAATCTTTTAACCTGAGGAAACTATTTCGTTTGCCGCTTCCTTGCCACCACTTTGCAAACCAACGACAATTTCGTATGGACAAGAGAGCTATGAAAATAGACACAATGCGCAAAACAACACTTACAGAACGCTAAAATGAGGAAAAAAGTTTAATTTGAGACAGGTCGATGATCATTAGCAACGGTAGTGAGTTTTCATCACTGCGTGGGTACCTGAGTTGGAAGTGATACTTGGGCAGGTCGTCATTGTTTTCCACTATGACTATAATTT
>QLNU02015360.1:233929833-233952376 GCA_006491805.2 Dysdera silvatica
TCTAAAGAGCAAGCTTTTTTTTTCGTTGACAATTTGTTCGACCCTTCTGAATGAAGCGACGCACTGAAAGAAAAGGAAAAAAGCTTGCAGTTTGAAAGCCATTAATCATGAAACTGGCTTTTTTTTAGTATGCAGGATTCGACTTCAGAAGTCCAAGAGTATTCCTTCGCCCCCGCCCTTTATAGAATCATTGGCCCCTTTCAAATAAAACGATATATTAAAAGAAAGGCAATACCTTTAATGGCTGTCAGATTGTAGAGTTCCTACTAAGAAAATGTCTCTTTACTACACAGTCTCGAATTCGATACAAGACTTGGAAATATAGTCCTTTTTCTCCTCTAAAAACGTAGTTTCAAATCAAATGAAATTCTTTATTTAGACAAATTAGATAAAAAATTGTAAGTGAGGTATACAACAAATATTTCAAAATTAACTTGACTCGTTTGGCGGCAATGGATAAAAATTATTATGTCTGACAAAGCCCATGCTGCCTATAGTGAGTGTTTTAATTATGTTTAAAATATATACTTCTAAACAAAAAAGAGAAAATAATAATAAATAATAAAGAGAAGGGATGTTTATTTAATGGGTGATCAGTAAGATATTTTTTAAATAAAGAAAGAGCATTTAAAATCTCTAGTGTAGAAGGAAGTGGGTTCCATACTCTAGGGTCAAAGCACCCAATTCTTGCCATTCCAAGATTGGTTCGAGAAAAATCTGGGGTAAAGTTAGTTAAGTTTCTTGTATGATATGAGTGATCAGGCAATTAAAGAGAAATTATATTTGAATGTCGCAAGGATTTTATTATGTTAAACATGAATATCAAGGCTTCAAAAGTAAGAAGGTTATCAATTAAAAAAAATAAGAAAGTGTCTAATGATATCTGAGCTATGGGTAAAATGAGAATGATTAAGAATAAGATGTAAATATCTCATTTGTAATGAGATCAGACGTTGAAGGTTAGATTTGGAAGTATGATCCCAAATGAAAAGGCAGTAATAAAAGTTTGGGGAAATCAAAGAATAATAGAGATTTAAAAGGATTGGAACAGGTAAATAGAAACTAACATTTCTAACTATTCCAATACTTCTGCTTAGTTTTGCACATACTGTGTGAGCATGGTTATCCCACTTTAAATTATGTTATAAAGTTATACCGAGGAAATTTGCCTCCAAAGAGAAGGGAATGAAGCTGTTATTTATGGTTAAGCTGAGTTGATCCAAATTGATATTTTTTTGTTAGTAAAGAGAAGACACTTTGTTTTGGAAGTATTTAACATTAAGAAATTAGCGACAAAGTACTCGATGAAGCATTTGATATCATTGTTAGCTTGTAGTATTAAGTTGTCAATTTCAAAATCATTAAAAAAGATACTTGTATCATCTGCAAAACAGAATGGTTTAAAACGCACAGGTATGAAAAAAATATCGTTTATGTTAAAATTAAATAATAGTGGGCCAAGAACATATCCCTGTGGAACGCGACAGCCTAAGTTGCGGAGTGATGAGCGATTGACATTCATGTGCACAAATTGTTTTCTGTCAAATAAATAGTTTCCAAGTAAAACATTAGATAATTGACGAACACCTGCTAAATTCAGTTTAAAAAGTAATCTTTTATGAATTATAGTGTCAAAAGTCCTACATAGGTCAAAGAAAATACCAAAAGCTGACCTCTGAATTCAGGGATGAATAAATAAAATCTGTAGATGTTAATAAAGCCTCTTTGGTTTATGTTCCCTTAACGAATCCAAATTGATTATCATGAATAATATTTAGTGAATAATGTTTGAAATAAGTTATGCCTTAGCGAACAAAATCAGTTGCCATGAAACCACACAAAACACGTATTAATTGAAAAACACCTAGGAGGATCATTGAAATATATGGGAACAGAACATTTAATTGGTAGTAATTTTATGAACTCTAACTATAAAACTGGTTTTTCTTCACTAGATAGGGTACAGAGTTCAATGCCTGCGCTACGAACGTCATATATTTTTTTTTCTACAAAACTGAGTTTGCTGTTATAAATGCAATCATTCGCCGTAAAAGAAAATAAAACGCGTTTTAACTGAGAAACGTTTGAGGAACATTATAATAAGGGATTAAAATGCTTAATAATTAGCACTTTGATGGTCACGAACGAAAAAAGTGGTTTTTCAATACTGGACTTGTGAATGTCGTCTTTTTTGCCCCTTAAAAAATTTAGGTTCGGCCGTATGCAAATGTATCGTAGGATGATGTCAAGTCTCCTGTATGGTGTCCCCAGAGAGAAACGGTTGATAATGTTTCACCTTCAGGTGGCAGTGTTAAATTGCTAGATGCCAATATGCTTAAAATAACTCGAAATTGTGGGCATAGAAAACAAAGTACTTTAAGTGCCATTAAGGAAGAAAGCGGCTTTACATCATTGTATAGAGTCATGATTTCGACAACAGTCCTGGGCACATCCTCTTTTCTTTCCGTGCAGAAAGTAGTGATGCCTTGGAAAATAACACCATTCGCCTTAAAAAGAAATAAAAGCGCGTACTGAGAAATACTTAAGGGACATCAAGGGAACAAAACATTTGGTAGATAGTAATTTGATCATCAGTAACGAGGAAAGTTGAATTTAATATCGGAGATGGGAGAACGTTTTCTTTTTGTTTCTTCCTTCTCAAAATGAGTAATTTTACCGTAAAAATTGAAATGTTCGCCACAAAAACTAATAAATAAATAAAAAATAAGAGCAACAATAAAATAAGAAGAAAAAACTTTCAATAGTTAGCAGTTTGGTGATTTCTAAGCGAGTTTATGCTGAGAATTTTTTGTAATGGGTGCAAAGATGCACCTCCTGCCATAAAAATTATTAATTTTTAACGCTCTCTATTTTAATTTATCAATTATATGTTGTTGTTTTTTAATTTTAACCCAATAACTAGCCTAGAAACGCAATATTAACCCACGTTACTATCTCATTTGGTGCCCCTTTAATATTTTGACCCGTGTCAACCATCTCGTTTTTCATACACTTGACACGGGTCTGCAAACCAGCGCAGCTCCGCATAGATCATAAGTTCATACCATATAGACTACCAGGACATGGGAAACGATACCTTTTTCTTTGCTTTGCTTTTTTATATGCAAAGCTTGTAAAAACAACGTTTCATTCCACCACAACAGTATCAAATATAATAATAATAATAATAATAACAATTATTCAACGTGAGATACATGTTGAAATTTGCATACAGTAAGTTCATATATGTGAGAGGAAAGTGTCACCAATTGGAGAAAAGTTACTAATGAATGAAGGCACTTATAAGGTAGTCAGCCGTGAAGGGGATAGCTTCCTTCTCGATGGCCGGTATAACAATGTAATTCAATATATTCACTCCGATCATTACGCTTCTAATAATTTTATTCACACTGAAAAGAAAACAAACTTATAAAATAAAAACGGTAAAAAATTAAGTATTAGAAATAACAACAACGCTGACTGACTGACATTCTTATAATGATAAAAAATGGAAAACTAGAAAAAGAATTATTTCACGAGACAATCTCGAGATTTATATCACGCGGACATCAAAGCATAATCATTTCTATATTTATTCGCCTGATCCGCGACATGACCCTCCCCCTACCAGTGTAGAAACTAAAAGGATCACACGAATACAAGAGTTAAATTAAACAATAATTAAAGTTAGAAAAAGAGTTAATAAACAAAGAGTTAAGGTAATACAAATCTTACAGTACGTCCATATCTTGTATAAGAGTTGCGTTTAACAGTTTGGCGTTTGTATATTAAAGTCGGTGTTGGCGTTTTTCTGATCAGATTCAGATAGATTTTCTGTGTTAAAAGAATAAGATGGTCTATCAATGCTGACATTGACTTATTTGCCATTGATGTTAAGTTTATAGCACTTTGGCATCTTCGATATGACTTGATAAGGCCTAGAGTATGGTTGTTGTAACGGGCGCCTTATCATATCCTATCAAACAAAGATACGACTTGCCGAAGGCAAATCTTCATGAATAAACACAGTGGAAGTTGCAGATCGAGATATTGGTACCGGTTGTTGGTTTCGTAGTTCAGAAAGAAGGTCCATGCATGGTGGTATCTTGGGTGAATTCTGGAAAAATTCTCCGGGTAAGCGAAGTGTTGATCCGTAGACAAGTTTGGTAATAGACGCTTGTAAGTCTTCTCTAAAAGAAGATTTGATTCCTAAAAGAACGAATGGTAGGGTTTCCATCCATTTGTTTATAGAATAGAATTTAATTGCGGATTTGAGTTGGCTATGAAATTGCTCAACTAATCCATTTGCTGCAGGGTGGTATGCTGTTGTTTTGCTTTTATTTATTCCCAGGAAACGGGCTAGAGCATGAAATAAGTTGCTTTCAAATTGCTTGCCTTGATCTGTTATAATTTTTTCTGGGATTCCGAATCTTGCTAGTCATCCAGAGACAAAGGTAGGTGCGATGGTTTCTGCAGTTTCATCTGGTATAGGAAAGGTTTCTAGCCATCTGCAGTAGTGGTCTATGCATGTTAAAATATATTGACATCCTTTATATGGAGGTAGTGGTCCAACTATGTCGATATTTTCAGCAAAACGACTAGTGGGTAAAGAGTAAGCTCTAATCGGAGATTTGTTATTCCTGTGTATTTTTGATCATTGGCAACTTTGGCATTCTTTAACCTATTTGGTGATATCACTTTTTAAAGAGTTACGAACAAATTTTGCTTTAATGAAGTTAATTGTATCTTTAGTGCCTGGGTGTGATAATCCATGCAGAGTTAATTAAGATAACTTGCTTTCTGAATGATTGTGGAACATAGGAACATAGCGTCGGACAACTTTTCCTGATGTATCACATAATAAAGTGGTGTCGGAGGATGAAAAAATCAATGGTTTAAGTTGAAGGTTAGTGTCAGACATCAGTAATATTTTAAGATCATCATCGTTTCCTTGCGCTAATGCCATGGCTTTGTAGTCGATATTGCCATGAAGTTCAATTCCTGAAATACGAGAAAGAGCATCTGTTACACAGTTAGAATCTCCTGAAACGTGCCTTATATCAGTTGTGAATTGATTTATATATTGGAGATGTTGGTGACGTGGGGAGCATTTATCGCTGTTTTGACGCATAGCAAATGTTAAAGGTTTACGGTCGTTAAATAAACAAAAGTTCCTAGCTTCTAGCAAGGGTTTAAAATGCCGAACACTTGAATAGGCGGCTGTAAGTTCGCGGTCATATATGCTACATTTACGTTCAGCTTGGTTAAGCTTACGCAAAAAGAAAGCGAGTGGCTGAATGATACCCTTTTGGCTTTGGTACAAAACTGCGCCAATCGCAATACTTGAAGCGTCAATCATAAGTGATAAGAATGCCTCGTTTATAGGGTATGCTAGGGTTGCCGCATTGGCGATCATTTCTTTACAACGAACTAAAGCATTCGTGCTTTCATCATTCCAGATTATTGTGGTTTTATCTTTCTTTTTCTTACTTTTAAGCAATTCGTGTAATGGAGCTTGAATATGCGCTGAGTTATGCAAAAACGATGATAAAAATGAATCCTTGCCAAAAAATGACGTAATTCTTCAATAGTTTTAGGCTTCGGATAATTTGATAATGCTTCAATTCTTTCCAGCAGAGGAGAGATTCTATTGGCAAAAACTTGGCAACCAAGGAAAGAAAAAGTTTTTTTGGCCAGAAAGGCATTTTTATATGTTTAGAACTAAGCCAAATTTATTGAGGTACTCGCAAACTTCTTTCAGGTCTTTAAGATGTTACGTTTCGTTCTCGGAGGCAATTAATATGTCATCTAAATAAGCATAACGGTTCTTTAATCCACGGAAAACTTCATTAACGAACGTTTAACACGTTTGGCCTGCATTTCTTAAGCCGAAGGTCATATGCGTATACTCAAAACGGCCAATTAGTGTTATGACTGTAGCCTTAAAAATAACTTCTGGTGCTATAGGTATTTGATGATATGCTTTAATTAAGCCTAATTTTGAAAATATTTTTTTCCAGCCAGACCCAGAGATAAATTTTGAATGCGGGGTATTGGATATCTATCTGGCTCAGTGATTGCATTTAATCTACAGAAAACTCCACAGATTCGTCATTCTCCATTTTTCTTAGGTACAAGGTGAATGCGACTTGTCCATGGGCTTTTCGAAGGCCTTAAAATATTCTGATCAAGCAATTTTTGAAATTCTTGTTTAATAAACGCAAGTTTATCAGAAGTTACTTTTCTGGCTTTGGCAAATACAGGAGGACCTTTGGTTAAAATGCAATGAAACGTTGCATGGTCCAGCTTTATGCCTATCATTGAGCAGTTGGTAATTGCAGGATACTCACAAGGGAACCGCCCCCACATGAAAGTCAAACCCAGGGTAGTGACTGAGCGTGACAGAAAGATCTGTCGATGCATAACAAACATCCGTTATTATTTTTTGGATATTCACAGAACGGAAATTTTTACAGTTGTTTGAAAATTTGTAAATTATGGAATTTTACTCCTGCATTTCAGCTTCCGTACATCAGGGAAATATCAAAAATAAAACTAGAAATATACGTGAACAAACTGACAGCGTACATGAAAAATTAATATTTATGAACAGTATAATGACAACTAGTGTAAAGAAATGCTATATATATGTACAGTATAAATAATATGAGTGTTGTTTCATTAAAAGGAAATAGTAAATGCGTTTATGAGGGTGCGATACGATGCAAAAGCGATGAAAGAAATATGTAAAATACACAATATACATAATTTTGCGGAAACAGTAACTTACGGAGTCAGTTTCGCTGAAACGGTGTTTAACTAATGTAAAGCATTACGAAAATAATGAAATATATAATTAATGCAAAGTGAAAGTGCATCATATTTATAAAAATTATGAAAGTGATAATTGATATAAAAATGTGTAAAGCATAAAAATGCATCGCAGTGTGCGCATGTTATAGATGCCACACTCTGACAGTCCGTAGCAGAACATGTGTCCTGTGTAAAAATGAATGAAACTTCTATAACGTTTCCAAAAGTTAAGTTTTCATGAGCGACAACGTAATTACATTTTATCCATGGATAGCGTATCATTGGCTTATATTGTGGAGAGTTTGGTTGATTAAAAACTAAAGAGTGCAATTTTATTATTTCGTTTCTAGACGTTGTATTTACGTGTCGTTCGTCTGTAGCAAAATAGTTTAAAATTTTTTTAATAAATAACTTATATTGGCGACAAAAATAGATGTCCCAAGGTTGAACCATGGCGGTTGTACCAGGAGGAATTTGCAATCTGGTGCAATTATTTGGCATAATGTCATAGGTTTGTGGGTCCACTGCACCTATCCATGAATCTAGCACCACACAGGACGGAGGTTGTAATATTGCATTTAGACATTTCGTCACCCATTCCTTCATCTCTATTTCACCATTTTTCCACTCTTGGAACACGTGACGAGCACATCGGAAGTCTGAGACATGTTGTCTTTAACACTAGGTCCAAACTTCCCAGATCGTTTGCGTAAATATAAGATAAGCTTCCCTTTGTTCCCCAGATATGGATAAAATCAGCATGATGCTATAGGAGTGCGTTAAGGTAAATTTTGATTCCACCAAACCTGCAGTAACTTGTTAGCCTTTGTGGGATAACGTCCTTTAGTTTGCAATGAAATAAGAAAAGCCGCTTTAATCGGCGTTTAAAATTTGAGTGGGATCACAATTTGAAAAACGTCCCGTGCCTGTAAAATAAATGAGAGCATTATTTTCAGTATATTGCACATTATGTTCACGATACGTTGTAGTATATTGTGCAATTTTTCGTGAAACGATATTACTATAGTTTTTTAATCCCCTGACAAAATGGGCTGATAATTTTAATGACAACATACCTAATTCCCTTGCTTTACTGTGCCCCTATCTTTTGAAATCTATATCGTGAACTGGCAGATTATGAGCTCTCGCGTTTTTGAATTTTATATATATATTTTAATTTTGTCCATTTTCTGTTTTTGGTTTCACTTTGTGATATGCACTTTTTAAAACGTAAAATTTGACTGCAGTTGGTAACACGTTTAAATTTCCTTTGCGTTCCTTTGAATTTGTTTTTCACGCACCGATTATAAAAATTAGCAACAGTCTTCATTTTTGATAAACTGCGTGTACGTGTTGACTGTTTGTGCAAAGTCATTTTGTCACTGACGTCGGAATCAGCAAAATGTTGGCCATCATCTATGTCCAAAGAAACTTATTCCTCAACATTTTCGTTCAGAAGTAATTTTTTTGATTCTGACAAACAGCTATTCACTTTCGCGTATTTACTCCTGTGAAATAACGGATGGTTCATTTTTATATTTTGCAACGGCTAAATTCATTGTTTCATAAATGATATTTACTATATTTTTCATGTCTAAACTTTATAATATATGATGGCAAAAAATATCCTATAACAATGAAATAAAAAGTATTAAACAAAAACATTAAATCGAAATTAAAGTATTTTTGTTAACGAGCACAATCTTTTCTCAACCGCGAACTACGCAAAATTGAATCCCTGCATTTCTACTGTTGCTTATATAAGGCTTTTGTGCGCATTCCCTGGAAGCTGCAATGCAGGGGCAAAATTCCATAATTTACAAATTTCCAAACAGCTGTAAAAAATTCCGTTTTTTGAATATCCAAAAATAACAACCGATATTTGTTATGAATCGACAGATTTTTCTGTCGCGCTTAATCACTACCCTGGGTTTGACTTTCCTGTGGGGCGGTTCCCTTGTCAATAGTAAGTGCGTGATAAGGCATATTGCCTGATATAGTTGTTAAGCACAAAGAAGGCGTGTTTATAATTCTGCCCTTGGCGGATAAGGCTGTTAATCCATCGATTAAACGACGATTTTTAATATCAATTAACAAATTGAATTTCTCGAGAAAATCAGCGCTAAGTTTAAATTTTGAAACATTGGCGATGACAAAGGGCCATTGAAATATTCTTCGTAGGCCTAAGTTAAGTTTTAAAGTAATGTTTTCGAAGCTTTCGATTTTCGAAAGGTTTGCTGCGTAAAGAAAAATGCCTTATTTTACGACAGTAATTCGCATCAAGCTAACTGGGAAAACTGAAACTGATACTCCACTATCAACAAGGAAACGATTGTTTGAATTGTTATTGAAAACGAAAAAGCGGTTTGCAAGCTCAACATACCCAGATCCCGCTAAATCGGGTGAGCTTCCATGTTTTCCGTCCAACAACAAGAGGGAAACACGTTTTTAGCTTTAACTCCAGAGTTTTCATGATACCAGCATAAATCGCCAGGCTCCTTATTAGATGTTGAAGCAGCAAGTGAGGTTGAATTACGTCGGTTCTTGTTGTTGTTGCTGTAACGTAAATTGGTGCGAAAGCGTGAATTAGAACGATTTCGTTGTTAGTTTGATATTTTGTTTACCGCACGTGCAGGATGTATATAACCTGGTCTGAAAGGCTTTGCACTTGTTTCTGCAAAGTTGTCAGTGACGTCATCTTCATTTCAGACACCTTAGGCGCCATGCCTGATATTTCTAGAACTTTATCAGCGATTGATGCTAGTTCGTTAAGGCGCTCACCCCCTACTGAAAAAATTTGCTATACACTGATGGGGAGCCTAGGTAACCATAGGGACTTTAATAATGATTCGTATAACTTGTTGGAAGCTAATTCTCGCATTTGGTGAATCAATACAATATAGACGGAGTCTTATCTCCTAAGGTTAAATGCTGTAAAAGGGTTTGTAGGCACAGTGTTTCTGAAGACTGATATTTTTCAGAAATTCGAAGTCTTAATGCTATATAGGCTTCGTTTGGTGGGTCGCGGATAATGTCCGCCACACAAAACAATACCTCCGAGTCTATGCATAAAACAAGGCAGTGAAATTTCCTTGTGTCTGCCGTAATGCCTGAATTAATGAACATACTGTTCAGTTGCGCAAACCAGAGATCAGGATTGTCTTTCCATAAGGGTAGGGAACGAAATGCTACTCTTGCAATTTCTGAGTTTTCTCCCATAATGAATAAAATTATAAATACTAGCGTTCGACTTTCTTAGTTGGTAGCAATCGTTGAGTCGAAGTTGTTCTTAAGTGGAAAATGATCGGCCGTAGAATGATATGTCGAAAATGGAAACTTAAGTTAAAGCGGAATTCCATTGGCGAAGTTACCAAGGTAGTGGAAGTTTGTAGCGGAAGGTTGCATTATACCAATGTTCCAAGGTTACCAATTGAAAAGAAAGTATCACCAATTGAAAAAAGTTACCAATGAATGAAGGCGCTGATAAGGTAGTCAGCCGTGAAGGGGACAGCTTCCTTCTCGATGGCCGGTATAATAATGTAATCAAATATAATCACTCCGATCATTACGCTTCTAATAATTTTATTCACCCTCAAAATAAAACAAACTTATAAAATAGAAAGGTAAAAAATTAAGTATTAGAAATAACAGCAACGTTGACCGACTGACATTCTTATAATGATAAAAAATGGAAAACTAGGAAAAGAAATATTTCACGCGACGATCTCGAGCTTTATATCACGTGGACATCAAAGCATAATTATTTCTATATTTATGTTTATTCACCTGATCCGCGACATATGAATTACATAAGAGGGCGATGATGATAGCTTAATGGTACGATGATTAAGTAAGAAATGGTGGAGAATAGAAAGTAATAGCTTGTTAAATTATTCTCCTCCTGAGTTACCGAACATAAATAATTTATATTTAAACATAAAATGGTAGGTCGTATTACAGTAAAAAAATGCATAAGTATCTTATCGTTGATCCTCATCGTATTTCTTCAGAAGTAGAATCGAATAATGAAGTTTGTAAGATTGTTATATATTATATCTTGATATATTAATATTAATCAACGTTTATTGGCGTAGTGATACCAACGCCGATGTTATGGTATGAATAGATGGCGAAACGTTCGAAAGAAAATAAATATTTAAATCTGCGTAGTGTTCGATTTTTATAAATAATAATATTGATGAAAATGTTAGGCTTCATTTGAGAAAATTGCGATAAAAACGCAGCTGAAGATTCACGATTATAACTGTCCTTTTAATTTGTAAAAAGAGAAAAGATTTACTAAATAATAGTTCAGTAATTTAATCGATTTATTTTTAATCAATTAATAAGTGATAGGAGGGACAAGAAGAAGTAACACCTTTATCACACATAATATCACAATTTTTCTTAGTAAAAAAAACGCAATTATATTATGAAAAAACATTTTGCAATCATAGTAAACATTAGCATAACTGTGATATATAAAATAACCATCTTTCTCGATTAAAAAAGTAACTTAAAGATGTAAAAAGAAGCCTAAAGAACCTAATAAAAAACCTAAAGAACTTGAAGGAAATCTAAAAGACCTAATACTCAGATTCAACACATTAGGAAATGTGGGAACTAAATTTAAGCACAGACGGAAATAATTTGTATATAATTTTCGCATTCATAATATCATCATGGTATTTATTATAAAGGAGCCCGTAAAATTCAGAAAATTTTTTTAGGGTACATTATATGATGCCTGTTAAATATTACCCGAATCTACTATTCACGGATATTTGTGAAAAATTACTCCTTCTAAAGAAAAACTTTTGGTATGCCCAAAATGAAAATTTTCTTAAGGTTGTATGTAAATTTCTCGTAAACCAATATCGAAGGGAACCCCTTAAATATGTATAATTCTGCTAATTATCTGGACAGGAACTTATCTGCAATACCCGTTAATTTGTTATTTACCAATATCATTTGAAACTGTAGTCGCATCCGGTAATTCGCAGCTTTTCGCTTTCATTATAATGAAATACGTTTTTAATATTCGTCAGACATATATGGAAATTATAAAGTTACCCTTGAATGTAAATTTTTGTTTGATAGCTCGAAAAAGTAGTGACTTATATTTTCTCTACCGCAGTGTTTATCCTTTTAGGAAAAATTAGCTAAGTTTTGTGAAATTAAACTCATTTTTAGGCGCACGGAAATTATGAACTATAATATTTATTTATAATTCCAGAATCTGGCGTAATTGTATACGATATTGAATCTACCCAAGTGTTGGTACAGTCTGTAAAATAGCTCTTGCCTAAACTGCAGAAAAATACGAAATATAGAGCTAAAACTTTTAAGGGAAACCAACATCACTCTGGTTGTTTTCTGTGATAAAAATCAATGAAAGGAAAAAACTATTATAAACTAAACTCGAAGTCTAACAAAGCCTCCAGATATCGTGTTATGCTCTTAGTTATTGTGTTGCAACAGAGAGTATAAAAGAGCAAAACCTTACAAACTCCAAGGGAAAAAGCATTTTTTTTATTTTGCGACGTTGGGTGACTCTCACCAGGTTGAGATATAAGTCTCAGGGAATACTTTAAACTTTCATGTATTGAATAGAATCATCCGATACCATAAGTACTTAAGGAATTTCAATCATTTATTTGGTGAATTGATAGACGGGTGTAGTTGACTTAGAGTTTTAAAAGTCATCGGATGAATAACATGGCGATGAAAGTTACGAACATAGTGTAAAATACAAAAACGCAACAAACTGTAAAATGAATTAATTTGTGTGAAATTATAGATGATTTACAATCCATCCCTTTGGAGTGAAAGAAACTGGAATCTCAAATTTGAAGTAAATGCGAATAAAGGCCGTTGGGCAAAAATGCTCTCTATATTAATGATCCTCAAAAAATTCGAAACGAAAAATATTTGCGGCTCACCTAGTTTCAAGTAAACCAAACCAATACAAGCCGTTTCTGGAACGCCAACGCACACCTCATTATTTCCCATATGTGTAAAATATTGTACTAAAAATTTTAAATAATTATTTGCGGACGTGGTAAAATTATGCACACGAATTCCTCGAAGTTCCGGGTATTTGCAAGAATTTTACGTATGTGTTTAGAATGGTAAAAGGTGGATGTCTGATTTTAAAGTGCTGAAAGTAAGAAGACGTGGGAAATTTAGCAAAATCGGGGGTAGTTTTGAGCCAGTCAGACAATTAGGGACTGTTGTAGCGGCCAGTTTTAATGGGCATAGGGAGAAATTGACATTTTTTTTAATTCCGTAACATTTTACTACTAGATACAATCACATAACGTTTTCACACTTCTTGTGTAATACATTAAATGTGTATATAATATTTTCAAATAATTAAAAAGTTACTTATATCTCAAAACCATTTACGATTTATAAAAAATAGACCTGTGACCCACGGTTCTTGAATCCTTACTCTGCGTTTATATGTACGTAAAAATCTAAATCTTTTTTCTATGTATTTAAGAAGAGGTATATATATATGTTAGGGTGGGCCATAAATATGGCGAAGTAGCCCAGTGGTATAAGCACCCACCATCTAACCACAAAAGTATATGCAATAGACGAAAGTTCAACTCTCGATACGGACAAAAAATAAAGAAAAAGCCGGAAGAATTTCTCAACGGAAAGCACAATGTCATCTGTCTAGTGTAATGTGAAAAGTTCAAAAATCTCAAAAACCAGAAGAGAATAAAAAAAAAGGTAATAGTGCATTGCTGGCGCCATCTAGTGATCGGAAAAAATACTCATAACCAATAAAAATACCACTGGCCCATGATAAACCAGATACGTAGCCAGCTGACGACACAGTAGTATTCGGAATGCCGTTCTAGTTACACTTGGTACCCCGTCGTCACTTAGTACCCCAGCGACGTGAACTAGGCTGTCCCAGACTATGATGATATGAACCATAATCAAAATATGAATGGAGCATCGGTTGTCGTGCTCTCGAAACAGAATCGCGTTCGGACTTTAAGCAGAGGGGTCCATTCGAAAAATATGCAACAGTCTCTCCTTGGAGGTGCCGGCGGTTGTAGAGACGCCTCTAATTGTGTGGCTACTTGAACCAACACAACATAAAGTGATTTGCAGCCTAATATAGGTACAACCACCAGGGCTGGAAGACTACGCCAGCGCATGTCATGGAAAATAGATATGAACACCCTCATCATTCTCACTTACTACACCATTACGAAGCTCTAGAAACTGACCTCACAAACTAGATCCCCACACTTCACGCCAAGTTCGCACAAAAATACCCACACCTGAACATAAGTATAGAAAGGATAACCGTTCAGCGAAGAGATATAGTAACCAGAAACCTCTTAGCTGAGCCCCTACTACAAAAATTAAGAGACGAAGTTGCCGATATCCTGGCAAACACTCCAACTAGCGAGCCCAACCAGAAGCATCAACTAGCGTAGGAGAACCGTTCCAACCGAACCTGGAAGATGAGAAGGGAAGTGGACAAAATGGAAGAAGATTTTCAATGTGCTCTGGAGGAAAATGAAGGCTCGGATGCGGCAATAAGACCAAGAATAACATGTCAACCGGCATCCTGGAGACTCTGCAAAGAAACAAAGACATTTTAACGAGCATACCCGGCCAGTAAACCTACAGAACCACAATTACCTACCGTAAATACACACTGCCATATACTGTGCAGCTGTAGCGGCATCACGCGCCAATGGGTACGAAGTAAAGAACGGAGGCCACAGAGGAAACAAAACCCAACCACCATGGTAAGTGAGACTGCAAAAAAGAATAAAATAGCTCCGAAGCAGCATAAGGCGAATAACTCAGTACGCGTAGGGAAACAGAAGTAAGAAATTAGTGAAGAAAGTTAAGATGGCCTTCAAGAGAAATAGGATACATGCAGCGCACGAAGAACCTAACTAATAAACACATCGACGAATATCTAGATACCCTCAAACAAAAACTGAGTTTATACGCCAGAAGACTCCCGAGATACAAAGTCTATACCAACAGAACAAGGAATTCCGAACAAACAAGAAGGCCGTCTACAGGAAACTTCAAGAGACATCAGCCAGCCAAGACAAGTACGAAACCCCAAAGCCAGCAGAAATAGAGACCTTCTGGAAGACACTATGGTCCAATGAAATACAGCACAAAAACACCACCTGGTTTCAGCAAGAAATGGAGGCTGCGAACGGAATAGAAGAGATGGCGTACACGGGCATCACGACAGAGGAACTTCAGCAGGTAATCCAACGAACGCACAACCGGAAAGCACCCGGTATTGATGGTATACACAACTTTTGGTACAAGAAATTTACCATGGTCCATTAGCCAGAGAACTTACGCCGATAATTGAAGACCCCAGTAAAATGCCTGAATTTCTCTGCAAGAAAATAAACCTATCTCCTACCGAAGGACCAGGATACTAGTAACCTAGCGAAATACCGACCCATCAGGTGCCTCAACACCCTGCACAAGATACTTACAGGGTGCATCTCTGAAAAAATAAGCCGGTACAGAGAAAGCAACAACCTAATGACCGAAAAACAAAAAGAATGCCAGAAAAAGGTTTTGGGGTGTAAAGAGTAGTTAACCATCGACTCGGTTATCCTGAAACAAGCAAGAAAACACCATCAAAGCTCAACACCGCATGCATAGACTACACGCGAAGGCTTTCGACTCTGTTCCACACTCGTGGGTCCTTGAAATACTCAGCATATACAAAGTGCACCCGTCCATCATCCGATTTCTATGAAGCAGCATGAAACAATGGAGAACCCGGGTACAACTAAACACACCAGACAATAAAATAGAATCAGCGAGATCCCCATCCGACGGGGAATCTTCAAAGGAGACGCATTAAACCCCTAGTGGTTCTGCTTGGCGCATAACCACTTGTCACGGATGCTGAAGAAAGACAAGAGAAACCTACATAAAATGTCCCGCCTCATGCAAGTAGATGACATCAAACCATACGTGCCAACCTTCACTCAAGTCCGACAACTCATCAGTACAACAGAGACATTCTCCAAGGATATAGAATGAAATTCGGCCTCAGTAAGTTCAAATTTCAGAAGTATAGCGAGGAAGATTTACCACTCATCTAAGCCACAGTACTAGCAGATGTAAAGTACACGCCACTAAACCTGTGTAGTACCGAAGAGCGTGTCCTGGAAACAGGCAATGAACAGAAACTAAGAACTTGGGCCGGAAAACCATTACATGGCAGGCACTACAATGACCTGCAACAACCACACGTTGACAAAAAGGCATCAAATTCTTGGCTGGCCAAAGGCACTCTCCAGCCAGAGACAGAAGGATTCATGCTAGCCATCCAAGACCAAGTGATCGCAACAAGGAACAATCAGAAATTCAATCAGAGAAAAGACATAGAAAGCGACAAATGCAGACACTGTCATGCGGCATCGGAGACAATCCAACACGTGATGGCAGGATGCAAAGTCCTCCCGCCGTGAGACTACAAATATACACAAGACCAAGTGGCAAAAATAGTCCACCAGGTAGCTTCTTTGCCAACAGCTGAGGTTATGGTCATTTTTTTAACAGTACACTGGTCTCTAAGAAATTACTGCTCAATCTTCGGGACACTTTTGTCATCTACAACATCAAATAAGCAAGAAATGGAACTTAGAAACTCTTCTTTTTTTTATGAAAAATCTGCAAGTTCAGTAGGTTTGTGCACTTTTTGTATCGTCTCGACGCTGGTATTTTTTAAAGGAACAGCCGTTTATCATACACTTTTAGAATTTGTTCTTTGATTTTGTTTTTACTTACTGTGGGAATACTGGCACTTTGATATACATCTTGAACTAGAATGACAACAATATTAGCAATAAAGGAATTGCCTGGTTTTACAACAGCATTATTGTCAATCATCCATTTCCTTTTATGAAAAAGGAAGGTTTTAGCCACATCCAATTTTGTTGAAAGTCTGTGAACAAGAAGATCAGCCGGATGCACAGAGGCCAGTTGCTCTGCAGCATGTCTTGTTACTATTCTTGATTTTGGCATTGACATGTTAATCTGAACCATTTAGGAGGAAAATCCAAATAATATTTTTACATTAATTTGAAAGAAAAAATAAAAATAAAATCGTATAGGAAAACAAAGTAAAGTAAATCATGTCCTTAACATTTCAACATATGCTTTTATCACTTGTAGTGAGGCAAATTTTCAATTTGTAGGAGCAGGGTAATATTAACCGATACCCGGGTAACCGATACCGATAACCAGGTATATTAACAGATTTGTCCCAAATATTAAATTTAACTATGTTTATACCATACGCCTAAAATAAGACCAAAGGAGGAAACATTTTCGAAAAAAAATTTTATGACCCGCCCTAATATATATATATATATATATATATATGTGTGTATGTATATATGTGTGTGTATATATGTGTGTGTATATATATATACATATAAGTGATAATCCTACTCTTTCCCAAGGAATTAGAACCTTTGCTAGCAATGGAAAAAGACCTGAGCTACGGCGGGCAGAAAAATTACACATTTTACAATGCCACTGAGAGCCGAATCCAGATTAATATACCATGATAGACGTGTGCATTACCACTACGCCACCATATTGCAGGAAACATGCACTTGTGCGAGAAATCCGAACTCGTTAAGGCCAAACCAAACCACGAGCTACAGTGGGCAGTTAATTGGTACGCTTTTTTTTGTGCCGTTGGCAGTTAAACCCGGGTTGATGCGTTACCACTGCGCTATCGCAAGGTTTTTGCACATTAAAAATAGGCAAATTATATACAGCGTTGGAATCTCGGCTCTGGAATATGCAGATCAATATTACCAAATTAGTTATAATGAGCGCGATAATCAGCCCTACTTCGTCGACAAGTGGCTATTGTCTTAAAGCTTAAGCAGTTATTGGCCTGCTGAAAAACTCTTCCTTAATCTTTTGATCTGATTACGAAGCGATTAATCTGGTTCTATTCCTACTATTCCTCAAAAAAAAAAATGGACGAACGTAGAATTGTATTCGGAAGTTGGAAATAAAGCTCCTAGACTACATTACTTTGAAATCGGCCAGAATGCAAACTTTACGCAACAGTATAATTTGCTTCATTTTTTTTGTAAAGTATATATTACGTAAGTTAAAATTCTGAAATATTTGAAATTTCTCATAAAAAATGTTAGGCCAGTACAATCATCCCAAATTACAAATTAATAAATAGAGTGATTCCCAACTCCAGGAAAAAATTTTAAAGGATCGTAGGGGACACGAAATTAACCATATTGGCCGATATCCCCATGTTCGAAACGGAACGGGTATGGCTGTAGAGTCAATTTATTGCTTACGTCCAGCTCATTGCTACGTAACCAATCACACCAATTAAAATAATTTTGCAATACAGAATTTAAGTAATTGACCTAATAATACAGCAGAGACAAAGAAATCAAGAATTCCCTTTTCTGATCCTGATCTGTGTTACGATTTAGTGAAAATAAGCATAAAACTGCATTTTTTATCACATTGAAAAACAGTTGTGGACTGCCAATCATGTGTAACAGGTGAAGGATATTAAAACGAAAAAATTTTTTTCAGTGACTTTTTTGCCTAAAATTAACCGTTCGGCCACTACAGTGAATTTAGTTTTTACGTCCACCTTGTTCAAGGTTTCCACGAGTGGCAAAATGCGCCATTTCAAGAATTTCTAAAATTATTTAATGCCAACGGACCTTGTGCTCTCTCTATTTGGCGACTTTCTAAAATCTGTTAAATTCACCGGAATTGTAAAGCGTAAAGCGCAGTACATCTTGGAAAAAAGAGATATCTTAGGCAGGGGCGGCCTTAGTATATGGAGGGTAAGAGGCGAGCCGGCACACGCCCAAGGTAGCAAAAAATTGTAGTGCGCGTACCGAGAAATTAGTTTATGGCTGCCCTTACATACATAATTCTCAACAAGGTCGAAAATCCCATGTCAGTAAATAAATAAATAAATAAAATAATAATAAAAATGCACTGCATGTACAATAAAATCAGTTTTCAACGACCTTTCTCCTTTATATAGCTATGCATACAGGGGAAGCATCGCGTAGGGGCGATGCGAGGCATTTTTTGAACAGTGGCAGTAGAGGCGGCAAATCTAACAAAATGTGTATGTTTACTACTAGAGGGCGCTATTGGGCACATGCAGAATTTACTTCTTTGCTTAAACTAATCATTCTTAACGCGGATGTCGTACACGATGGAGCCATTCACGAATTCTGAAAAAGCAGATATGCATCTGGTGTATGGGGTAGCAATATGAATGCAAGTGCAGTTCAAAGGTTATATCGTGAACGTTTCCTCACTAATCGAGTACCGGATCATAGAGTTTTTTCACGTTTGCACAGGCAACTCTGTGAAACTGGATCATTCCATGTTAGCAGGCATGAGACCGGTCGGAGGAGATATTCAAGAACTGTACAACTAGAAGAAGACATTATACGAGAGGTTAAAGAAACTCCCAGCACAAGCACCAGACGTATTGCACGTAGCAAAGGTGTGAGCAGAGCACCGAATACAGAGTTTTGCATCAGGATCAATACACCCCTTTCATGTACACAAATATCAATTTATGATAGAAGAGGATTATCCTCAACGTATGCAAGTTTGCCGATGGTTTCTGCAGCAGAGTGCAATGCAGCCGGATTTTCCAACACATGTCCTCTTCATGGATGAAGCCTCATTTACAAGAGAGGGCATGTTTAATGTGCACAATACTCATTTTTGGGCAAATGAGAATCCACATGCTACATGGCCATGTGCTTTTCAGCAACGATTATCTGTAAATGTTTGGACCGGTATCGTGAACGACTTTCTGATTCGGCCATACCTTTTGCCAACTCGACTTGACGGGAGAAAATATTCCATTTTTCTGCAAAATGCCTTGCCATAAATACTTGAGGACATTACACTATCCATTCTACATAAAATGTGGTTCCAGCAAGATGGAGCCCCAGCCCATTTCACTCTTCACTTGCGCAATTATTTGGATGCTGCTTTTGGACAGTGATGGGGCCAGGGTGGGCCTGTGTCTTGATCACCTCGATGTCCCGATTTATCCAGTTTGGATTTCTTCTTCTGGGGACACTGAAAACCATCGTATACGAGACTCCAATTGCTACTAATCAGAATCTCGTAGTCAGACGTCGCCGCTGCTGCCACTATTCGAGAAATGCCTGTCATCTTTGAAAATTCGCGCCATTCAATGCGTCGACGGTGTGAGGTATGCATCACTTCTGGTGGTAGTCCGTTCGAGCATTTATTGTAAAAAAAAGGGTAAATAAAATCGTTACATTTTTTTGAGCAATTTCTACAATGGTGCTTAAGCACGATACATTTGAGAACATACATTCTTTGACTAAAAGTTTTAGTTGCAGCGTTTTATCCTTCGTATTTGGACATAATTTGTAAGGACCGCGAAAAGCTAATTTCTTACTGCACAAATTAATTTAAAGCTTAAATTTGATTTTAAGCAGCCCCGGACGATCGCCCCCTCCCTCCCAATGCCGACCCTGCCTAAAAGTGTTTAAGGGTCGCTGTAAACTGATTTAATTGTACATGAAGTACATTTTTATTAGTATTAATATTTTTTTTGTCTAGGATTTTACGACCTCGTTGAGAATTATGTATGTAAGGACGGCCATAAACTAATTTCTCAGTACTCGCACTACAATTTTTAGCCACCTCGGGCTTGTTCCCGCTCTCCTCCCACCTCCACACACACACTAAGGCCGCCCCTGCCTAAGACATCTCTTTTTCCAAGATGTACTGCGCTTTATGCTTTACAATTCCACTGAATTTTACAATCGCCAAATAGAGAGAGCCCGAGGTCCGTTAGCGTTAAATAATTTTGGAAATTCTTTAAATGGCGCATTTTGCCATATGCGGTAACCTTGAATGCGCTGGATGCGAACACTAAATTCACTGTAGCGGCCAAACGACTAATTTTAGGAAAAAGTGACTAAACAAAAATTGTTTATTTTAAGATCCTTCACCTGTTACACATACTTAGCAGTTCACAATTGTTTTTCAGTGTGATAAAATTGCAGTTTTATGCTTATTTTCACTAAATCGCAACACAAATCAGGATCAGAAAAGGGAATTCTTGATTTGTTTGTCTCTGCTATGTTATTAGGTGAATCACTTAAATTCTATATTGAAAAAATATTTTAATTGATGTAATTGGTTACATAGCAACGAGCTGGACGTAAACAATAAATTGACTCTGCAGCCATTCCCCTCCGTTTCGAACATGGGGATATCGGCCAATATGGTTCATTTCGGGTCCCCTACCACCCCTTAAAATTTTTTCCTCGAGTTAATAATCACCCTGTATAAATATCGGTTTAGCGCGTCATATGTTAACTATAGTAAGTTCTTATGTATAGGTTTTAACAAATCGTAAATGTTTGTGAACATTTCATTACGTGGCTTATTTATTTTCTACTTTACCTAAATAAAAGTAACCTTTGAGCGGGCAAACTATCCTTACAATTATTGTGGAAAATTTACTAAAAGATGTGAATACTCTGAATGCGCAGTGCATTTATATATCCTCCATAAAAACCTTGGGCTCTTTTAGAAAAATATGGGAGTCAATCGAAAGGGAAAGGCCCTTTCACATGCTATAAATACATGCTAACTACTAGTAAAATATGGGGCATTATTGACAAGCCAGATGCTCGACATCCACGGTTCGAGGAACGTAAATTCAGGTAATCGGCATTTTGAACCATGTGCGAATGAAGGAGGCACATTCTAAACTTTATTAAATTTTGACACGCCAGATGCGTGCATGCCAGTATATTGAGATATCTTCCGCTTATCGCTGAAATTGCTTATTATGAGTGAGTTAGGCGACGCCTGTGCAAGATCGGATTGCCACACACGAGATTAATAGCGTTAATATTAGATTTTATGAAATACGTAATAAAGAAAAAATTACAGTCATTGCTGGTCTCCCCTTTTATGCTACAAGAAATCTCATGTTTATGTATATTGAATTTTCCATTGTGCAGTCAAATTGCCAGTATAGAAATTTTTAGTGCTTTTCTTTTACTTGGTATTCTAGAATGAGAGTATTAATATCTTCGAAAAATCATGCATTACACGTACTGTATAAAGACATAAAATTAATTATTGGAATTAGCATTTGCCACGGTTTTGCATAGTGGTGTTTTCTTTGTTTGAACTGCACGATAGCCAATGTCGTGTGCCTTTATTTAGTTTAGATGGATAGGCATGACAGATTGAAATACAAACATTTAAATAGTATATTCTAGGCCTGATCATAACTAATAAACATACAGTCATCCAATGATCAATATATTTTTCTTCTTCTTCCGCTTTGCCATTTTCCCCATGTTTATATGGGATAGGCTTTATGGACCTTTAATCTTCCTTTCCACAAATATATATATATTCGATATGTATATATGCATATACATATATACATATGGAAATATAATTTTGACTAAATAGCCCATTATATGTTTGTATAGAACAAATATGAGAAATTTTTTTAATCTACATATTTAGCTGATGTCTATTTTTTTGGCTTTATCCACATTCATAAATTTAATGACAAAGGCCTTGACAAAGGGGGGAAACTCCTGAATTAATAAAGGGAGGTCGTGGGCGAATTAATTAATATGACGAATTTTTGGTATCCCACTTT
>QLNU02015360.1:233974350-233989691 GCA_006491805.2 Dysdera silvatica
TACATTATCGATCCATTGGAAGGCCTTTTGAACCTTTTGAATCGATAACTGAGCAAAATGTATATAATTTGGCGCCAAAAATTGTTTTCGTTATCACAACGTAAAGATGTCCTGTTGATAAAATGTTTTTCATTGGCATCCAAGTACATCAATTCACGAAACTGTGTTTCCAAAAACATTCCATATAGAAGCAAGATATGGTCAAATAAAAATACATGTTTTTTGTCGAAATTTTAAAGAATATATATATATCTTTCATTCACTAGATGTCTTTTTTATCTTTCAAGCTTTTAGAATGTAACCACCACGAATAAAAGAGAAACCTGCTTTAAACTTTGATTTTGATATATGTAAGAAACAACTTGATAAATTGTTTCCACTCGCACGCCTTCGCTATAGAGGTAGACAGCACCCACATACACTTGACGCGTTGAAAAAGTGGCAAACTATCAAAAGCGAGGAGAAACACTTTCGAAAATTGATTACTTTTAGAAAAATCCGTACGATAGAAAAAAATTACCCATCGTGATATTAATTGATTGCGGTGAATTTAAACTATGTTCAGTCAATTTTAGCTATTTTTAAAAAATAAATAATGGCACACCATTTCATCCTTCGCGACTTTTTTAATTTTGTTTTTTCGAAAACTACTTCGTTACGTGAATAAATAATCACATTATTTTTATTTCAAAATATAATAAACGTGCGTATAGCATTTTATAGGCATTTTAATTTGTAATTATTATTAAACACAACGGTTTAGCTTCGGTCACTAAACTGGTATTTTTGTAAATAATTGTCGACTGAAATGGTTCTAAACTAAAACTAAAATTTTCCAGTTAGCACTACAAATACTTCTCTTCCTCATATTAAAAGATAAATTAGGCTCTACGGTTAATAGTCATGTTTTATTTTCTTCGGATATGATTGAAAATTAATTCTTAAACGAAACATTCTTGAAAAATATTTTCCAGATGTCATAGTATAAAAATTATCCTTGCATTGTATTCCTACAAGTTTAGCATTAATGATAAGGCAAGGATAAGTGTATGTGTGTGTATAAAATAAGAACGTGATGATATGCATTTGTACAAAAAAAAGCCCATGATATTTTCCTTTTCTATAGACATAGCCTTATAGTTTAAAGGAAAAACATTATTACGGGAACACGAACAAATATTTTCTAAATAATACTGATTTAATACTTTTAAAGGCATACGTCTATGTGTCTATGTATCTCTCTCTTAAAGCGTGAAAAATAACACATGAGGGTGTTCATGTGTTAAAAATATTGCTAAGCTAATTAAATAGGACGAAAATGCATTTGACGGATTAGGTAAATTTTCCTAGTTAGCTAAGCAGCATCTACAGTTGAGGGATGATAAATCCTGGTAATTAATCCACCTGAAAGAATTCGTAAAGTCTTAGGCACAAAATGAAGGATTACAGTTTAGACTTTAGTTCAAAATTAAACAATATTCCGATTAAATTAAACTCACTGGAGAAAAGTGCCTTAACTTCGATTGAGAAGTTTAACCAAATTCTTCGTTTGTGTTGAGATACGGAAAAGTTATTTCAGCAATTAAAGAAAGAGACGTGATGGGATTCTCCTTGGCTGATAAAATTAAGTCTCATTCGGGTAAATATAATTTGAATATCAACTTCAGGACTCAATTGTAGGGCATATCTTTTAGCAGCGGCAGAAATGGTGTATAAGTATTTCAAACATATCTTGTTATAACAATAATGGAAAAATAACAACGTTTTTTATCGTAGTTGTAAGTTTAAAAGATGGTTCGACGCACGTTTCGAGAGAACAAGGTCTCTCCTCGTCTGGAACTAGCGTGCAATAAACAACATTGGAGTGTTGCCAACAAATTTAATTCTCAATTTCATAAATCGTGCCATGCATTGTAAATTGTCACCGTCAAAACGTGTTGACCGCACTTTCCACCGAAACCGTTTCTCTATGCTTCGCGCCATTATTCAAGATACAAGGGGCATCCTTTCGAACATTGAAAGTGAACTTTATTCACCGCATCTATTACTTGCAAGAGCTGCAAAAATTTCAACGTGTTAGATCGGCGTTCTTGGGATGGCGCCCAAAAAGTTTCTGACAATCACAAACGTATCCATGAAAAAAAATTTTCTAAACTGTTTGGTTCAAATTCACCTCCTGCCTGCCCGGAAACCTAACATCGCCGGCAACATCGTCAATATCACCGATATCCCACTTTCTGATGTTCAACACCGGGCACTTTCCTATAACTTCAATTTTGCTCAGTCTTGTCGCCCTTCCATTCCTGCCTTACTTTCACCAATTGAATCGACGTTCAAATTTAGCAAAATTTGTCCGTCACAAAAAGAAACTCTCCGCCATCTTATCAGCCATTCGATTCAATCTAACTTGCGCTCCAATCTCGTTCCTAATATGCCCAAACCTGAGAAAGTAGCTTTGAACGAATTACTACGTAATGACAATCTATGCATTACCAAAGCCGATAAAGGGGGCCAAATAGTTGTTTTAACCAAACAACAATATCTCGACGGGTCAGCTAAGGTCCTAGATTCAGGTCCTTACAAACACATTTCGAAAGATCCCTCTGAACGACTCCGAACCAAGTATAATAATCTCATCAAATCATCTGTACTTCTTAATCGCCGCCAGAAAAATTCTCTCACCATATCGCACGCAATTCCTGCCAGGTTTTATGCCCTTCCAAAAGTACATAAACCTGGCATTCCTTTCCGTCCGATCATTTCTTGTATTGGCTCTGTTCCATACAAACTTGCAAAATTTCTCGTCTCTATCTTTGCTCCTTTGTCATCTGCCAATTCTTTTACCGTCAAAAATTCCATTGATTTCATTTCTAAACTGCATCAATTCTCACCTGCGAACCGTACCATAGCTTCGCTGGATATCAAATCGATGTTCACCAATATTCCTGTAGATGGCGCCCTTGAATGTCTTGAATGATACGATGCCGCTTAACCGAATTTCATTTCGCGCAACCTGAGATTGATGAACTAATATCATTGACCTCTTTTTGTGTAAACTGTAACTTTTTCATCTTCAATGGTCAACATTTTCAACAAACCGAAGGGTTGGCACTGGGGAATCCCTTATCCTATTACTGTGTGATATTTACAATCATTACTTTGAAACCAACATGTTTTCTTAAATTACGTTTGAATTTTGGATCCGCTATGTCGGAGATATTTTCTTCATTTGGAATGGTTCACCAGACCAAATCAACTCGATTCTACCCACCATCAACTAAATTGATGGTTATTTCGAATTTTCTATTGAAGTTGAGTCAGAAAGGTCTCTTCACTTTCTGAACGTTTTAATAAAAAAGTTGGTCATCAATTCGAGACATCTGTATACCGGAAGTCTTTCGCTGTCTCTTTACCCCCACATCGAAATTCTTGCCATCCTCTTCAACAAAAAATGGCGGCATTCTACACCTTTGTATTTCGCGCCTTAGATATTTGCTCTACTGAGTCAGCATTTACAGAAGAAATTAACATTTTAAAAACCATCGCCGTGGACAGAGGCTATAGTCCTAGCATCATCGACAACGCGCTTTCTAAACTCACCAAACTCACTCACCGCTCCACTCTCAACAGTAGTTCTACAGTTGAGTTTTCGGGCACAGTCATCCTTCCGTTCTTTCCTAAAATCAGTGCGACAGTGGCAAACATACTTCGCAGAGCCAACTTTCGAGTTATCTTCTCACCATATAACAAAATTCGGCCCTCTCACCTTAAAGACACCATCCCGATGCTACCACGCTAGGGTATATATCGTGTGTTTTGCCAATGCCATTTATCATATGTGGGACAGACCAAGCGGGCCCTACGACATCGTATAAAAGAACACCAAAGATATGTCACCAATGCTTAGTTTCAAAAATCATCCATTGTAGTTCATTGTTGGAATAATGACCATCAATTCAACTTTAAAGAAGCAATGGTCATTTGACAACCTTTTTCGGTCATTGAACTTGACTTCCTAGAAGCGTTTTACATCCATAGATTTGGTGCATCACTTGTGAACGACCATAAATCAACCCCAAGTTTTAGTGGGGCTTGGCACTTTGTAGTTCCAGCAAGAGATTCCTAGACATACACATATCCAGATTAACATCTCTTTCTGTTTAACGGCGTCTTTTCTCCATATGATTAAGAGTCTGTTGGTTTGTGTGTTTACGTCGTGAGTCATGCTGCGCTGGGTTACATACCGTTTTCCGAGGCCTCCGAACCTCTCAAATCTTAGGGCGACAACTCTTGGACTACGGAGAGTACTTAATGGGTAAGCACTATTTTTTGACACGGTTAGGAGTCGAACCTGGGTTAATGGCACGCTAGAGGAACGCATTACCACTATACCACCACAGCATTCGCTGTTATTGATGAGACAGAATACTGTACATAAAGGCGGATGATTTCAGAAAACTGTGTATATTAAATCAGTTCAAGGAAAAAAATTCAACTTTAATAAAATACTTCTTCAGAAAATAACCTTAGTTATCGACAATTAATCATTTTATAATTTCTTACAAATGAGCCTGATTTTGGCGATTCATTGCCACCTTACGACGAAAGAACATTATACTTTAAGGAGTTGCGCCGAATTTGAAATATCCGCCACGGAAATAAGCTTTCATTTAACATTATAGATGTTGTTAGGTTAAAACAAGCTGCGTCATAACCAGCAAAATTTCGCCATTGAGCCAACGTATAAAAAAAGATTTCGCAACGTTTCGATAACCGTTGTTCCCTTTATCAGGCGAAGTTTAATAATGCTTTGACTTAGGAGCGGTGTACCGTGTTTTCTTTTTCTGGTAAAAAATATCAACTTGTTCAAGCCAAACGGAAGCATTGCTTTCCTGCCTTCATTGCAGCTACAGAGAGACATTACTAAATGATACCTTAAATTAAAAAAGTATCTGCTCTTTAGATAACGCAGCAATTTTCAGGAACATTTGTAACTGAAGTCAGTCGAACATGACCGAACCAATAGGAAAAAGACACAGAAAAATTGTAAATTGAAAGGATATAAATACACGCCTTATATTAAAAAAGAAAACGTACACTTTATGAACGATATAAACTTTTATCAAAGATTAGGTCGAACATATATTAAAATGAAAGAAATCGGGGAAATTTGAAATTTTTGACTAAAACTTCCCCAAAATAGTTGAAATGTTGCCATGTACGTTAATGGAAACTAAGAATTATGCAACTGACCAAATGTATCAAGATTATACGATTGATTTCTAACGCGAGTGCTTCAGCAACAAGGATTAAACTTTCGATTTGATAAGCTATGTGTTTTCAAATTCAAATTTTACCAAGCAATCTGATACACATTAGTCATGGCACAAGATAGAAAGGCAGAATGCGAAATCAGAATGATTAATTCATGAAATGCATATAGCAGGATATTCCATACGTTGCATTGCAAAAGAATTTCCTAGTTCAGATTTTGTGGGAAATTGCGTAATTTCAAATAAGATAGATAGGTAAAAATTATCCGATGAACGCCCTCTAGCACTTACAAGAAAGCTGAAAACGACTATTTTACAGATACATGATCAGTTTTCTAATCAGTATACGAAACATGACCAAAATTTGCCATATTGCAGAATGACATTCCGCAGATTTTTTGACATAAAAAATATGTCCACTGTTGAAATTTGTACTTACAGTAAAATGATTTCGATAGGCCTAGTGTCAGAGGGCGTAGGCCAAAAATAGGCAACTGCTTTTTGGAGTGACAAAACACAGTGCCAGATTTGCGTATAGACCAAGTAGGCCCTGGCCTAGGGCCCTGCAAATTTGGGGCCCTGCCGGGTACTGGTGTTATTTAAGTTCAAACGTAACTTTAATACCTATTTGCAAATGAACGAAGAATTTCCATCTTTGATAGATCAACATATTGAAAATAATCATCTTGATAAAACAGAAATTCATTATTCATTGACTCGATACTACGAACTAATTTTTTCATGAACGAACTTAGTGAGTAAATATTAAACTCTTAATAGGCCCATGCTACTGGCACGAGTAAAGATATTGAAAGAAATAAAATGATTAGTCTTAAGATAAATCTGACCAGACTCATATTAAATACATATTAAAAGTTTCAAATTTTATTCAATCAAGAGCAGTTTTTCATGCGCTTTCTTTTGATGTCAAGTTTTCACGGATCCGACGCGGGCAAGTTCTCTAAATTTGCAGTTTCCTATTTTCGAACGATTTTCTAATCATCAATATTTGTGCTATGGTTTCAGGGTTGCCATTTATTCTCAATTAGCTTCTTTTGGCTTCATATGTTTTACTACAACTAATTATTGCTAACAATTTGCTTTCATATGTCTACGTAAAGCATTGCTGAAGCTTAACTGCACTTAATAGTTCTGTACTCAGTTATTTCATTTTGGGCTGTACTCTTGTTTAAGGTACAGATTTTCTTTTTTTTACTTGACTGCTATTACTGGAAATATGGATAGAGTGGGGTATTGCTATTAGTGTTATCTACAGGGTGAAGAAAAGTTGCCAAGTCGGAGATATTGGTGTTGAATTGAAACGAAAAACTCGTCAAAAACAGCAAGTCTGGAATTTGTGAAAAGAAAAAAAAATCATACGGATGTATGAGAATAATGAAAATTTGGATAATAAAATAAATGAAAGATACAAAGAAAGAACAAAGGGAAAAATGGAGGAATGTCAGAACACCTCGGGTATGGAGGCAAGACATACGCAAATAATGAATGAGTTAAGGGATATAAAGAGTAATATGCTAGAGGACAGTAATGAAATGAAGGAAAAACATACCGAGTTGTCTGAAAGGATTGATAATATTTCAACAACGATGAACGGAATGCGTACAGCCTTTAAACACATAACGAGAGTATTTGGAATAATAATGGAAGAATATAGAAAGAATAAAAAAGAACTAATGGATCTCAAAAATGAATTGTTAAATAAAACGGATAATCTGAAAGGAACGAGTGAAGAAAACAATCATAATATTCATACACTTATAGAAGAAAATGGAAATATGACCGTAGATATAAATAACATTGATCAGTATATATAAAGACAAAATTTAGTAATTACTGATGTACCTCTACTTAAAGACGAAAACTGTGAAGAAATAATAAGTAGGATTTGTAATGATATGAATATTGAATTAAAAGAGGATGATATACAAGCTGCAAATAGACTTCGAGGAAGGGGTGAAAATATCATTGTGAGATTTACAAATGTTAAGAAAAGGAATGAAATCTGAGAAATAGAAAAAAAGAAATACATATAAAAAATGTGTCAACGGAGGAAACAGGGAGTAGACAAAACAAAATATATATATAAATGAATATTTAACGAGTCTAAACAACACTCATTAAATGAAGCCTAAAATTGCGAAATCCTGAATATAACTGGAAATATGTATGGATTTGGTGTATGAAGGGTAAAAATAAGGGAAAAAAGAAAACTCGAGATACATGAAATACATAACATCAAAGATATCGTACACCAATATGAAAAAATTGATAATATACATAATAAAATAAATAGGAAAAATCAAGAAATAAAAATGGACAGCTAGAAAAAATAAAAGACAATAAACTATTAACGAACAACTAACTCAAAATCTTCTACGTGGACGCTCAAAGCTTAAAGAATAAAATCGCAATAACTGAAGAATTAATACAAGAGAATAATCAACATGAAATGGTGATTATTGCCAATAAACATGGAAAAAGGAAGAAACCTGAATATAAACGATATTACGAAAATGCAGTGTTCAGAGTTAACAAAAAGGGAAGAAGCGTATCCATCTATGCAAAAAACGAAATCGACAATGAAATAATAGAAGCATCCTTAACCATGAAGGAAGACGTGGAGATGATAGGGGTAAAAATAAGCGATTTAAAAATTTTGGCGTTATATAGACCACCACAGGGATATATAAATAATTTCCTTATGAACCTTGAAAATAAACTAAAGATCCTTCAAAATACTTTCATAAATAAAATATTGGTCATAGGGGATTTTGATATCAGAATGGAAAATGAAAATTTAAACAAAAGAAAATAATTAGACCTCATGGAATCATTGGGATTTTAAAATAAAATAAACGAACCAACAAGGGTAGATGATAGATCACAAAGCATAATAGATTTATGCTTTGTAAACACACAGACTTAATAAAAAATATTAAAAATTCATAAAAGTGATAATAAACCAATACTAATAAAATTGATAAATGAAAAAATTCCTAAACGACAAAATATAAAAACAAGAAATTTTTCCAGGAGCAATATCGAAAATTTTCCTAAATTATTAATAGATATCAATTGGAAAATACTAAATAATATATCTGGGGATAGATTGCACGATACATTTATGGATACATTGAGGATTACATTACGAAAAATGTTTTGTATATAAGGAGATCAAAACAACAAAATACTTAGATAAACCATGGTTTGGAAAACTAATAAAAAAATGTAAGTATGCAAACAGTATTAAATAGATTTTGGAACAATGTAACGCAAAAAAAAAACAAAAAACAAGAAATAAAAATTGAAAATAATATAATGAATTTAGATCAAATACATGGATTTAAAATTTTGATAATGATATTTAATCGAATAAAAAAAGGGAAGTATATTGAGGACATAAATATAGAAAATAAACCAAATATGAACAATAGTTGATCAAGGAAAACTTTAAAAATTATAAAATAAAAACAAACATGGGTTCCGGTAATATAAATTATTACGGCATTAAGATGTGGAATTCATTACCAAACGAAATAAAAAATATTACGTCAGAAACTGAATTTAGAAACAAATTAAGAAGACTAATTATAAGAAATGAAACTTAAGCCAGTATATGGAGAGAGGGAATTAACCTTAGGTTTTGCAACTCTTCCTCCATGTACAGGATTGACAAAACTGTAGTATGGAATATAAAGTATTGTACTGTATTCTTCCACCCTAGGGGCCGACAAAACCCTTAATTCATCGCTGACGACAAGAATTTTAATTTGAACCTTTTTTTGTTTTTTACAGCGCACGGTCAACAAAAGTAATACTGTGCCGGAATGTACAGTGGACTCCGAACCTCTTAAAGCCTAGGAAACGAAACTTCGGGTTACAATGAGTAATTAATCGGTAAGCATTCCTTTTATTGACACCGTTGGGAGTGATAGCCGGGTAAACGGCATGCTAGAGGGACGTGTTACCAATGTTCCACTAAAGGGCCTTTTGACAGGCTAGCTGGAAACAAATGCAGAAAGATATTCTGACATTTCTGAAACTTTAGCAAGAGAAGAGGGTTCTGTTATAGTACAGTTCGGAGTTAGTGAACACGTTAATACGTTGCCCTTCCCAATTTTAAGTTTGAATTTTAAAGCTTATCAGGGTATCCTGATTCGCCATCCTATAGAATTTGTTGACCAACTGTACGGTATAAAGTACCAATTTTAGCAGGATAATGCTCATGAATATACTGTACGTGCTTCGTATTAATGATTATCGACGAATGTTGTTCCAGTTGTGGATGGGTATGCATGCTACCCGATTTTAACGCCAAGAAAAATACGTGGAGGGTAATTCCATATGCAGTTTATAAAAATATGTAAAATTTGAATGATATTTAGGATCTGAAAAACATCCTTACTGTAGATCGACTCATACCTCAAATGAGCAATGTTTAAAATTGGTAAAATACATGCCGGCACGTGTGCTTCAAGAAATAAGGTAAGTCTTGTAATTTTATTGGTTAGTACTATTTTCCAGTTGTGTTTTCACTTCCACTGCAGAATATGGCTCTATCGTTTTGGAACATTGTTTTAGCCAAAATTTTAAGAATCTTTACGTTTCCTTTACAGCTCTCTCTTTGTTATAAATTATGTTACTTATCTTTTCTGAAACATACAATAAGTTGTATAAGCTCTAAGTTTACATCATTTCTTTCTTCTGCAGTTTTCCTATTGATATTTTCGTTTTGAAAGATATTTTATGGTCACCTGTATTAGAACAACAGTTAGCTATCAATGTTCTCTCGTTAAACTAAAAGTCACACGCATCGGCACTTAACTGCTTTCTAAGTAATTCAAAACTTGAACTGCATTTCCTTGTAAATTAAAAAAATCTAGAAATTCAAGATAGTTAGAAATAGTTATTATCTTGTAACACAACATTTTAAATTACCGCTCGAGATAATGGCACGGGAAGTGTTAATTAACATAGGTGGCGCTTATTTCCCAAATGATGAAAATTTGGAAAATACCGGAATTCCAAGGTATCTTTATTTGTGGAAAAGAAATTAACAAGGTTTCGTTTGAAGTCAGAACGTTTGAAATTTTTATGAAACTGTTGCTGTTCCCGAAATTTTCATCTTTCTCCTGGAAATAAATTGTTATTTCTGTTGTTCAGAAATGCTATTATATCTACAACTTTAGCAAAATTAATTGCCTTAATAGCTAATGCGACAAACTTTGGAAATTTTGGAAAATGAGAGACGAGATTGGTAATTAAATGCGATGAATAGCTAATGCGATAAACACTGGAAATTTTTGCAAATGAGGAACAAGATTGGATAATACCGTGAATGCCATTTGTAAAAATTTGGTCTTATAGGAAGTTTGTAATTATTATCCATGTGTAATATGTATGCGAGGCTTTCATTACCTCATACTTAATTCTGTAATAAAAGTAGAACAGTTATAAAGTTCTAAATTATTCTGCTTAAAGTTTTCAAAATCGTAAATACAAGAAACAATAAAAGCAATGGTAGAGCAATGATTGTATCGTAATCTGCATTATATTTAACTATTATCAATTTTTAGATAAAGGTATTTCTTTCTTCCACGTAGACGCGCTGTGATTATTATGCCAATTATTACATCGTCGTCGTTATTACATTTTACCATTATCAATTTTTAGAGAAAGGTATTTATTTCTTCCACTTAAACACGCCTTGCCTGGGTGGCGCAATCGTATAATACATTCAATTAAACCGCCGTTAATCCGGCTTAACTGCTATTCAATCCCCCCACCGCCAAAAGAAGTATCATTTGGCGACTAACTGTTCACTGAAAGACGGGAGTTGGCACTCTAGGTTGTAAGAGGTTTTGATTCCTCGGAAACACGCAGGCCCAATTCCCCCACGGTATCATAGTAGCCCGGGGTTCGATTGCCTTGGCCAAAGAGGTTCCGATTCCACCGAAAACTGCTGTTACCTTCGCATTATGGCCATTTTTTTCTTGCATCGTATAAACACAAACATCTCTCTTTTTATGGCATTTCGTTTTCACGTTAATCCTACACGTTTTCTTATTTCATACATTCATTCTGTGAGAAGACTTTTGGTTGGTATTTCATAATCTGATGTGATTATACAGAGGTGCTTACCAGAGCAACTGAGAGAAAATCATAGAGAACAACATATCCTCGAACGAATTTGAACATGAAGAAAAGAACATGAAGAAAAGAAGGATAAAATGACTATAAATCTGTAATTCACGTTTAAAAAATCCAGTGATATTGCAATGGATATAAAATGGTTGAATATGGTGAGGACATTTTTAATGTATAATATGGAAATAGGAAGTTTGATAAGCACATGAAGTTTCCCCGATACAGATGGGAAACAGCAGAAAAATGAATTCAACTAGGTAATTATACTAACGATGAAAATGAAGCTATTTGGTAGATTTTAAGGAAAATGTATTTTTTTATTTTATATCGCGTAACTTTTAGCAAATTTTGGGCTAAATTGGTAATGAGACATAAAAAAATCAAAAAGTATAATTTAGCTTATACATATGCTAAATTTATTTTTCCCGTTTAACAGCGTTAAAGAGGGCAAGTTTATCTTCATAATAGTAAAATTAAGAATGTTTAGGAAAGTAAGATTTTTTCACAATAAAAAAAATAAATAAGCTGACTAGAGTTCCATTTTACTGCTTAAAAAGTTTAAACAAGGTAACGGAGAAAAAAATAGCGATATACTGAGAAATGCTGAACTTCCAAAAAAAATGAACAAAGGATTACTTTTTATAAAAAGTCTTTTGTACTTTTTGTTTTACACTACATTAAGCCTGTAAAAATATCAAGTCTTTTGCTTCAATGTAATTTTTTTTGAAACGGTTATCAAAAAATATATCTTAAATTATAATAAGGGGATTGGGTCAGGAAAATAGATTGTGCAAAGTTTGCACACTTTTCAAAAAAGCGTACGGCTCCCTTTTTTCGTTTGGTTTTCTTAAAGCTTGCATGTAGTTTTTCTTTTTTAGAATGTGCTTCAATTTGTGGATCCTTACATAATGCTAATTTTAATAATAGATGTTTGTCACAGAAATAGTGAATCTTTTAAAGATATTAATATAAGGAGAATAAATTGGGCGTAAGCTATTGCTTAAAATGAAATTTCATTCCTTTTGAAATAAAAGGCAGTGTAGGATAGTACACACTCGTACACTAACTTATTTGATTTAAAATATTGTGTGAATTCGCTCCGCACAAATTTTACAAGTTATTTTTGTACACAGACGGTTGTCTTTAGTTTCAACGCCAAATACCAAGATTAAACGGTTACATTCGGCGTAGCACTACGTAAAATATATATGAAATATTAGTGTTATGCAGTCGAGAACTTCTAGATCCTTCGCTTCATCGATTAACTTGGTTTGTAAATTAATTCCAGTTTATTTATTTCCCGCCAACAGGAGGCGCTGCTGTCATATAAAAGAGGAGCATGAGATGGCAATACTCTGCGTTTACTTAGAGTTTACTTTAATCGATTCCTACCGAAACGCAGAGACGGCTGTCAGAAATGCGTAGAAACCCTTGAACTATCCTCAAAAACTACGCTCTGTAACGTTGATGTTATTAATGTAATTCTAGGAGGCATGATATGATATTTTCTTATAAAAATCATTTCACCCTTAAAACGTATTTTACAGACATTGTGCATCCCATTTCGGTGGAAGTGATTATTTTTTTTGTGGTTTTTTACAGTGCTAAAGCTTTCGCTTTCAGGCTCGAGTCACAGTGGTACCAAAAATAGGAAACGCTCACCGACTAACTGCACGCTGTAGTTCTGAGGTTGGTTCCCGAGGACCTAAAAGGCTCACATTACTTAGAAAAATGTAGGATCACTTCTTTATAACGGTAATGCATTTGTCTATCGTGCTATAAACCCGTGTTTGATTTCCAATGGTAGCATAGAAAGCGTGCTCTTTTTTGCCACCGGAGAAAAGGACTTACAATGTTAGTTTGCTTGGCTGTAGGAGTTCAGATTTCTCGCAGAACAGTAGGTCTTGCATTAGTATGCCCTTTGCTGTCCTTGCGCTGTAAATTTACACATATTTTCTTTACCTTAAATGAAGTACAATAAAATGAAATGTCCACAGCTTTTTGCAACCGGATTTATACTAAAAAAATGTCCAGTAAGTATGTTTCAACTTTCATTTGTATCATTTTGGAGTGCTTTTATATCAGAAGGTTGTGTGCATTCAGACGAAAAATAAACGTTTGAAGTATTTTGTTTTACTTGACTTATAGAAACGTCTAATTGTAAAAGTAAAGTTTGAACGTGAAAAAAAGTTAGTTTTTTTAATAGATGCGTTTTTGTAGCATCCGTAATTGGAATCCTTTTCATTAAATTCTTAGGACTAATTTTATGTACAAAACTCAAGTAAAAACACTTTGAGTGAACGTTTGAAAAAGTTAAAAGGTTGAAGTCAATAAAAAAATAAACATTTAAAAATTGCACGACAAACATTTTAAAGAACATGCTTACTTAATCTAGATACACATACATTACCGAGACCTTAAGGAAGATCATTAATTTGACTGATATTCTTCGTGGTTATCATTTACGTTGTTTAGTCAGCCGTCTAAGTTATTTAATGACATCATGCGATTCATGTTTTTGTATATATTAAAAACGATGTTTTGTCAGCATAACGCTATGGACTTTTGTTTAATATAATATAATAGAAACGAAATCTAACAGTAAAGCTGATAAAATACAGCATGTAATATATATATATATAATTTCTTCTATTAACAAATTTCAAAAGACCGAGAAAAAAAGGTCGTTAATCAGAAAGGTCCGTTAATCGGAATGTAATTTTAATTAATTAATGACTGTAATATTTTACTTGGCTTCTTTCATTATCTCAGGTTTAGGAATGTTAATACATTTGATAAATGCATTAGAGCGTTTAGAAATCGTTATTATCATTTAAATTAAAACTTTCAATTTAATAACGTAATGTACAGTACAAAAATAATAGAATATATTATAGTAATGAAACGATGACTCATAAATCTTTTTTTTTTCTATTCGGAAAAAAAAAATCCAAAGAGTCAATAGCCTTGGTTTCGGTTGTGTTTATGGAGTATTTGTTTCTATATTTTCGAAAAGTTGAAACGAACTGATTTCTATGTCAAATGAGACGTAAAATGCGTAAAATATTTAGAGCATCCCTGATTTCTCCAAAACCTGAAAGTGGGGCGGGTAGTTTGTCCTCTGTTTCTATTCCACTATATCTTCATCTGAATCAACCAGTTTTCCTTTTACCGTTTCGTCATAAATTTGATCCAAAATTCTTAATTCCGTTACTAAAACATCTTGATGACATAAGGATAAACAAAATTAACCGTCGGTAAAAAATGGGGTCGTTAATATGAAATAAATCAACAACTACGAAATATTTGCCAGGATCACAAAATACGGCCATTAAACAGAAACAGTCGTTAATTATAAGGGATTGAAAGACATTACTATATATATATATCTGAAAACACATTTATAGAATAAATATATAGAAAAAAGCTTTTAAATGATAAAAACACAAGACTGTGAAATGTGAAATATAATACCATTGTGAAATTGCGCATGATGCTGCATGATTCCAACAAAGATCTGAAAATTAAAAACACTTTAAGTTGAAACATGGAGAACAATGAAAAACATTGAAAAATACACAAAATAATTTTACTTACATGCTGGACGATATATGAAAATCCAAAGCGTGTTCTTGCATATTATATAATACACATTTGTTTTAAATTAATAAATTAAATTGTAAACGGCAAAAAGTAGCTGGCTACTTCCATGATAAAAGTAAATGAAATAAAGTTAAGATCCTTCATGCTTCCTTTTCTGTTCCCACTTCAGACGACTTATATGACATCATGTATCCATTCGGAGAGGCTTCCTGTAAGTGGTGTTGCTCTGTTTCATATTACACTTCATCTGAATCAATCAGTTTTCCTTTTACTGTCTTGTCATAAATTTGATCCAAA
>QLNU02015360.1:233989791-234027827 GCA_006491805.2 Dysdera silvatica
AGCATGATGGATATGAGTTCGGTTATAACGAGCATGATGGATATGAGTTTAGTTATAACAAGCGTGATGGATAGGAACTGGAATAATATATGATGGAATAATTAATTAATAATAATATTTAGAAGTAAATTACAACTCGTCAAATTTCAATTCTCCAAATTGCTGTATTCAACTCGCCAAAATTTATTGGAAAAAGCAAAAAAAAAAAAAATATTCAACGTGCTTTTTAAAACCGACTTCACATCCATCATGATCGTTATAACCGAACTGGTATCCATCATACTCGTTATAATCGAGTTTATATTCATCATGCTCGTTGAAAGCGAGTTCATATGCATCATGCTCGTTAAAACCGAGCTCTGGACAGGAATAACCGAGTAGATAACTTGTAGGGCAAACGGTGTCCGGTAAACGACACGCTTCCGGCAGGCCATACTGCTAGCAGAATTAACAACAGATAGACCAAAAACGTCCTAGAATGGATTTCACTGGATACTATACGCCCGGGGAAACGGCCAAAGATTAGATGGATCGATGAAGCTATTAAATTTATTGGACCAAATTGGTAGCAAAAAACCCAGGATCGACGTGGTTGAAACGTACGGAGGAGGCCTTCATGCTGCAGTGAATTAACAACGTCTGAAACGATGATGATGATATATATTAATGTAAGTTTAATACTAGTGCATTAAAACGCCGTTTTTAGCGCCAAATAAAATTCCCCAGCAAGAAATTTCTCCACAAAAATACCTCTATTTTACGGTCTGTCCTCCATCATGAAAAATTTTTTTGTCTGGTGAGTGTCCGGTAATGAGAGATTTTATTGTAATAGGCAAAATGTAAGTTCCCTTGCTTGGTCCATGCAAAAAAAAAAATAATAATGTGAAAAGAAGACGCGATCACATAAGTATATTGTAAAAATCGAGATAAAGTGTTTATTGCGAATTTTTACAAGTGTACGACTTTTATTTTTAAGGGAGAAATTTTATTTAAAGCACAGGATTAGCTTTTTTTGCAAGGAAAGAAAAAAATTAAGTTTTTTTAATGCTTCTGCAATTCCTTTTTTTGAAAGGTCACCTTAATGTAATGCTAAGTAAAGGGAATTTGAGAATAAACGAAATGCCGAAGGAAAGGAATTCGTGCTCTGCGTCATTTTTTCTTTTTCAATATATAAGCGAAGGGACGCAAGGTCTACTATCTATTTTGATTTCGTTGCAAATATAACGGCCATTTTTCAAGAAAATGCTTTACATTAAAGGATACCAAGCATTCATAATTTTTAAAAACACAACGTAAGTTTAAACGTTTTATTATTTGGAGTAGAATAAACTTTTGAATGATATTTGTAATATAATATCAAGCGTGTTTCAACATGTTTTTCCAGCTGAAACAAAAGCAGTTAGGTTTGAATTTTTTACGAAGTGGGCCATTTGATTTGAATGGTAATGAGAATTCAATGAGATATATGCTTAACAAAATTCGATAAGGTCTTGATAGAAACGTTTATCCATTTTACCTGCAAGGTAAGTACCAGAAATCATCTGAAGTGAGGTCATTTTTCATCAAGATCAAAACTGATACTTCGAAGTCCTAAATATATTCTATGAGACCAAGATAGCCTAGGAAGTTTTAATTTCCCACCCTCGTTAAGATATCACATATAACGTGTGGTATGTTATGAAGTGAGACTATGCTTCAACAGACAATGTTTTATTAGATAATTCTGCTGTTATACGATTAATATGGGATTGTCCCAACTACGGTGGCAGTGCGGGACCAACATTTTGGGAAAATATTTAAGCTAAAAATTTTAAAATAATTATTTTAATAAAAAACCGACATTCACTCAGTTTTACATTTCCTTAGATCTCACGGGGATTTAGACTGCTTAGGGACTTGAATGTTAAGCTTTACTAGCTTTATATTGGATTTATCTCTGAATAATTGAGATTTCTGCTCCAAGCTTAATTAATAAAAGTATTAGCATTGGCTAAATACAGTTATTAAAGTTTCATGTGGCAAGAAGCATTATCTTTTTTCCTTACAATATAATTCTGCACTAGATTTCTTCGGATAATCTTCCTCCGGATAATCATCAAACACCCTCGACGGATATGCTCCAGTATCGGGATTTATTTCACCAGATTATTAAGACCCAATGCTCCATAGACCAAACCAAAAAGGGCAGAATATTGTTTTCTTCAAATACTCAGGAGAAGTCCCAACTTAATTAGCGAGGAAAGGGAAAATGAAAAAAAAGAATATGTAAGTTTTCAAGAATACGGAAAGAAACGACCAGCATTAACTGCAAGAATTTCAGCATACTAACCAATATTTTATATGGTGCCATTGAGATTTTAAAAAGACCTAGAAAATGCAGCAGAATTCAATGTCTACAGTGATAAATATCGTCATTAACTTTGGATGCCCGTTGTTTGCAAAAAAAAATATTAAATTCTTCCCGCATAATTATATTCACTTTTTACAGATTTAAATTTTGTAGCTGAGTATCATCTTTTAGATTTTAGCTACCTGCGTATCGTGCCTTGGCGAGTAGCTGAATGAAACTAAGTAAGACATTTCAAACACTATTTTGTTTAACAGAGTTTCAACTAGTGTTCAAGAAAAAAATCCTCAAATAAGGCTTGAACAGTCCTAATGCAAAACGTTAAGTAAAATGAAGATCTGTTGTCACAAAAACGCTCAGAAAAACCCTTCTTTAAATAGATCAATGAGCATTTTGAATACTTCACATTTTCTTGCAAGTTTTTTTGGATTAATATTATTATCTTGCAGTGTCTTAAACGTTATGCTTCAAGGCACCTTGAGTTCTTTTCACCTTAGGACATCATAATGGATTATATAGCACGGTTTTTTGACTGAAACGTATGCATGGTATATATGGTAAGTATTAAAGCAGTTATGCCATATTTATATATTGTAAAAAAACCAGTTCATCTCGGTATAAATCTACTTAGACTGAATAAGGTCTTTGACTTTCAGGAAATGTAATCGTAAAATAAACCTAAAATATTATTTTTACATCTTCCGTTTTAAACTACAAGTAAAGAGTGCTTGATTATAAGAAAAAGGCGAAGTAAGTCGATGAATAGATAGTTCTATTCCTCCTCCTTTTCGCTAAGTTGTTTCCAATTCTATTCAACAGCTAATTGCATTTCCTTTTCGAAACCTTCGTGAGGGAAATGTGGACGAAAGATTATAGAACATATTCTTTGTAAGATATTATTACCCTTCACAGGGATAACACAATTGCCAAATATTGGTCAACACACAAAGCCACCGGGGCGAGATTTTTGTGAGTTTTTCGTGGGGGATTTTTAATCCGGGATGAGGACGGCGTCTCTTTTTCTCCTAAAACAAAAATAGCTCTAGTTTGAGCTACTAATACGTGGGTGTCAAATTTATTTGTAATATATTCTTTGTATAAAAAATTTAATTATTCGGTTGGGGGATATTTAGCGAAATCGCAAACATACTTTAAAAGTTATGTGCTGCTGTACGCAGTCGTATTATTACTTGGTATTTTTTCAATGATTATGAAAGGATTGAATAGCTAATGAGGCCAGTACCTGCAACTATTTAATGATATTTTAAAAACACTTACATATAGCATTGAAATCGAACAAAATTAATAAATTATATAAGTTTGCGAAGAACACAGTGATTAGTAAATAAATTATGAAAAATGCCCAAAAAAAAACTTACAAATAAGCTCAACTGAATTCGATATTTTATGCCTTCAGTTTTCAATTTTATTACAAGCAATACAATTACTACTATAAACAACGAGTTACAAGCAATACATTTAAAAGGGTTGTGAAAATTGAATTCCATTACTCCGTGCATTTTAACAGTCAAGATAGTCTTTTCTGACTCATAAGAGTTCGTTTGTTTGGATTTTTTATGGCGCAAGAGCATCTGGGCTATACTGCGCCACATAAAAGTCTAAAAAGAAAAGAATTACCCACGTATTCCGGTAGGATTCGAACTAGCAAACTTTGGGTCTACGGCCCAAAGTTATCAGCGCTAAGCTAATGAGTACAGCTCGAAGGATTGTGGAAATGTTTAGATAACTTAAAGGAACGGAAATTCACATTTTTACGTGACTAGCCTTTTTAACGTTTTTACCCTCGTGCAGTCAAGTGAACAAGTTCTATAAAGGAACCACGTTTCAAAACGAAATATGGGAGCGAATTTTTAAGGCAGAATGCCGTGTTGTGATTGTAAGATCCCGTTGAAGCAATCATCCAGTCGCAGCTAACTCCAGAAATCTGCAGTAAAGATGAAACGACACACTGCGCAAAATATTAAATAAAATAAAACACATTAACACAGTTAAAATAAATACGATGGTTTATAGCTATTTCGGAAGCGCGTTTAGGCTTCCTTCTTCAGAACCCTAGTTACACTAATGTGGCACACGTGCTAGAAAAACTATCGATGCCAAATTGCTAGTCCAAAATTAGTTCGGGTAAACCAGTTGTGGGTCCGTAGCCGCGTCTTTTGCTATGGGACGAATGAAGTTTCTCCAAATAGAGGACATGGAATTGAACGGAAGCTGATCGTTAACAGTAGAAGAGGAATGCGAAAGAATATGGAAGGCTTCAAAGAAATTGAGGTCGGCTGGTGAAGAAACTTTCTCTATTAGATGGGCCTTGTCGAAAGAAAATTTGTGGCCAGCTTCCCAGGCGTGTTTGGCCAAAGCAGATTTTTCCAGTTGTTGTTTACGCACGTAGGCTTCATGCTCTTTAAGACGAAATCGAAGGGCCCGACGTGTTTGACCAATATAAACACGATTACACTGGCATGGAATGGAGTAAATTCCAAAATAATTGCAATCAGGAATAATATCCTTGAGTTTGGAATAACCGAGTTTATTGATTGGAGTAAAAGTGACCTTGAAATTAAATTTACGGAGGATGGAAGCAATTTTTGAAGAAATTCGTGGAACGAAAGGAATGCTGATAAAATTACAAGGAGAGGAATCAATCAAGAGTGTACTGCACAGCTTAGGTCTAGTGAGTTTCTTCAAAGCGTCGTCAATAATGGTAGGATTGTAACCACGATCTCGAGCGATGTCAAGAATATGGTTAAGTTCAATCTTGAGTAATTCTTCAGATGATGACAATTTTAGAGTACATGAGACCAAACCTGTAGAACGTGCTTATCGTCTAATTTTGTGGATGGGCGGAAGCAGCATGCGGCGTTTGGCTAACAACAAAATGTTTCCGATATACGCTGGTTTGGAACCCGGACGGCGATCTATGTACCAAAACGTCCAGGAAAGGCAATGAACCGTTGTTTTCTTCTTCCAAAGTGAATTGTATGTGAGGGTTGACGGAATTGACGACGATTGATTGCAAACGATTGTTCGACGATGATTGCAAACGATTGTTCAGATCTCTCTACAATTCTCACCACCTTAAATATCTTCTACTATCAGGTCAGGTACTCTTACCAACTGAACTACAAACTAAATCGCCCTTTCTTTTCTTTACGAACGTTTCACCATCTAACCATGCCATAACATCGGCGTTACTATTACTACGCCTAAAAAAGTTGATAAAAATTGTTTCTTAATTTAATCTGCGTAGTGTTCGACTTGTATAAACATTCTAACCATGCAGAAAAAACTTTATTAAACATGTAATAAAAAAATAATTAAGTTTCAAGCTATTGCAGTTTCGACGCAAGTAAGGTTTGAACTTGTATACTTCATTTATGAACTGTCTGTATGTTTTATAAACTAATTACTTAATACTTCTTACTAATAACTTTAGCTATATATAATATTAAAAATCAATAATTAACGTCCAAATTTCGCAAAACTACAAACGAGACTTTATTATGGAGTAAAATTTGCATAGCTTAATTTAATTTTCATATATAATGTAAAACACTTGAGAGCAGCTTTAAATTTTTGTTTTCGAGGACATTTTTCCAAAATTTCCACCCCTGATGTTATTTTGTTGTTTGTGGCTTTTATGAAGATAACATTTCATTTTTCTAATTATATCTTCTTTTTCAAAATATTCCCTCAGTTACGCACATTTATAATTAGGCTTACAATTGTTAATTTACACGCTGATAAACGAAGCAAAAGCCTCAGGAAAAATGCCATTTATTTGAACATCGTCTTTTGTACAATTGTATCATTTATGAGAATTTCCCTTTTTGGTATACTATAAATAAAAAACTCGGAGAAAGACTCGCCGAATACTAAAATTCTTAATCAGGCCATTATTAACCTTTTTTTTTTTTTTTTTTGAAGTAATCTCCGTAGCTCTGGAATTTCTATTCTTATTACCAGTGACTAGGCAGAAAGTTCATAAGGGAGAGGGTTATAGGCTTAATGGGAGGGATTACAGAGCTACAACTCATATATTCCTGTGTTAAATATACAAAATTTCATTGCGATGGGGGTTACAACCCCCAAAACTCCCCCCCGGCTACGCCTCTGCTTACTACCCTTCTACGCATGGCTGGATATGGATAATAACATGGGATCAGAAGTTACTAACTTTGAAAACCAGATTACTTTAATAGACGTATGTTGTTTAAATTATTTTTAATGAATAATTTTTTGGCGTATACGCCTACGAAATCTTGCTAGAGCCGTTTTCGTAAAAAAAAAAGAGATACCGTCCGAGCCCGGTGTTGAACCGGGGAGCTTCCGTATGAACCGAAGTGTCCTAACCAATTAGGTTACCGGGACACGAAAACGATGCTCCTTAACTTCATGTGTAAGGTTTACAAGATACCATCATCCTTCGTAGGGTTAACGCAATTTCCATATTTTCCGGATATTAGTTCGATATAGTAAATAACAAAGAAAGGTATTTTAATAATGATATGTAACATTTTCTATGAAGGGGTTCCTTTAAATATTTATATTATTTTAGAAGTTCTTTAAGGGTAGAAGGGCTGAGAAACCCTATTCTAGACTTTCCAACGATTTCGCTCTTTGTCACACACATAATGTCACACATTCTTTAATAAAAGCGCACAAAGACTACAACAGTTAAAACGAAATATTGAAGTTTAAAATTCAGTTGCCAATTGTGTTTATACTATACCAATTTTAGCAAACAGTATTCCTTACATTAAAATATATGGTTTTAAGTATTGTAAATCAATACAATTTCCACCGCCTCCACGATGCATGGTTTAAACTAGAAACTGGCATTTAAATAGGAAAGAGACATGTAAAATTGCTTTGTAGTCAACTTAGCGACTTCTGAGTTGTCAGATAAACGTTGAGTTTGAACTTTTAGCCTGAACTCATTCGGATGAAAGCGACGGAAATTACATTCTGATATATTACTAGGTTTGTATTATCATTTGCATATAGTCATTTGATCTATTGTAATAGTATATGGGTAAATTTAAGTAAGACTAATACAAAGAAAATTAAATCATTACAAATTAAATTTTTAAAAATAATTTAAAAAAAATATAAGTTTAGATCATAATACATTATTTAGTGTGTATAATATCAACATATAAGATATACGAATATTGTATACTAAAGTTAATGCTTGAAAAAATAAAATAAACATATAGATAGCATGGAAATGTAGGGTTATGGCAATAGCGGAAATTCCAGAAGTAACGATTCATATGGAATTCCAAAAATTAGGACAGAATTGTATAGAATACACGAGTATTAAGAAATGGCACATCATGCCTAATATTCTTAAGGAAATCAATAATATCGAGTTGCTTAAAAAGAAACTGATGGCATGTTTGATAAGGGGAGTTTTTGCCCTGACCAACTGACAGGGTCTTGAACCAGTTAAATCGTATAGTTTTTACTGTGAACCCATTTGCAGATTTTGTGTGATTTCTGTTTGTTAACTGCGAAATTATGTATTTCATAATTGTAAATATATATTTTGTAGTCGAAATATAGAACTATTGTAACCATTGTGATAAATTAATAAAAATTGAAATGAATTTAATTTCTTAGCAATCTCCCATTCCCTTAAAAATTGAAGCTTATTTATCACACATGGCCTTGATTCGATTCCATATGAAACATGTTTTTTTATTGTCTTATATATCATAAAAAAGTTAGTTACGACCATATATTGTTAACGCAGAAAATTATATCTTATTGCTCATTTTTCATACATATATCGCTGCTGAATTTTTTATGGACAGATAATTTTTGAGTATATATGCTTAAATGGGTGAACTGATTCATCGCTTTGATTTGGTTAGTTGGTTTTATTTTTATGACGCAAGATCAACCAGGGTTATTCTGCACCAGACGAGGTGAGATCTTACACAATTTTAAGAATAAAATAAATAAAAAATACAAAGGTAAAAATGCATTAAATGTACAATGGAGGAAAATAATGTAAAAATATTAGATGAGATTTAAAAACCCAATATTAGATAAAAAGTTAAAAATTATTTCATGATTAAAAGAGTCACATAAAATGTCATGAAGGGTAAAATTATTTTGGTTAAAAGATGATGAACGTTGCTGGTTAAAATTTGAGCCAATGGTTAAGACATGTAAAACATTTGATGGTTGGTTCACCACATGTGGCACACATCGGGGCGTCACGGTTTTAGTTCTTTTTATTAACGTCAAAAATTGTTATCATATTACATAAAAATTGGGAGGTGGGTTTGATATTAATTTATGGACAGTAGAGTTACTAATAATTTCGAGATGCAAAAAATGTTTTTGAACCACTGGAGAGAAGAGTTTATTTTTTCTTTTAAAATCGATGCATTCCGCCTTTATGGATTTTTCTCTATACCAAACGAGAGCCTCGAGGGCTGAAGAGAACTTCTATTTCGATCTGAAATCAGAATCTTCGCCTAAACACACACCATACTGTTAGAAAAATTCAAACATAGGCATGATTTAGTACCAAACTTAACAACAAACATATCGATTTTTATTCGAGTGGTGTGTTAATTACCATAAAAATTCCAAAGTTAAAAGGAATAGAAATGTAGAATTTTAAAACCTGAAGTATAAGCCGTTTAAGCCAACAGGATTTGCTTATTTTGTGCTCGTCGGTATAATTTTTGACATCTGATTATTGCAAAGTATATCCTAGAATCTTTGAAAGATTATACCACAAATATTTATATTTTTGCCTAGCTCTATAATTATCTATTTTACGTACATTCAAATGGCATGGCAAACAGAGACAGAAATTCTGTAACTACTAAATTAGACCTTTAAATTTACCGAAATTTCGTCACATTTTGTTCAAAAAATAGTCCCAAATTGACAAAAGTCTATTAGCACGTCTAGCACGTTCTATACTTAGCAGGAAAATCACTATTTGATAATAAATAATGGTTTATATTTGCCAAACAGTGTGTGGAAATTGATATTAAAACCGAACTTCGAAATTCTAATTATTATGTCTATTCCATCTTGCCTACTAGCGTGAGGGAACAAAAGTTGCAAAATTTAAAGCTGAAAGATATGAATAAAATATAAAAATATAAGGAAGGTTTTCACAAAACAATCTTCGTCGGAAATTGAAAATACTCCAATATTTTCTTACTTCGCTACTGCAGCGAATCAATTCCATTATTTTCTCTACGTGGTATGAATACTGTCTGAAATAAAATTAATATTATTCAGCAAGATTTTAAATTTTAAAATACAAGTCTTTCAGGGGAAATATATATATCCGTATTTTAAGATCATGTTCAATAATTTTGTAGAGGAAACAAAAATACAAGTTGACAACATTGAGCTAGAAATTGCTGATTCATATATTTACCTTGGCCAGCTGATTTCAATGGATGGCAACATTATGAAAGAACTCAACAGACGTATTAAACTTGGCTGGAGTGCATTTGGAAGAAACAGTTTTATCCTGAAGGGGAAATTGCCTTTGTGTCTAAAAAGAAAGGTCTTCAACCAGTGTGTATTGCCAGTCCTCTCTTATGGATCAGAGACATGGAGTCTAACAGTTGGAGCAATACGAAAGTTACAGACAACGCAAAGGAGCATGGAGAGGTGCATGCTTGGAATAACTAGGAGAGATCGAAAAAGAAACACTTGGGTGAGAGAGCAAACTAGAGTAGAGGACATCATTGTTAAAGTAAAAGGGCTGAAATGGCGATGGGCTGGGCATATTGCAAGAAGAACTGATCAACGATGGACAACAGAAATTCTGAACTGGATTCCAAGAGACCACCGAAGACCTAGAAAACGTCCTCAAACTAGATGGGTGGATGAAATAAGAAAACAGGTTGGGGTGACGTGGAAGCGAATTGCTCAGGATAGACTTGTGTGGAAAGCATTTGGAGAGACCTTCATCCAGCAGTGGATAGATAATGGTTGAATATGATGATGATTTTAAAATACCTTTGTACTCACTCTTTAATATACTTTACGCCATACAAGGGACGTTTCAACAGATACAGGCATAAGAGTACACTTTTAAACTCGTTTTATTCCAAAGTTTTAATCCTAATTCTTAGAGTTCTTATTCCAAAAATTTAAGTTCATCCAGTACGGTTAGATCAATGCAGTAAAATAAAAGATTTCTTCGCCGATACGTAGAAAGTAAATCAACTTCTATGCAAAATACTTTGCTTTTTTTTCTTTGTAAACAAGATTCCGATTTCCACTCGTTCATCGTATTTAGCTTAGGACCCTTATATTTCGCATGGTCTCTTACACGCGCCACAGAAAATTCTCTTCGTGAATAAATGATCCAGGCTCAGAGGGACGGAAAAAACAATTTAAACGGAATGATTTATTCAGATAACCCAGTTAGATATAAAAACAAAGATTTGCATGAATCAGCGAAAAGGCAGCCTATGAATCGAGTCATCAGTCACGAAATATAAATGATTTGGGCGGTTTAAAGTGAGCGCTAATTTTCATAGATGCGAGCATTTGGTGAAAAGCTTTACCAGATAAACGCAGAGCACTTTCAATGTACCGTTTTCTGGGTATTTTCTTTGTCGTCATAAGCTTTACGCATGAAATATGTGTCTGCATCAATTAGAAACGATAATTCTTTGGAGTTTGTAAAAAACTGTAGTTTTAAATAATAATCCGCTTTACCAAAAACATATATTTATATGCCCTAAAAATAATTTAATTCTCTAAATAAATAGAAACAAAGTTTTATTTAGTTATGGATATATAACGGAATAAACTTCATTTGGCGGATATGTGCCAAAACAAAAATCCAAACACGTAATATTCATGAAGCAGAATGCATAAAATTAAATTAAGAAAACGAATTGAAGTTAATATGTACATTTAGAATTCATAAACATAAATATGATGATTAGTTAAATATCTGTCTAGGCAGCAGTGAGTGAAGGCGAAGTTTGAGATTAAATTATGAACGCTTACAAATATTGCTCAAAATAAGCTTTGCATAAAAATAATAAGCATTTCCCAGATTTAGAATTCGTATTTTATATAGCATAATTTTTTATTGAAAGCATATAAGTTGCCAAATAAATTTAAAAGTATTTACAGATTATTAATTAACTTATTCTCATTGTTATATTTTTCTCCGTTTTATCCGTATACGTTAGTAATATTTTAACTATTTATTCGTTTATGCAGGAAGGTAAATATTTAAGCGGATGGTAATCGAATGATGTCTACATATAAAAGGTTAAACACTATTAATATAACAAACGAAAAATCACCCGAGTTCTCGGATGCGTCAGCAACAGTCCATCATCAGGAGAAATATCGATGTTGAATGATGTCTCCTGCATGTATGCGTCCATGTAGTCATTTTACTATTGACGGCATTCCGATGTCTGATTGAATTGGTAGTTTTATATGTATTATCATTTAAGCCTCTATAGAAACTCTCCGTAAAATATGATACTCCGAGTCATGAAGAAAGAATGCCCAGGTATTCAAACATTGCTGGATTTTTGCATTTTATCATACCGGTACTGAATCGCCCATAACCTCTTTCAGCTCGATAGAACATCATACCACTCGGTACGATGTGCACAAAGCCAATTTGAGTAAAACTAGTTTACATAATAACTAATTGTTCTGCACAGGGTCAGATATTCTATTTATATGGAATAATTAACTGGGTGATAAAAACCTTCTGTCTCCCCCCTTCAGAAACTTAGTCTCATTTTTGAGATGCTGAATGCGCATATGGTTCCGATTTGTTCTACCAACCTCATCTTATGCAAATATTAGGTTTAAAAAATAAAATAATCATTGTTTCTATAACGAAATATAAATATATTTTACCAGATTTTCTTAAAAAGTTACAGAAAATAAATTCTGATACATGTAAGTATTTCTAAAAGAATAGTCTGCTGTTTTCTATCACTTATATTTTATTTATTGCACCTCTCAACGCCCGGCTCAACAATAGTCAGCCAACATACTCTCGTTTCATTTGCCGCTACACTGCTTTTCCATTTCGAATATGTCTTGATGGAACCTTTCTCCATGATAACGGGAGGCCGATCCCATCACTTGTGGAAAAAAATGCAGTGTGATTGTAAGAAGTATAGATTTTTTTCATATATGTACAATAAACTATGGATTATTCGCGATAATGGGTAACATGACTATCGCACGTAGTCGAATTCAAGGATAATGGGAAAATACAAGGGTGGATTGGGGCCGTCGGGTATGTGCGGAGCCTTTTACGGAAGCATTCTGGGAGCTCGTGACGTCAAAATTGTAGTCTGTCTTCGGCCAGCAGAATAACCTTATAAGCAAGGGTGTTACGCACGTTGTTTGAAACCAGGCCGTAACAGTCGTATGCAAATGTGAAATACTTATTTTTTTTTAATATTAAGTTGCTTTAAGCCAGGAGAATCTTCAAATTTGGACAGTTAATTGAAGTAGGTGAAAACATAATAATAGACGGTGAGTACACTTCTAAGTTTCCTCTGTGACTTGCAATTGTAAGCTTAATTTTGTATTCATATATTTGTATTTTTCTCCTTTTTAATGTAATATATTTCAAGTACGTAAATTTTTTGTATCCAAACGAAATTTTCACTGCACGTTCTAAACTTGATTCTAGAACATTTTTAATATATACCGATTTTTTAATTTTGTGTTTTATCGTATAATATAAAACGAAGACAATGGATTAATTTCTTTCATAATTGTTTTTGTCGCTATAAAAACGGTAAAAATCGCCAATTCTTTCTTTAAACTACTAAATTATGTAGTTTCCATTTTATAAAAATTTGCAAAAACAGTTGTTTAATTAACACAAAATTAACAATACAAAAATTAAAATTAATAACACAGCCGTTTCAGCATAACGTAGTTTTTTATCCTCGAAGCGCCTTCAAACTTGGTTTCGAACGCGGATGACAGAAGAGACTTTTAATACACACTCACAGAGACATTCATATTGATGTAAATAAAGTAATTGACAAATTTTCGAAGAAACCAAGATGGCTAGACTTTGCACTATAAATTTTCTTCATTCATTCTTTTTTTCATTCTTTTTAAAAAGTTGCTTGTTATAAAAAAAGTAAAATAATTACAAGATTTTTTAGTTTAAATTTAAACTTGTTCTATTAATTACATTGTAAATTATCGTTTTGGTTATTGTATATGTCTCCTTTACTAGGTTATCCTTCTGTCATACTTGACTATAATATGCCTTAAACCATATAGTTTAATTAAAGAAAAGACCATCTTTAATTCATTGACGTAAATTAAATATTTTGGTGAAGATAAAGGAAGGCTAGTAATATAACAACATTTACCTAAACTATTTAAAAGTCCAAAATAAAAATTTACCAGGTGAGAGCTTCCGAAACGCCCCCAGCCCGTAATAACATCTTGGATCCGCCCTTGTGAAAATAACAACAGAAATACTGAGAAAACATTAAAATTTCGAAAAACTACTCTTTATTACTACACTTATATATACGTTATATAACAAAACTTGAAGTTGCAAAAAAATAAAGATATTACAGGACATTTTTTGGGAATAGTCTTAGTTCAGATGTCGCCGAAATGACTACCGTGCAGCGTTAGGGAAATTTTTCCCCATGAAAATTGTCTCTGATGTTGAAAGACGCGCAGACTATTGCATTATATATATTATGTAGAAATGCTGTTCGTCGTTTATCAGTGTGTTAAATACGATTCGCCATAAGTCAAGGGAAAAAAAAAAAGAAATTTATCGATTCGCAGTCCTTTTCAATCGCGAAAGTGATCTGTAGTTTGAAATGACTTCAAGGATTCAAACAGGATAGTATTTCTGTATACAGTGTATCTAATTGGAGTTTCAGACTCATCACTAATTGGCGATCTCTAATGATGTGCAATTACGCTAATTTCAATAATCAATCCAGCATGCTTTTTCCATTTTTTTTTTCAATTTTAAGCTCGTTTTTGAATGTCAATAATTGAGAGTTTGCTGTATATAGATGACTCTATATAGGGAGTTTATGGATATAAAAAACGTAACGATTAAGATTGAGGATAATAGAAATGGAAATTATATATTGGGTGTTGATTATATTGATTATAGTGAATATGTATTATATGCTGATCATCTAACTCAGTAATGGTGTATAATGTTATATGCTTTGACTTCATAAATAAAATGCACTATTATTATATAAGCACACCGGACAAAAACTTATTCACCCCTTGAAAATATTATTGTTTTTTCAAGTAGAATGTTTCTTGAAACATGCAAGAATATTTTATTTCGGCAGAGAATGGATTTTAATTAATTTATGTAAATAATGCTAGTGGTTTCAGTGGATTTTGATACAAGTGAAAAAATAGGATGGGAGGGGTGGGGGATACCTAGTGGCTGCACATAGGTCAAAATTCATGAGAAGCAAATCAATAATGATTCCTATATTATTTTATAACTCAAGTATGGGCCATGATTTTTCAGCGAGGAAGAACTCCCTATTCACCCAATTTAGGAACCCCATGGGGCATCCTACCTTCAACACATGCCTGGAAGTTACGCAAAACCTGAAAATTATAATATATTCCCGGAAAAGCAATGTCGGCTTTAATATTTATGTCCTCGTCTTGTTTGACGCAAAATGTCCTTTGTTGTCCTTGCACCATAAAAATTCAACCGTTCATCAATCCTCGTGTTTCAGTCATTCTAAATACATACGCACATACATCTGTATTATTAAATATATTAACTAATTGTATATTGAGCATGTGACTCAACTGCTGCACTATTTGTACCTGTTTAACCACTCCTTCATCCTCGCGCCAGGGGTGAATAATTTGTTGTCCGGTGAGCTTATTACACCAAAATAACTTACATGAAGCACGTCCTCCTTCGAAGATTTCTTCTTAGTCATGGGTCTTCGATTTACTCAAAACGTTGCATCAGACATTTGTGGATGCTTCTCAGGTTCTCTGTTCATTGTAATTTGTTATATGGGAGCACTGGGCTAGTCAGATCAGTTCCTGATCCTTTTCTGGTGCTCCCTACATGGGTGTATAGAAATAGTGTTACTCCATTTTTGCTATGATGTATCATTACTGTTCATTTTCTGAAAATGATGTTTATTGTAAAATGTAACACACCGATGTAAATAAAATTGAATAGAATTGAATTTGATTTATTTTGGATCTTAGGGTTTATAAACTTAGAAACAACTGTTGGAAATGAGGACCAACAAATATTTCCACTTTTATGTTTGTTAATCGCCGAAACACATTTAAACCAATATTTTTCCATATATTTTAAAAAGTTTTTGGTTTGAAAGTGTGACATTTGTAAATATTGTGGAATGTTTGGATTAAAAATATCCTCATATTTCTAATGTTTTTGAATTTTTAATCAGTTAAATTTTTAGCTTGTCGGTCAGTACGTCAGTGAGTGAGGAAAAACATCAGAGGAAAATGGAAACCAATTATTTTATATAACATTCTTGAATTTTAATTCCATGTTATGATACCAAATATTATACAGGTTGTCCCAAAACTCCGACCACCCCTCTCATTCCTTAAATATTGATCTTAGACATATGTGTTAAATTAAAAAGTCGCATAAAAGAAGGTGCAGAATTTCATGAAATCGATTAAAATTGCAGAGGATTATTTTTTGAAAAAATACAAAATTTAAATTTTTATACAGTCCCTGTACACAAAAATGTCCATTTAGTAAAATGTTCCCCATACTCTAGTAGCTCAATATACAAAATTTCAATATTCTAATGGAAAAAGAACCAGAGATATTAAAATTCAAAATAACGTTACTTAGCAGAATGAATTTTCCCTCTTCACGGCATATACCTATTGCTCCCTTCAAAAAAGAGTTGCTAGTCAGTTATTTTGGACTTTGATATCTCTGGTTCTTTTATCCACTAGAATGCTGAAATTTTGTATATTGACCTATTGGAGTATGGGGCACATTTCACTTATTGGAAATTTTTGTGTACGGGGACTGTATAAAAACTTAAATTTTGTATTTCTTCGAAAAATAATCCCTTGCAATTTTAATCAATTTCATAAAATTCTGCACCTTTTTTTACGCCACTTTCGGATTTAACACATATGTCTAGAATCAATATTTAAGGAATTAGAGGGGCGGTCAATGTTTTTGTGATACTCCTGCACAGTCATGACGGGCCAATGTTCCTTATTTGAAACATTGCGCAAACCTTTGGTAAATTTTTTTGTCGATTTTTTTCACATATGATTTTTAAACTAAAAGTCTAGCAATAGTGTTATTTTTGTTAATTTACTAACATTGCACTTTGAATAAAACTGAGCGTAAGTTACGAATTTCTCATGAATTTTAAATGCCGACTTCTCACTTTTAAATTTTAATTTTTATCGAGAAATGATTATGAAATATTTTTATACTATAATGATCCTTGAAAATAGGTTTAATAAATAAAGTTTGGACTACAGTATTTTGCGAACGAATAAAAGAGCATGCGTATTTACGAAAACATAATTTTCTCAAAAATCGCCCTCACGTGAAACTGAGGGACAGATCTGAGGGACATTTTGATGCAAGATTCGGTGTATGTATTTCAACACCCTCACATTTACAAAATAATCCTATTTTTTGCCGCAATAAGATTTTCGCGCTCACCAGTGCTATGGAACAAATTCAAAGCCCCATTACTACTTGATGAAACTGATGTATACTCAGAAATCCCTCTGTTAAAATGAGTAAAGAAGAAAAAAAATTCCCTTTTTCCTTTCCCGAAAATAGGCGTTCTAAACAGACGATGCCACACTTGGAATTCAATACGCATAATCTAACTACAGATCTGAATCTGAAGGCGAAAATCTTATTTCAGCGATACAGATTCTAATAGATAGGCGCCTGCCTTTTCCGATAGTAACTGTCAAATGGTCACATTCATTGAGTTCCATTTTGACTGGTGCTGCCTTCAAAATGTTAACGACAGCTGACAGGAATTATGGGCCATTGGTTCTCAGAATAATTTGTAACCTTCTAATAATCGGATTGAATGTATTATTGCAATCTTCCATCATTGTAATTATCTCTTTTCGACAAGGTTGAACTTTAAAAAGATTTGCTTCATGAAAAAGTCTGCGCAACAGATGAACGGACATAGTACTTAGAGTCTGACGCACATCTTTGTATCATTTACTCGAATGAAATATTTTTTTTCATTCTTTAAGGCTATTCTTAGAAACATTTATTCTCGATAATGGAAAATATGATGTAGTAAACAAAAGTCTATATCTGAAACCAGATGTCACAAGAATATTTTAACGTCAAATATTATTCATCTCATTAAGAAGAAGAGATAAATCTTGATGTGTATGTAGTCCCTTTAAGGTTAGAGATAAGACAGATGTAAACAAATCAGTATTACTACCCCTTATGTGTATAATAATTCACAGTTAATAAGTCGTTGCTTATTGCAAAGTTATTCTGACTCAAAGACTGTTCTCGTTTTCATTCTCTTTGTAGAGATCTTAAACTGGAATTAAATAAACGCCGCTTTCGTACAAAAAATAAATAAAATATTCTTGCTTTGAATCAAAACTTCAACTTAGATGTGTTAATCAAAATTCTAAAGCTTTGCAAGTTTGCAAGTGAACTTGGCATATTGCCACTGTCCATCGCTTTGCATTTCGTATCAAACTTACTTTCAGACTGTCCACTCGCTATTTTGCAAGCCTTTTCCTTTTTAGAGAAATCTAAAAAGGAACGGAACTTTTCCGAGGAGTTGTCTTCTCGATATCCTGGAAAGCGAACACAAGAAAAACAACATAAATGTAGCATTGGAAAACGTGAGATTAAAGGTTTCTTGAAAGCCCGAGCATCTTTGTGAGCAAAGTGTCCCCTGGCAGAAAAGTTGTGAATATTTTGCCACTCAGAAAAAAGGAATAGAAAAATACAAAAGAATTTGAGCCAAGCTCTTGATCCTTTGAAAAATATTTCTCCTAGAAAAAGGGTAAATTGAATTTCCGAAGTCGAATGGTGAATGCTGATTGAGAGTGGTGAAGCAAAAATGCGCTTCTGCACATAGATATCTTATTCCTATTTTGGATATTGAAACAAGAAGTTAAGCTTATAGACGTAAAGAGATTCGATAAAAACTAAAAGATGGTGACTGTTCAAAGATCAGACATAAAAAACTATGTATATTATTTGAATTTTGGTGTGAAAGTAACGTATAGTAATACTGCCTTAACATCTGAGAAAAAAGTAATCAAATCGAACATTATTAAACTTATAAACCTGGCTTTCAAAACTCCCAGATTGTACCTATTTTTATGGTGTGGCTCGTAGTAGAGCATCAACAGTCCTCAGGTGTGTTTGCTCTTGTAACCCTTGATTACATATCACTTAGCCTTAAGTAGTCTCCAAGAACGTTCAAACGAAAGAAATGAAAAATTTCGTTTCTTTATTCGGTGGGAGAAGTCCACTGTGAAAATAAAACGAAGTTATTAATAATGCTTAGATACATTAATGGTGAAAATTAACTTGAAGTAAAGGAAGATCAAGAATTAAAGGGAGAGAAGTGAAAATAAAAAATTCAAGAAATGTCTTTCTCTAAAAAAGATTCTCTCCTCACTTCTAAGAATTATAAACCAGTCTTGAAATATTACCATCTTAGAAATGCAGTCTCAGTTCTTTAACGTTCCTGATTTATAACCATTAGAATATATTTTAAAATTTGCGGTTTCCGAAAACCAACATTACGGGTCCTTTCTTAGCTAAATTATTGGAAATGTTTTTGAGTTAATTTAGACGGGCACAGGTAAGCAAACCATAATTTCGTCCAAAAAAAAAAGCAGAGAGAAACTGACTTCTTTAAATCATACTCCATTTGTTAAGTTATTGCGCTACACTACTAAAAGCAAAAAAGAAAGTGATAAGTAGAAATAAATTGCGAGAAAATTAGAAAGGGATTAATTCGTTCAAATCCCTGCAGACGTGAGCAAACAGAAATACCTTGCAATCGAAAAAAAATGAAGTCTTAGACAACAAACGATCTTTACGGTTCCTAATTAAAATGGCAATGCGAATGTAGCTAATTATTATTGATAAAAGTAAAAGAAGATAAGCAACTGAAACGTAAGCGTTTTGTGGGCGCTTATAAAAAGTGGCTCGTCTCCTGTTTGTTTGCATATAAATGAGGTTTTCGATATTTCGATGCAGTAATTAACTAGATAGCAACTCATGTTTCTTCTTTTAAATTGCTGTGTTGCCTTTAATTTCCGATAAGAGATTAGCAAATATTCTGGAATCAGCATTTGAATTCTCTTTCAAAACAACATCTTATGATGAAATTAAACATACCGACGTGTTATGAATACTTCTGCGGTGTTCAGAAAAAGATAAACGCGAATTAGGCACGCTGTTTAGAGAGTATTTTCGTTGCTAATTACTTGGCAGGGAGCAAAAATATCGTTTGTTTGTAAAACAGTTTGATGATGAAAGCATGTAGTGTCTTTTTGTAATAGTTTTGCTCTGGCACAATAATTACCCATTTAACTATAATTATAGCAAATCCAATTTTATTACGATTCATGTGGTGATTGGCTATTTTGCAATTGAATTTGATTTTCAAGTGCAGTAAGGGGAATAAAGTTTTATTAATTTATAATAAGTATACTTAAGCGGAAAACATTTTCTATTCCATGGCATTTATCGAATTATAACGTTTCTGGTAAAAAATATATAACACACTGAAATAATTTCTATATACAAAAGATATCTTAGTGTAGTTCTGCAGTCTTAACGTAAAATAAAGAAGTCTAAATGAAACGCAGAAGATTCTGTATGTATGTTCAAAATATATATATTTATATAATATTTATCTGGTGTAATATAATTAGGTAAAGCAAAAATGTATTTATTTTGGCCCTTTGAGTACGTAGGAACCGTGATGTTCAAGTGCGGTGTTATTCAAAGGAACACCCGAGTATAAATAGCCGACCACTTTTCCAAGGAATGTTAACACTACTGTTTGCACCCGAGATAATTCAATCACGTTGTCTCATAGCTGAAGATTTTGTATTAGAGTATAAAATTATACGAAAATAAGTAAACCATGTTCATAAACTTAACATTGTACTTTAACAAGAAACAAAAACAAATTTAAAATTTTGAAGCTGGCCATTAAAACAAAATCTAAAGAACTCGGGCTTATAGCTTAACGTACATTGACACCAAGCAACTTACTAGGTAGCTTAACGGAGAAGTAAAATTCGAAAATTAAACGGAGCGATGAGAACTAAACAAGTTTCAATGTTAACGATCTGTACTTGGATGGCAACGTGCCCTCTGAACAGCTCCGCACTTGGAATGTCACAATTCATACGTAAGTAAAAAGACATACATATACTAGCGTACGCAGGGGAGTGTTGATGGGGGTTGTAACCCACCATTGCAATGAAATTTTGTATATTTAACATAGGAATATGTGTGAGTTGTAGATCTGTAACCCCTCATTTAGTATATAAATCCTCCCTTATGAACTTTTTGCGTACGCCTATGCGTACATAGCATATATTTACATACCATAAGATATGCATGTAATGTTTGGTTTAGGTATTGATACTCAACTTAGAAATACATTTTTTTGCAAATTAAATTCGCTATTTGGAAACGCACATATAAGTCCCTACAGTTTTCTTCAACAAGCTCGAATTTAGAAAATCATTCTTAAAAAAATAAATTTTGTAAGGAAGTTAATAAAATTTTTCTTCAATTTGCGTCCAAAAAGCCACTTTAGAAAAACCACAAAAATTTACTCGCATTATAAGTTTAGCAAGATAGCATATTTTGAAAGTATGTTCCTACACTCTCATTAATGAGTGCAAGCGACATTTGAAATCATAAAGCAAAGGTAGCTAACACTGCTAATCCAACCAAATAGACATGCAATCCATATATCGTAAATAAGCACACCGGACAAAAAATTATTCACCCCTTGAAAATGTTATTGTTCTTCCAAGTAGAATGTTTCTTGAAACAGACAAGAATATTTTATTTCAGCACAGAACGAATTTTAATTAATTTATGTAAATAATGCAAGTGGCTTCAGTGGATTTTGATGCAATTGAAAAAAATGGGATGGGGGTGGGGGATACCTAGTAGCGGCACATAGGAAAAATTCGTGAGAAGCAAATCAATAATGATTCCTATACTATTTTATAACTCAAGTGCTGGCATTATCTTTCAGCGAGGAAGAACTATCTATTCTCCCCCATTAGGGGCCCCATGGGGCATCTCCCCTTCAACACATGCCTGAAAGTTACGCAAAACCTGAAAACTATAATACATTTCCGGATAAGCAATGCCGGCTTCAATATTTATGTCCTCGTCTTATTTGGCGCAAAATGTCCTTTGTTGTCCTTGCACTATAAAAATTCAACCATCCATCAATCCTCGTATTTCAGTCATTCTAAATACATACGCACACACATCTGTATTATTCAATATATTAATTAATTGCTATTGAGCACGTGACTCGACTAAGGCACCATTTGGTACCTGTTTAACCACTCTTCGCGCAGGGTGAATAATTTGTTGTCCGATGAGCTTTCATTTCAACGTTTATTCGTACGTGCTGGAACAAACCCTTACATTTACCAGTTATTTACAATACTCTCTAACCCAATAATTTCAAGCAGTGTGCCGCGAGGTGTCCTCACAGCAGGGCTGTAAACAAAGGCGCCTTATCAGAAGTGGCGCCATTTCAAGACGGCAAACAGTAATTTTTTATACAATGCTCTAAGGTAAATTATTAACTGCATAAATAATTAAATGCATAAATAATTAAATCCAAAGTTGAAAGAAGTTTCGTTAGATGACATGAGTAGGTAGACATATATACTTGCATATACATTGTATTTGTATATTAAAAAAATAAAAAGTTCTCCAAATTAATTTAATTTCAGTTTGCAAATTTCATTCTATGTTGGTGCTCGAATCCAAATTTGCACAAAAGCGCCACTTACCCACGCGGCGTCTCTGCTCATAGGTGAACTAGATAACAGAGTTGAATCAGAATAGAGCAGAGCTGTCAAAAGAATAGCATGAGTGGCAACGCAGAACGGCAGATTTGTTGATGGGTGAGGTGGACGGACAAAAAAATAACACTCCATAACGTATGCACTGGCGGATTGATCAATAGCAGTCCTGTTGCCAGGATGAAGGGGCAATGGAGGCAAGGCAAAGGGCATTTGGGGCCATGCCCCTGCTGTCCCCGGATTGGCTACAGGCCTAACCAATAGAAATGTTTTCTTTCTATTGAAATAGGGCACGATTTCTTCGTTCGACGTACTGCCTATTTAATTGAAAATAGTCGGAGAGTAGAACTGTCATTTCTCTTTAGAAACATCGCTGAACAATTTGAAAACAGTGAACAGGAAGATGAGCGCAATGCTTCACTTTAAATCTCTTTGACAACAACCATTTTTTTCTCAAAGATAGTTTTTTGTTCGAAACGAATAAAACGTCTTTTGAGATCTATATATCGGAAAACGGATTGAATAACTTAACAATTTTGTCAGTTGAACACGATATATTGAAATCAATTTCATTCGACGCTATTATTAAAGATTTTGTAGAAAACAAATGAAGCCGGTAATAATTCTAAGTATTCGTGGCGTAAGAGTATTCTCCAAATTACCAAGGCTACCTCTGAAGCTAAGAGGGTGCAAACGGCAAACACCGGCGATTATGTTACAAATAAAAATCGACGTCAAATAGAAGTTGATAAATAAAACTCGACACAAAATAAAATCCAAGAATCAATATCAGTCGACAGTAGAAGGTGTCAGTGGTTCTATTGCCAAACAAGTAAAAATATATCTTGTACGATTCGCTGAAAAACAATAAATTACCAAGGCTATCCAAATCATTTCCAATAGCTGTTCCCTTGCCGCCTACTGAGAAAGAAACGATGTTGACATGGTAACAGCGTAAAAGCCCATTAAAGGTTTGCTATTTTCTTGGCTAAAATCTTCCATTTGGAGAACGAAGAGTTTGGCGACTGACATTTGGTGTTGCAAAGTGAATGTTATGGCGCTTATCGTTTTAACCGTTGATTGTAGAAGCATACTTTCAACTATAAATAGTTTTCAAATCATGTATAAATGCTGGACATAGCATTTATTCTACAATGAGCTGTAGTATAAAAATATAAACTTTAACTTCATAGATGAGCCCTTTGCCTAGAAACTTTCAGTTAGAAAAATATTCTTCTATATATACAGTCAAACCTCCTTTAACGGACACTCCCCTTTAGCGGACACTCCCTTTTAACGGACACTCCCCATTAACGAATAATTTCTGAATCATCAGCCCCTTGGTATTAATGTATTTCACTTCTTGATAGCGGACAGTTTTCAGAAAAATTTTCTTTGAAATTGTTATATAAAATAGGCATTTTTCAGAAAAGAATTTATTCGTTTTCTTTGAATGCTTGTTTATTCTAAATTAGGGTCTTCCTAACCTCTTGTCTCATTACTGAATTATGCCCGCCACCAGGGGAGGGTGGGGCACATTTATGCTGTACCGGTGAGGGGGAGGCGATAGAATCAGCAGCAGAGTACTGTCAAACTCTGAGGAGATGAACCCTGATGAAACTGTCAATCGAAGCTGATCGATTTTTTCGAGATTTTAAGCACTTATTTTTTTAGGTGGTGGGGATCCGTAAGAGTACTTAAAATTGTGTCTTCTATACATGCAGTCTCTTTTTTTGGCGATTTCTTGACAATATATTAGCAATATAGCCAAATATAATAGCAAAAGTATGTTCTTTGCCAACTTGATGCACAAAGGGAACTGTGATGGACTTACTATAATTAACAAATACAAAATGCATGTAGCGAAAACTACAGCGGAAAGAAAATAGAAAAAACAAATTGTGTTGACGGATTTCTTTAAACAGTGATTTCAGTATTACAGAAATTTGCTCTACATCTGTATTAACACTATTCCTGTGAAGCCATAATGTAAGTTGTTTTCCATTTGCTATTTTCTATTTTATTTATTTTCAGATTTATTCATAATTTTTAATTAGTACTTATAGTACTATATTTAATTTTTAAGGCAGGTTATTATATTTAGATATATTATAGTTCTAAAATCGCCTGTGCGTGAAATAAATTCATTTATAGACACCGCACGTCTCGACAACAGACACTTCCTTTTAACGGACACTCCCGTTAACCAATAAAAGCCTTGGTCCCGTGAGTATCCGCTATTGGGAGGTTCGACTGTAGTTAGTCAAATAGGGTAATTCTCATGTTTCTAAGTGGAATGGCGGAGGAGTTGCTGAAAGTTAAATTTTATAGTTCATTTTATTGGCCATATTCGCTGTTTTGGCTTCAGTCACTAACAGCTCAGAAATCATGATAAAAATAAAGAAAATTAACCAAGACTAAGCCGATAGCATAATGATGGTAATCGTCCTGAACACGTATCTATTTCTAACACTCTGATGACTTAAACAAAAGTGAGGATTGAATCTCAAAAATATCTTAAATTCATAGCTTTGTTGGATTCAAACCATTTTGATAATTTTTGTGAAAACTTTCCTGAACATGTGCTGTCGGAACTTCAAGAACTTCTTCGTGCTTCACGTTTCGATAGATTTCGACTAAAAAATTAATTGAGTGTGTTTTATTCCCTTGATGAATATTAAAAAAATATTACAGATATTACCTGTTACCTAAGATTGAATAAATTATACTCATATATTGTGTTTAGTGAGGTCTAAAAATTGCTAGAACTAGTATTAACTTTCCATCAACTATCGCAACTGCCGATAGTAATTGCTTTGCATTGAAAAGAATAAAAGCATAAAGCCACACAAGGTCAAGTGAAGTTGAACAACTTGGCTGTTTTGTCAATAGACAAAAACATTCTTTAAATATGAGAAAGTACTCTGAATAATTTTTTTATGAAAATACAATGCTTACCTTCACACAAAAAAAATGAATAATGGAGGTCACGTATAAATAAAGAGTATTCAAAGATGAAGTGCTAAGAATTCTTATCGTCAGTTTTTTTAGTATATATATTTCACATTTTTAAAATATATTATATATTTAATTATCACATATAATTAAATAAAATAATTGAAGTAATAATACTTGTATATAGGAAGTACTTGTATGTTTTATAACTAAAAATAAATTTTGCAATTAAAAAAAAAAAAAAACAGCATGTGAAGGGGTGGGAGGAGATAGCCCAGGTATTAGATTAATGCTACCTTACTGCTAAGTACCTATTGTTTATTGATAAATAATCCGCAGATAAAAGCGCAATTTCTTGCGTTCGGTTGGATACGACTCCAAAACCCTTTGATTGTCGGTCAAATGCTTTACCCATTGAACTATGGACAGTTATTAAACTCCCCTCTGCTAGTGAATTTAAAGCTCCACGACCAGTTAGCGAATATTAAAAGCTGCCCGAACCGCTTTCTAAGCTAAACGCAACAAAATGTCAAACGAACATCCTATGGTTTACCAAAGAATGAACCTAATTGTGATACTTTACACATAAAATTTAAGATATGTGTTAATATTTTTTCCTTTGCAATAAAAAAGAGTAATATTTTATATTATTTGGAGTTACTCGTTTTATTTTAATTGTGTGTATGTGTGATGCATATATCACGCTGTTAAAATGTAGTGATATATATTTTGCTCGTTCATAAATATAACTTGCCCATAGATCGCAAAAGATTACCAGTTATATCTGTATTTCTATATCATGTAGTTCTGGTCCCAAAAACAGCTAATTATTCATTTTTTCATACTTGGAAATACAATTTGCAATACGGAAATAAGTTTAATATATTAAAATGAAAGAAGATCTCTCTAAAATTCAAGCTACTGCATCAAAGTAGCATTGATGTTGTTCAAGGTCTTGCAGAATTTGTCGTTATTTAGTGAAACCTTATTTTTAAATAGCAGGTGGCAATATGTAGAAAGCCTATACTACGTCATCGTGCTCCAATTGCAAATCTTCCTCATAAGGGTATTGGATTTAGTCACTAGATTGAAAACGTTTATCATGTCCCTTTATGCTGCTCATCGCAATTATAATAACCTATCAGACAATTCCGGGACGTTGAACAAGGAAAAATCAATCGAAACGGTGGATGAAAATAATTTCCTATATTGTATTCTTTAAAACTAGTAAAAAGCTTAACATTATATGCAGAGTCAATTAAAAATATGGATTGAACGTTTTAGACACAGTAATGATTGATACCAAAAAGGAATAACATGCATTTCAGACGGATTCAGTCGTCTTGATGTAGGAACGCAAGTGAACATTTGCAATCCGAAGAAACAATGTACTTACATTCTAGATGAAGAAGGGCCAAGTTCATTTGAAACGCACCTCAACGCTTTTGCGTTTCAATCCTTACTTCACCGAAAACATTGAATTAATATTTTTAATTGTACTATTTATTATTTCCGAAAAGCTCTACCAAATATGTGCTCTCCCAACACACATCCTTGCACACATACTTGCAATAACATATATAAAATATTCAGCCTCTATGCAACAATGCATCATTTTGGCTTTAAAACCTGCCCAATATGCATCATATATTAAAAATTTTCAACTCAATAATTTTAACCTTTTCAAAACGACGTGAGTTTTGAAAGTTTGTAGAAAATTACGGCTATCTTAGCAGAATGCTTTTCTTTTCTTTGCATCAGAAAAGATGAAGCTGTGTTCAAATCAACCTACAACGACAAAGCACGACTTCGCATCTGACACCCCATTAGAGAAAACAGGGTAATTTTTGCTAAATACTAATGGACGAAGCCCAGAAAATTTTCATGACTAATTCTCGAAAAAAAATATATCTGCGCCATTCTTAAGGAAACATTCGTTTCAAATATTAATTTTGACGCTAATGATAGGGTCGTGAGATAACTAATGGTATTTTTCGTTTCCGGAAACAGCTTGCCCTCAAGAAAATAAATTTCGCACGTCTTACTAATTGAAGCTCAAAAAATCGATATAGTTTCGTCTAATTCCGCCTCTTTTCGTTCCTCCCATTTAACACACAAACCTTGTGTTGGGATCATATCTGACAAATTGCTGGTTAGGTACATAAAACGTTTACAAAAAAGAAAAACAGCATTTGATGAAACGTGACAGTGGTACATTTTATTGCATCAATTCTTTTGCCTTGTCATAAATGGGAACTGCGTTTGTTAGTTAACAAAAATTTAATCAACGAAACTGTACTCAGATGTTATTACGTAAGAGTGTGTATCATTATTATTATGAAATAATACATATTATTATATAAGTAAGGTGTTAATGCGCAGTTATAATGATACTATAAACTTTTATATAAATAAATGTGTTCATCTTTAGCACAGTTCACAAGTCAAATAAGTAAAATATATCTGGGATACAACTCTTCGGTTATTGACCGGCGTTTAATGAACTTTCAAGAAAGACTTCACCATTATCTACACTTTCTTCTTCTTCTCCTAACGAGACAGTTTCCATGACGTTTGTTCTTAAAATTGCATCCAAAATTGCTTTTATTCTCCGCATTTTAGATCTCTGGGTTGTACTTACTCCCAAAAACAAGATCGGTTCTACTCAGCTGAAGGACACTATCTCTGATTTTAATAATTACGGCGTTTACAGGATAGAATGCGAAGACTGATAAATGTTATATTGGACAGACGAAAAGAGCACTTCATTTTAGGGTCAAGGAGCATCAGAATTATGTCCGCAATCAAAATTTTCTAAAATCATCTATAGCCAAACATTGTTGGCATGAAAATCACCACTTGGTCTTTTCTAATGCCACACTTCTGGAAAGAGTTCGCAGTCCTTCTGATTTGAATTTTTTGGAAGCGGTGCATATTTTTCAAATAGAAGAACAGTTAAGGATTTTGATAAAGGCATTGGTATAGGCAGGGGGTGTTGATGGGGGTTCTAACCCCCCACTGCGATGAAATTTTGTACATTTACCATAGAAATATTTAAGTTTCAGCCATATAACCCACCATTGAGCTATAACTCCCACTTATGAAATTTCTTCGTACGCCTATGGGTAAAGGTGAATTTCTCCCAGATTGTTACAACAAAACCTTAACCTCCATGTATTCATTAATTTTTGCTTTTTTCGTTTATTTTAATTTTTAACATCTTTTAGTATAAATGCTTTATTTCTTATTCATGTGCTGCGACAATAAATGTTTTCATAGACCAACTTTTTTTATGTTTTCTGATTCTGCAACCAGAGATGTTGCCAATGATTTACTTCCCCATTTTAATTTTTATACTTGGAACTATCAACGGATTGTGTCGGAACGTGGTGTATGGGAATTATTACGTATAAGAAATAAATGCACACGAAAAATCACAAAAAATTCGCCCAGGTGGTTTTGTGTATTGACAGTTCAATCGGGTTAGCCTTGCGAAGGGCAATAATATTGTACAAATTTATATACGAGAAAAGACCTTCGTTCCTGTCCTCGACGGCCTAGCGGTTAGGCCCTCTGGGAACAGCGAACCCTGGCTCGATTCTAGTTTGGGGATGATGCCTCTTTTTCTCCTAACACAAAAAGCTCTAGTTTCAGCCAAAAACGTAGATGTCGGAATTATTGAATATAATAAATTCTCCCGAAAAATCACAAAAAATTCTCCCACGTGCCTTTGTATGTTGACCAGTGTTTGGCAATTGTGTTAGCATTGAAAAGGGTTATAATATCTTACCTACTTTGTATTTCTCTGTTCATGAATTTTTTAAATTCATTTTTTATTATTTTCTATCTATTTTTTTATTTGCTACATTTACAAAATAATTTAATAAATTGGCAATGCCTTTATCATGTATTATTATATCTTCATGTTTTAACTCTTTCAAGTTATCGTTTTTAAATGTTTGTTTGTTTTTTGGTTTTACGGCTCAAAGACTACAGTGGTCATGCTGCGCCGGGACCTACTGTTTTCCGAGGAATCCGAACCTCTTAAGGCCTAGGGAACCAAACCCCGGACTACAGTGAGCAGTGCGATCTTTATGAGATCTCTGAGTAAGCGTTCTTTTTGCACTGCTGGGAGTCGAACCCGGATTAGCCGCGCAATAGGAGAACGCGTTACCACACTGCGCCACCGCAGGGCGTTATCGTCTTCATCTTTGTGGCTTAATGTTAATCTGTTTAATATTATCGATATATTTTTGCTGTCTAGATTACCAAACCATTTTTTTAAAATGGTCCTGCCTATTTTTAAAACGCATTTTGTTTATTTTATTTCTTATTTTTATATATTTGTGTAAATAAACAATGTTTTGTGCAAATAAATATGCAATATATCCTACTTTTTATTTCAATTCATTTCCACCCTCACTTTTGTGTGGCATTTATCTTAAATATATTTCCATTGAAATTTCATTAATTAATTCCTTTATTTTGTTTACGAAAGTATAATATTTATTCGCTGTATTTTTAAATTTTTTGTCCCAGTTGCTGTTTGCTAGCTTTTCGTTTAGTTTTTCCTTATTTCTTGCACAATAATTTCTTACTTTTATTTATTTTTGTTTTCTTCTTTAAAATCAATTATTATGGTTTTGTGATCACTTATTTGATAGTTGTGAGTTTCTGCATTAGCTTTTGTTATATTTGTGAAACGTAAGTCAAACGTAGTTGATGATTCAGTTGTTATTCTTGTATGTTTCTTTTATTGAATTCCTAAATCCAATAGATTTTGTGCTTTGAAATAAGAAACTACTTTTATTTTAACTAGTAATATCAATATTAAAGTTTCCTACTATAATTTTTTACTGCTGTCTAATATTTTACACAGCCAGTTGAGTAATTATATAAAATATCCTTTCGGTGGTCGATAAAATTATCCTCTTTTCATGTCATTTCGAATTATTCCAATCATTTCCCGATTTTCATTTTTTTCCATAATTGGATCCTATAGTATATGATCATTTAAATTTTCCTTTACAGGAATAGAAACTCCACCACTTCTTTTAAGGAACCCACGTCATTCAAATGGATGATTTCCACCAAACATTGTATTTTTCTATACTTCTCGCATTAAAATGTACTAATCTATTATTTTTGCGATCGTTTTAATCGAATTTTCATTCATAAACGACCCGTGTGGTATGAATTCTTCTATATAATTATTGCTAGCGTCTTTGTTCAGAGATGCATTTTCCACATTCATACTTACTTTGTCATAATCAGATTCAAAATCCATAAATTTATGATTTATTATTTAAATTACTTTTCCACATAAAATTACCCAAGTTTTCACTTGTTTTATAAGTTTTAACGATGTTGTTATTAATCATTTCTGTTTCCAATTTTCAATCTAAAAATTATTTTATACATTCAATTCTTCTGTGTTAGTATTTGTAAACACATTGTACCATCAACATATAGTTTTCAAAATTATTGCGGGGACCCAAGCACATTTTATGTACATTTATACATTACAGTATATGTAAAATCGCAATTTATTTCAAATTATTGGGGGGCTCAGGTCCCACGGTCCCATATAATTCTACGCCTATGCATTATACAAACAGTCTATACTATTACGCAAAACAATTTTCAGGCATTCAGCTGCGTTGAAAAACGATTTTTTTGTTGGTCAGAAACTTAACGTTTTGATTCAAACCATGCGGATCATCATCAAAAGAGAAATGAATTATATTAAAATTGAAAATTGCCAATTATGCTTAACTTACGTATACGATAGTTACCTAAGTTTAAAGAAATTATTAAAAAAAGTTTAGAGGGAATTAAAAGCCAAAACATCGAAAAATGAAATAGAAAAAATAAAAATCAGAGATCCACGCATTACAATTTTGTTAGATGGATATCTAAGCAAGAGGAATGGTTTTTGCATCATCTCTATTATAATTACCAGGATGCTTAAAAATCTCCACTTCTTCTCTGTATAATCTGGGCTAAAAATTAATTGATTTCGCAAAAGCTCTAGTGTTGTCAAAAAGGATTAAATGGTTATTTAAAATTGAATGCTCTGCAATTGCCGATTTAGTTATCTGTTTATTTCTCAGGACCCTTTCATTCTTATGTCTTTGGCACCCAATAGATCAATCTGTGCGATGTAAACCTGTCCACAAGAACAAGGAATTTGTATACACCAGGAATTTTGAATGTATCCACTGGTTCTTTAACCGAACGTAGGAAGTTATTAATTTTGTTTTTTGGGATGAATATTGTACGAATTTCGAGTTTCAATAGCAAACGGTCAATATGATTTGTAATAGTGTTAATAAATGGAGGGAAGGCTTTTTGCTTATTTCTTGTAAAAGAAGCACGGCCAAAAATAAGGCGTATGAAATAGACCTTAGCATTGGACTAACACACTTTTTGAATGTGACGTTGATTACAACAATTTTCTTCTAAAATACCACTAAGAGAATTAAGTTCGTAATGCAAAAATGTTTCGTTTAAGCGCAGAATTTTGTGCGATTTATGAAATACGTGTAATTTCTTTAAATGCAGGTAAATACTGAATCATCAAATTAAGAGCATTTGGCAGTTTTCTATTTCCACATGTAATTTATTTTTTCTGATGATGATCCGTATAGTTCGGATAGAAACGTTAAGTTTTTGAGCCATAAAAAAATTGTTTTTCTACGCAGATTATTTCCTGAAAAGTGTTTTGCTTATTATAAGGCGCTGTGAAAGTTTACGTGAAACTAGTCTATACTATTGGTTATAAATGGTACCTTGTTACTCATGATACTATTACAGTTCTCTGTATAATATTGCCTTTCGTTTATACTTATTACTTCCCCTTCTTTATTTAAATTGGCAAATTCTAATTATTTTCCATCAATAATGGATTCATAATTTTTAGGTGCAGGTTTTAAATCACTTTTTTGTTCTCATATTCTTTCTCTTTGTCTCTATGGTCTCATTATTGTATCAGTAAATTGTTACAGATCATAATATTTATTAATATAGACGACTTCAATATTATCTTAGTTTAATAAATCCATTCCTAATCCAAAGAAATCGCTAGCCACATTTTGTTCTTTTTTCAACGCTTGAGGGAAAAGATTTTGGGCGTAGATGTTTATTTACATAGACCAGTTCCTCTCGTTTACCAAGAGTATTTCTTGTTCCTGTTTTTTTTTTCTTTTCTTTATTAGTTCATTTTTTATTTCTCCATTTATAAACTTTACAACTATGGCTTTTAGGCCGTTCTTCTTAAGTTTTAGTCTATGAGCTGCTTCTATTTCACCATCATACATCTCCATATTCCAATTTATTACATATTTTGATGACCAGATTTTCAGAATCCTCGTTTTCACTAACAGAAGCCACACAATTTCCACATTTGCTCTTCTATTATATTGTTCAAGTTAAAATATTCACCGCTTTTGATATTTAATTCTCTTTCCCTTTCTTCCACTCCATCACTCAATATTTTATTCTTTTGATCTAACTCTTTCATTACAACCTTGTTTTTATTCTTTCATTCATTTGATGTCGATTTTAGTGATCTGATTTCCTCTATTACTCTGCCTATCTCTTTCATTATTTCTTTAAAAGCTGTACGTATCTTGTATGAGACATCCATTTTGTCTCCAAACCATCATATCGTTTCAGTTGTCTCTCTTTGATTTCATTCACTTTTGTTATGCCTCTCAGTTCATAAGCAATATCATTACTATAATAATTCTTGTTCCATGGGCTTTCACTACATTTTTCTCAAGTCTCTGCCATTCCTCCAAATCCATATGAATTCATACTTTGTCTATTTTCGTTCTCCACTATATCTTCGCCCTCCTCCTTTTTATTTGGGTTCTTTTTACTTCGAGTCATTATATTCACTTCTTTAATCGTTAATTTGACACTACTCTAGGTAACAACAAGTTTTTTGGTAACGTTGTTGTTTACCTTTTTTCTATTCAGTATTACGCTTTCTGTTTCCTGTTCGTATTTTATTACTACTTTTATTACGGGTTTTAATGTCACTTACCCGTTTTCGTTTCTCGTTTACGTCGATTACTCTTTTGGCGTTCTTTCTTCCGAGTCTTTTACTTCGTTTTGTACGCCAAAGCGCTTAGCCCATTTTTTCGCAAATTGCACCGATGCTTACCGTTAAAGTTACACTCTATTTCACCAATTTCATTCAAATAAACTCTAGCACAATAAGTAATAATCACATTATACAATAATTTTCGGAACCCAAGTATAAGTAGCTCAAGCTCGAGCTTTTTTGATTTAGGAGAAAGAGAGAGCGTCTCTTTTTCCTAAGACAAAAAGTTCTATCTTGAGCTATTTATACGTGGTGGCGAGATTTATTGTATAATAAATTCTCCCACGAAAATTCACAAAACACTCGCCGCCGTGGCTTTGTATGTTGATCATTATTTGGCAATTGTGTTATCCCTGTGAAGGGTAATAATATTTTACAAGTAATAATCGCTTTCTTACCCAAGTACTTAATATAACACCACATACATGCGTTCATTTTTATGCAATTTTTTAAAACAATTTTTGAAAAGCTCCACTTTATACGTCCACACCATCCTGCGCCCTCTAGTGGAAGCAAGAGTACTACATGTTTGTATTAAAGTACATATAAAAAATTGCCAGCATGATTTTGTGTTTAAAAGGTTTGTAAATATAATAGCGTACAAGTGTTTGAATACAAAGAATGCCTTTTTGTGGTAAATTTTTCCCCATATGAGTTTTTGAATTTTTTTACTTAATGGCAGCTATGATGACTCACACGTTTTATCAAATTGTTGAAAACATTTGTCTGTTTTTGCATAGGAAAAACGCTTGTGATGATATTCCTTCACAGCGCAAGTTTTGCATACTTAAGTACGACCGTAGATTTATCAAATTTGGACTAACCAGCTGTTTTCGAACAAAGGTTGAAGGAAATGATGGTATTCAGTGGTGGAGTGTATAAGAATTCCCCTCCCCCTCAAGTACGTCAGAGGTATTTAGACTAGAATTCCCTAATTTTCTGGAAGAACGAAAATCCACAGGGAATTCTAACTAACTAATCTACTGAACGAAATTAGATAAATGGAAGAATTCGATTACGAAATTAGATTACTAAAAAAACCCAAACCTAAGGAAAATACAAGAAAGAACAGAAGAGAGAAAAAATGCCTCCTGTGAAATAACACCAACTTGTGCTATTATTTGTGAAAGTGAAACCGGGAGTTACAGATGGCTCAAAATATGCTGATCATAAAAAATATGGGATAAAAGAACGTAAACTGTGAGATCCAATTTATGTAAATATTTCATAGCATATTTTACACCCTTCAAGGGAAGAAAAAAATGAATGAAATTTTTTCAGGATCAGAAGATACAATCTATTTCCAGTGAGTTGTAATATTTTAGATTTTTAACTTGATTACAATCGTACGTTTTAATTTTCTAGAAATTATGACAGAACGTTCTTTTTTAAATTTTGGAAATGACATTGACTAAAATTGTAACCGACATTATTTTTTGAGTTTACTACGTCTTAAGCATGATTGTTCCTTGTACAGAAGGGCAAGTCTTTGACGCGAGTGCAAAAATGAATTAATAAAGTAAATGCCATCATATATCAATCCAATTTTTGTTATAGTGTTGTAATGAAATCGACCGAGAATAAGACCTACTTTGCAAGATTAAAATAAATTTAAAATTCGAGAATATATCAGACAAAATACATTGCATTCTAGTATAATTTATTTCTGAATCAAAATAGAAAATAATTATTGTCGTCATTTATTATATATATCATGTGTGCGCGCGCATGTATGTATGTATGTATGTATGTATGTATGTGTGTGTGTGTGTGCGTGTGTGTGTGTGTGTATGTATGTATGCATGCAAATATTGTATATCAAAACATGTCTGTTAAACTGTATATTAATATATTTAATATTTAATAATGCACGAAGTGTAAATATACTGAAAAGAAACAAACCTGTTCAATATCGCGTTGCTCTATTTATTGCATGAAAAACAGTAGCAATATCTTAAAGCACTTCTTTCTTCCGGGACCCAAACAATTGCTTCACACCCCAGCTTCTTCATAGGAAACACTAAACTGATAGCAGCTCGACCGACAACTACAGTAAAGTACCGCTCAGAAGAATTTCCCATGCAACTCCAATTGTGGTTATTGTTTAATTGTGAAAGTAAGCCTGAAAAGGCTGGCCTAACCAAACCCCACGAACTGGTCCCTAAGGACAGTGCAACAAGATAAAGACGAAAGCTGGACAATATACAAAAGATTTAAATTAATTCATGACCGCTCACCCTCGGGCGATGGACCATCCTATGAGGGAGGTGCTATGGTCTTTTGGCAGAAGCAAAATCAACATCATTCCTTAAAAAAATTCCGAAATTTGAAAATCTACTCATGACGTCTAAGGTTTTTCATTTATTATAAAATCTCAAGAAAAACGTTTAACTTTAACAGCAAGGGAACTTTTGAATACCTTGAAAATATTTTCTCCCTAGACCTAACTGTAATAATAACAGGAAGAAGCCTCCCGACCCTCGCGTTTTCTTCCTCACTTACAAATGATTAAAAATTTGCCTAAATAGCATAAATAGCATTTGCCTAAATAGTAATAACTAATTAAATACTTGCCGATTATTGCAATTATCCATCTCAGTTTTTCAATTTCATCAAACACCCGTTTCCTCCCCCCCCTTTCGATGAAGACAACAAAACAAAACAAATATTTTTATGTTATAGACACTAGCTCATCAAAATCCTGCTCAAACCACATCGACAATTCATAAATAAAATTTTACGAAATTAAAAAAAGAAAAATTCAACTCAGATCGTGATCTCAATCTGAATTAAAACCACAAATGTCAACTTAGGTTTTACTCTGAACTTTGTCTCAGTTTTCTCAAATAAAGCCATAAATTAACAAAACATTAAAGTTCTCTCCGCAGTCAAATTTATAAATATGCAGAAAAAATATCAAAGCAACAAGTTTGTAAAAAACGATTCATGCAATATATTACCCATCTGCAGGAAAACCATGTAACAAGCTGTACTTTGGGCTCTACCCTATTTCTAACCTAAGCACCAAGTAACATCTTTAACCATAAAGTCAAGAATATCAACGTAACATCAAGAATATCACATGGTAGAATATATCCCCAAAATTGTAATTAGGTTAAATAAAATCTATTCTATTCTAAAACCAACCACCTTGGAAGGGATTCGATGAGGTGCTGAAAGCAAGATAGTGGTATTGTCGCCCAGCAATTCCGCAGTCTCCGTCTTATGTCCGTCATTGAGCATGGTGGCGAGTGCAAAGCGTGAAGAGGTAGTTGCAGCTCATACCATAGGTGCTTGAGAGGATTCATATCTGGAGACCTTGGAGCCCAGCAGGTGAGTGTTCCAACCCCACTGTTGTGCTTGTAGAACTATTCTGGTGCAAGGGTTGATCGATAGGGTAGAGCATTGTCCGCTTGAAAGAGCGCATCGTTCTGTGGGAACAACATGCGCAGAAAGGGGTGAGGATGAGCTACCAGCAGTTTAACGTAGCTCGAGCCTCTCAGGTTCCATCCAACATGGTGAGACGACGCAGTGAGGAACATGTGGAGATGTCTCAGACAGTTACATCGCCGTCACCGATTCGCGTAACGCCTGTTTAACACGAGGGGTGGTGTGCTTCATGCGATTGACGTCACGCACATGCTCTGCCATCCGCCTATTGCTGTTGGAAGTAATTCATCGGACCAGATGACACGTTTCCATTCTTCTACCGCCCGATGGCTGTGCGTTTTGACATACTGCAGCAGCAGCAGTACAGCTGTCTTTAGCAGTGGAACCCAAAGTGGCCGTATGCTGCTGTAGCCGAGTTGCACCAGTCGCCGAAGAATAGTTATTATGCAAACACTGGACGATGCACCTGGATTCAAATTTGTCGTAATCTGACGTAAGGTTATGTTTCTTCCTATCGATACTATACGACTGAATCTTCGAGCACTCCGCGCATCAATCGCTCGTGTAAGGCCACTTTTTGCACGACTCACACCGGTTTTTCCACCTTTGAGGTACAGTTGGTATACGACAGTACTGCGCGATATGCCCAGCAACCCGGCGGTTGTTGATTTCGAACATCCAGCCTTGCAAGCGCTGACAATTTGTCCGCGATCAAACTCGCTTACATCGCTGCCTTTACCCATGATAAAATTCGGTGGTGTGCCAGTAGATACTTTGATATTGAAACAATATGGTACTGATAGCAGTCGCCTGCCCGCCGGTCATTTGTTCCCGTCGGGCTCATTTGCATGATTGCATCGCGGGTGTGCATAATGATTTGCCTTTTCAGCGTATATTTCCTCCAAAAAAACAGATCATATACATGTATGCACGTATATATTCAGATTGCACCTGCACATGGATCAGATCAGTGCTTATTTTTTCAAATGATTGCCAAGCATTCCATTAGTGGATAGAATAATTTCGTCATTGCTAGTAATTCCCTATTTCAATCTAAGAAATCCATTTTGTTTTGCTTTCCACTGAAGGTTATCTACATGCAACTCCTATCTCATTAATTATATCCAATTAAAA
>QLNU02015360.1:234030717-234085271 GCA_006491805.2 Dysdera silvatica
AAACCCGAAATGGACAAAAAGGATCTTAGTATCGTTCAGCTGTACCTGACGCACATTTGTCAGGCAGTAGTCGAAGGACATCATACACTGCGTGTGACTAAAAGAGATTACGGGAAAATGGGCCATTCCCGTTGGCTAACCATTGCCAATCGCGTGTTAAGATTGTATATTCTAACACATCTAGATAACCCACTGCACGACGAGCTGAGGACTCCTGCCGAATACGTGATGAAAGTATACCATGTTGTATGGTTCGTCACTAAGACAAGAACTACATTTTACCGATGGAGCCAAAAATTTGTGGCACTTAATGAATTCTTCGAGGTATCTGTCCGAAAGACCTGATAATTATAATGACATCTAGCGTAATGTATATTTCGGCAATACAGAAGACATGCTGCTTTGTATGATGTATGGTGATCGCAAATGGTGATTTAAGAGGGATATATTTGTCATAAAAATGAAAAAAAAAATATTTGCCAGCTCCAGAAAAATCTGTTCTAATTTTTATGTCATTTACAGTTTGTCAAACGGGCGAAACTTTAAAAAATGGAGACAATTACTTCTGCGAGAAGGGGACATGAATCCCGGACTCCTTGGCTGAAAGGTGAGTGACGTCACTGGGTCAATACATAGTGGCAAAAGTACTGTCTCGGGAATGGGAATGTATTTTTTACTTTTTATTTTGCTTCTAATGAAGGTAGACTGGTTTGACGAAATGAAGCGAGACAGCAAATAAAATGGAATAAACCTTTACGAGCAGGCATACGGAAAAGAAAAAATATAATTTGATTCAAAATTTTGTTAAAAAATAATAAAGAAAAGAGTGATTAAAAATTGCATTGTGAGTTACTTAAAAAATTGATTTAAAAATCATAAATCCGTCTTAAAAATGGGTAAAATTATTCATTAGATGCAGAAAAATATGTTCTCTTTTATGCTGTGTGCAGCTTACGAAAGCGATAAATTTGAAAAAAACGGTGACAATGATTGATATATACATATATATATATATATATATATATATATGAAGAGGGAATCGAACCCAAAACCTCCTGGCTGACAGCAAAGTAACGTCACCAACACATTACATATGACCGAAAGTACGATCCCCGCAATAGGCACCTTTTTTTTTGCCTAAAAAAGGGTAGTTTGTCTCTATATGTAAAGTTAAATTTCAACAAGAAATTGTTCGAGCAAATATTTCAACTAATAAATTCATACGATAATGAATAAACTATTTGCGGATATACTCATTTATCGCCGCCGAAAAATTCCCACCATAATCTTGTGTGAACCGCTTAGGAATCCTTCACTAATATATCCACAGCTTTAAATAGTTGTCTTGGAAAAGAAATATTTTCAATTTTTATTTTCATGATATGAAACAAGAATCTTTGTCATAGATTTCGATCTACAGATAAGATTATAAAATTATATAATAAATAATCTGCAGTCTTGAAGTGGGGACGCTTTTGCACCCTCGTAAGGAATGGTTCTGGGCATATGAAAAACCCTCTTATTTGCATTAACCATAAAGATAAAAAAATTGGGAAAAAAAGAGTTAAAAATTAGAAGGAAAGGGTACTTAAACATCAACCTGCAACTGCGCGATTTCGCAAAACTAAATGCTGTATTCTTTCACAAACTTACGCTAAATGGATAACATGGGCGCCGACGGCGCAAAAATATTGGGGGGGAGCAGTATGCCACTGGAAAGCAGCTTGTTGTTAACCAGGGCCGTAGCCAGCGGGTGCCCCAACGGCCTATTTTCCCCTTCCGTAATGTTTTTGCTACCAGTACTTACTCATTAGCGAGGTTGTAAAAAATTCTTGCCTCCACAAAAAAATTTCTGGTTAAGGCCTTGTTGTTAACAACTCTTTACAGGGATAACAGACATCAACAAAGCAGTGTTTAATTTAAATGTGCTTCTGCTTGATGACGTTCACTTTACCATAAAATTAATATTGTAGTTGCATTACCAGTTTCATTTTCACATGAAATGCTCCTTACTAAATTTCGTATTTATTACGCTGATAGTGATGGTGTAGACAGTCCCTTTAATATATGTCGTTGATAATGAGCTTAATGGGTCAAAAAGGTCCCTGAGCTTGCGAAATTAAAATATAGAAACTATAGTTGTAACGTTATTAAAAACATTCCGTTTGAAAGTTGAAATAATAACACGTCAATGAAAACGCTGCCATGCAGAAAAGAGCGCCATACAATACAATCCAACGAAAGGTATAATTACATCAAATAAATGACAAAGCGTATTTTTTTATTTCGTACTAAATACACTACGCCGAAAAATATAACCGCATTCCTTAGATTAAAAAAAAAAAATTAAATTTTGAACGGCGTTACCCGTTATAAAATTTTTGTTTGAAATTGGGGAGGGGACATTTATCAATAATACCAACATTGGGGGGACGGGTTCCCCTGTCCCCCCGCTGAAGGTGCCCGTGATGGATAAGCAATTTTAGATATTGGTTCTAAGCCTAATTTCTTCTTCACGGACGGTTTCAGGTAAAATGGGATCACTTTCAAAATATTAAACTCAATGTAGACTTAGTAACTTGACACGATCTGTAAAACCGTTTGCAATGGAACTAAGAATAAGTATCTTTATCTTAACCGTAAAAACCTACAAAACACTATTTCTCATTTAAGTAAAAACTATTATTTTTAAAAAATATTACTCAAATTTTTTTAATTCCGGAGATAGTTTTTTTATAGTTAATTTTCTGCTTATTTTATTACAAAATTATTTGTAAAAAAAAGTCCTGCTTCGTCTTATCAAAAGATATAACGAGGATAGCACGTTCTGAATAGGCCATTTTGATCCATTAAATTATTGAGCAATTTTCTAAATGGAATTGAACGCACAAAGCACATTAGGAAACTGCTAAAACTGGGCTTATATATATATTAGCGAGCAGTTTATAAAGGTCACAATGGTCACAATAATTAGATGCTTCGAATTTTTAGAAATACATTCATGATCATACGTTCATGGATATCTGATATTGAAGTCAAGGGCACAATTAAGTTTTTGACTTTACTTCTGTATGCTTCAGGTACCTGCGTTTTAGGTAGATAAGAAATAACGTTCCATGTACCCTGGTTGGATTTGAACCCGCGATCTTTGGGCTGCCATCCTAGTGCCTCGATCATTACGAACATTACAGACCATTACGAACAGTACGTGGCTATCCCTCCCCCCTCTCTCTCTTTCGTGCATGTACTTTAACCAAAGGGGTAACTCCTTAATAAATAACGGAAGGTGCGGAGAAGCGGTGTGTAAAATCTTTCACTGATTGGATCTTTTTGCTCACAATACACCCTTGTGCAAATTAATTGAAACAAAGCTCGTTTCCTGTATTACTCCTAATCTTGTATTCAAAAGAAACACGAAAAGTCATATCATTTGTTTTGTCTGCTGCTGCAATCATTACGTCAACTGCTACCGTATTAATAAGATTTTAGAAATCTGCCTGATCACCAGAGTGTTCAGTGGCTGATGCAATCATTATGTAAGCAGCTGCAGTATTTCGTCAGATATTAGAAACCTGACCAGATGTGATTCGACTGGTGTTCGAGACGGATGTGATACCTAGGAAACGTACGAAGACCGTAACTTTGCACGAACACACAGCTAAAACGTATCGAGAGATCGCATCAGTGGTTGGTGTGAGTTTAGCAACTGTCAGACATGTCATCAACTTGAAGCAGAAAACCTCCTCAACATAAAGGAAGGTGTGGTCGTAAGAAGAAAGTAATTCTTAGAGATGACGCTTACTTGCTTTGACAAAGAAAAAGGATCCCCGCAAGACAAGCGACTCATTGAAAACGGATTCGAAGGAGAAAAGAATTGAAATCAGTTCCTCTACAGTTTGCAGGCGCCTTATGGCAGTTGGACGAAAATCCAGAAAACCTGTCAAGGAACAGCTTTTAACTACAACAATCAAACAAAAGTATTATAAATTGGAAAAAAAGTACACGGAATGGACGAGAGACCAGTAGCGAAAAGTTTTCTTCAACGACGAAAATCATTTCTTTGTAGAGGGTCAGCGAAGTCAGCATGTTCGAAGGTCACACGGAGAGAAGTTTCGTGATTGGCACATTGATCAGTCTGTCAAGCACCTAAAGAAGAAGATCTTTTGAGGATGTTTAAGTTATTATGGTGTCAGAAGCCTGCAGCCAATAGAAGAAATGGTACGCTTGTCAAAATATATTGAGATCCTACAAAAAGAGTTATTCCAGAGCTAGAAACGAGGTATCCTGACGAATATGGGATATTGCAGTAGAACACTGGCCTCCTGCCACACATCAAAAGTGGTGAAGAAATTCACCACTTTCGATGTCCAGGGAATTCTCCGGACGTAAATCCCATTGACAATTTGTGAGCTACGTTCAAAAGTCGCCTCCGTACTGTACGACTATGGAGAAGCTCATTCAGCCGCTCATTCAAGTGTGGTGCAGGGATCGGAAAACTAACAGTGACTGTTCGAAACCAGTGGACTCCATGCCAAATTGTGTTTAAATTCTGCTTAAAAATAGAGGAGGTCATATCCGTTACTAATGTATGGACAGGTAAATTGTGTACATGTATATATGAGTTTTATACATTAAACTACTAAATTCATTGTTTGTTTCAATTAATTTGCACAAGGGCAAAGACAGTCATTGATTTTTACACAGAACGATTGGGCATACCTGTACTGTGGACGTTCAAAAACGATTAAATTTTTGACATTTCATGTTTTGGGTAGCGAGAGAAACATAACAAATTTTATTTCTTATTTATAAAGTACGTATATATTATTATTACTACTTCATACGGAGTGAGTAAAGAAAGATCTGTGACAGAGCATTTCAGAATAAGTGGAAAAATAAGATTCTTTTTATGAATAATAAGGACGACCACTTGCAGTATATGTGAATGTTTACAAATAGACCTATTATCTGAGGGCGAGAAATATATTCACAACTGTCATTACTCTCAACAATATGCAACTAAACACCAAAACTGTGTTAAGCAAGTATGTGCTGCTATTGTTGTTCTATGTAGTGTTATTGTTAGAGACGTACTTAACGTAATATAGGGCGCCTTGTTTGTTCTATTGCTACATCGACTGCATCATCACTTCTATGGTGACGTGGCTCATTCCGTACTTCATTTTTCACATGCGGGAATAAATAAATTAACGTATCCAAGCACTGTAATTGTTGATGATTGGTGCACACACTTCTTACATCACAGTATACTTCTGAGAATTTAGTTAATTAAAGATTCCCTATTATCATTATGAAATATCATGAAATGATAAATGGGACAAACAAATGAGCTGAATTTTTAGGACAAATATTTTTAATGGCGAGAGAGAGAGAATTTACATATAATGTTTTTTGTGGTTTTACGGCTCAAGGACTACAATGGTCATGCTGCGCCGGGACCTACTGTTTTCCGAGGAATCCGAACCTCTGGACCTACAATTTTCCGAGGAATCCAAACCTCTTAAGGCCTAGGGAACCAAACCCCGGACTACAGTGAGCAGTGCGATCTTTATGAGATCTCTGAGTAAGCGTTCTTTGCACTGCTGGGAGTCGAACCCGGATTAACGGCGCACTAGGCGAACGCGTTACCACACTGCGCCACCGCAGGGCCAATTTGAATATAAACATTCCTTGATAAAGTGCGACTGCTTTCTAGTTAAATAAGTTAACGCAATGTGGCGTATCTCCGAAAATTATGCTAAAATTACAAAAAGGCTGCATTTAAAGCAATATTCACAACAGTAAACATGTACTATTTTTAAAATGAAAGGTAGACCTAATATTAATAATAATAATGTGCACTTACGAATAATAATTTAAAACCTAATTCTTAAATGTAAATTATCGGAATATATACAAAAGTATATGGAAAAGGTATACATTTATTTTCACTAAAAGAGCAGGAAAGTTTTGAAAAATTAATATTTTAGATGAATAATTATTATAAATGATTATTATTTATATATTATATTTTTTATATATTATATATTTTATATATTATATGTATATTATATATTTTATATATTATATATATTTATATATTATATATTTTATATATTATATATTATACTCCCTCCGTCCCAAATTAACTGTCCCTTTTGAAAAAACAAGAGGAATATTTTTGTTCCTTATTTTTTTGTTCCCTACTTTTGGATATTTGTATAGTATTTGGAATGCTCTTTAACATTAAAGCACTAATTTGCAAATTGTATGATTGTATTATGCAAAATAACCCTGTTTTTGATAAAGGAAAGTAATTGTCCAAAAATTTGTCCCATATTAACTGCCCCATATTCAAAATGGGTAAAAAAGTACTTCGTACTCTGATTTGACGGGCTGAAAAGCAGAGGGGTACAAGTACAAAAAATTTTAAAATTGAGATTGGCGTAAAATTGGAAAATTAACGGCAAATAGAATTGCACGGCAGAGTCGATTCATATGCCGCCAGCTTTTAGGTGCTGATTAACTGTTAGGAGCTCATTTTCCTTCTACAATTCGTGGTTAATTTTGTAAGCGAGAGTAACTTTGAACCAAGATTACTACTGGAGTAAAAACTTTATTGGGAGCAATTGTACCCCTCGGCTTTTCAGCCCGTTATTTGATAGAACGAATAACATTACTCTGTACATGTAAAGAAAAGAGACCGAAGGAAAAATCGACTGGTGAGACTTGAACTCTCTATGTCTCTATTTCCTCTATGCCTCTCTTGCTCTCTATGATAGATGCTGAAAGTCTGTCGAGCGAATACCCCAAATTCGATCCCAAGCTTAACTTTGTACACGTGGACGAAAAATAGTTTTACTTGAGTAAAGGCAAGTAGACATACTACCTGACACCTTAAGAAACAGTTACCGTGCATGCCTGCAAAAGCAAACGATTCATAGAAAACATCATGTTCTTAGCAGCAGTTGCTAGGCCTAAATTCGATATTAGCCGGAACAACGTGTTTGATGGAAAAATAGGTCTTTGGCCTTTCATTATTAAAGAACCTGCCAAAGACAACAGAAGGAACAGGGGCAAAAGAACTTTGATAATCAAGCCCATAACTGCCACAAAAGAGGTATACCATAATAGGCTCATTGAAAATATGCTTCCGGCAATCAGGAAAGTATGGTCAAAGGAGTTGAAAATGCTGATATTTTCATTCAACAAGATAAAGCCAAACCACACATCAATCCTGATGATGCGAGATTTGTAAATGCCTCTAAAATCTGAAGGTTTTGATATTCGGATGATTTGCCAACCACCAAACAGTCCTGACATGAATGTTTTGGACCTTGGATTTTTTAATGCTATCCAGCCTTTACAACATCAACACGCACCAAGGACTATCGACGAACTTATTCAGGCTGTAGAAATATCATTTCAAAATCTTGACTATCGTCACCTTCATAGAAATTTCCTTACTCTTCGAAAATGTATGCTTGCTTGCGTGGTGGCAGTAGTAATAATTACTCAATCCCTTATATGAAAAAAGATCAACTAGAAAAGGCTGGACTTCTACCTCAGAGCATTGGGGTTGGAAAAGACTTGGTTAACCAGGTGATAAGCTCCATACAAAGTATCCCAAGTACGAGCACTTCACTTACATAGGACTTATTCCAGTAAAAGTTCTGCCTACATACTTCACGTTTATTTTTTATTTACTCCTTTCAGTTTTATTTATTTTCAAATTCAATTCTCCGAAGTGCGCAAGGAGGCAGAGGGAAAACGTTGTGTGCCTACAAGTTCACTAATTATGTAATTGCCAATTTAAAAATGACTGTCCATTAAAAGCTTGCTCATTAGACTTTGACTTCTATTTTTTAATACTCTCATTATAGTACTGTTCTATTTGTTCTATTTTATGAAAATGATATTCTAAAAGTCATTAGTAATTGTGGGCCATTCTCATAGGAATGTGGCAGAGGTTTTGAAACAATTAAGTAAAATGGGACAGATATTTTTTTTAAGGAAAAGGGACAGTTATTTTGGGACGGAGGGAGTACATTTTATGTATTGTATATGTTATATTTTATATATTATTTATATTATTATTTATATTATTTTAAATGAATATTTTAGTATCGGGCAGGGGTGGGGAACCTGCGGCCTTTCGAATGAATCCGAATTGTGCAAACCAAATTCTTTTATTTTTATTAATATGATTTTGTCCATCTTATTTTTTATTTATTTACTTTATTTTATATTTATCAAATAAGATATCTAAAATACAAAAGATAAAAGTATAATAAGGAAAATATAAAAATTAATTTTTAGAGTTAAGATAAAGCGCGAGCAAAGAAATTGAAATATTTATCCAAAAACACGTTTAATTACATATTACTAAACAACTAAATAACTACATTGATAATAAAGAATGCCAGAGTGTATGTATCATTAATTAAGGTATCATCTATTTTGTAAGTAGTCCGATATCTTTATATGCATGATATATATTAAAAAAAATATACACACATGATTTTATGTATCCAATATCTACCATTTTATTGGTTTCTTTCTTAACGCTGGAGTATATTAGAAAGTGAATATGAACATTTTTACCGAAAGCATTGAACGAGTATCTACTAAAATAATAATAAGTAAAGTTTGCCATTTTATTTGAACGGAGTTCGAAAAATCGGGGTACGTTAAGACAAATTTCGGGAGGGCATTTTTTTTTTGTCACTGTTAACCCGAAGCAAATAATTACTTTAACCTTTTAATGTATTAAAAATATTGCATATATTTCAATTCTAGAGAGGGGGGGGCAACTGACCCCCTGCCCCCTCAAATGCCGCCCATGGTTCTGCTATATATTTCATCTATGGCGTAGGAAAGGGGGCTAAGGGAGATAAAGCCCCAATGGCGGATCCAGAAATTTTTCAGGGGGGGGGGACGATTTGCTTCTCATTTCTATTTTAAACCAAGTGTCCGGTACTTTTCATTTTCCATGATACAATCCTGGCTGAAGGGTGGGGGGTGCGATCGCCCCTTGGATCTGCCAGTGTTCCCATTTGGTAGAAAAATGTATTGTTCCATTTAACGCCAATAAACCTGATCTGTTTAAAAACTTCTTGAGTCCCCCAAAATTTTTGAATTATTACCCTCCTGTATCTAAAAAATGTCTTTATTGTGACGTTCTTCAATTATAGTTAATTTAATGCAGCCTTCCAACATGAAAAGGTTCCCCACCAATCGTATAGGGGAAGTCCAGAGCTAAAGTACGTCCAAAAATTACCTGCACACCATGACTCTACTCGTTATAAATTTGCATAAAATGACGGCAGGTTATATGTTATTATAATTATATCAACATTAGATACAGAATTCCTTGTTAATCTACAGGTTTCGCTGGCTACGGCACACAAGAAACATGAGTTAGTGACTTCAGCGAAAGAGAAAATAGTTTTTCTGTTTAAAATTGGTAATAAAGAAGTAGAAAAAATGTTTGTCTGTTTCTTGAGTGTTCGTTATGCTTTAAAGCGGTATACAGAAAGAACTACTACTGCAAGTAACCAACGTTCCAAGCTTCCAAAGAAAATTTCAGTATGACTGAAAAACCAAGCTATAAGAAAAGCCTCGGAACACTTATTTGTCAGTGCGGGGGGGGTATTAACAGGACTGTAGTCCTGCCAGGACGGCGCTTCGGAACATTTTTATATTACCAGTGTGCGCTCTTCTTTATAGAGTGACAATAAATACATTTACATGCAAAAGGTTGAACACTAGCACAAGAGGAGTAATTACTCTTGATGCAGGGCAACTGTTTAAGCGTTCGAAAACTCGGATGATCTATTTATTACTTTACCAGTCTTTAACATTTTGTATGTAAAAGAAAATATTCAGATTTAAATTTGTTTTATTTAACATTAATTTATTATGTGCCTGTTTAAATGCAACCCAAAGTATCACAATGGTTCCTTTGTTGTATGGGACATTGGGGGGACAATGGGACATTGTAGGACTCAGTGAAGTTAGAAGAAAAGGTGAAGAGTTGGTGGAACTGAAAAGCGGACATTTGTTTTATTATAGAGGAACGGAAACTGGAAGAACAAGTGGTGTTGGCTTCTTAATCAACAAAAGAATTAAAGACAACAGTTGGAGCAATACGAAAGTTACAGACAACACAAAGGAGCATGGAGAGGTGCATGCTTGGAATAACTAGGAGAGATCGGAAAAGGAACACTTGGGTGAGAGAGCAAACTAGAGTAGAGGACATCATTGTTAAAGTAAAAGGGCTGAAATGGCGATGGGCTGGGCATATTGCAAGAAGAACTGATCAACGATGGACAACAGAAATTCTGAACTGGATTCCAAGAGACCACCGAAGACCTAGAAAACGTCCTCAAACTAGATGGGTGGATGAAATAAGAAAACAGGTTGGGGTGACGTGGAAACGAATGGCCCAGGATAGACTTGTGTGGAAAGCATTTGGAGAGACCTTCATCCAGCAGTGGATAGATAATGGTTGAATATGATGATGATGATGATTTCCAAATAATGCCTTCGTTTCCAAATTTATCAATTATCAATTATATACTTCTGTTAGTAAAACAGCATCATCTGTTATGAGTATCTTATTTTTTTGCACATTTTGACGAAACTATATCTTCTTGCGGGAAAAGAAATTTTCAGGGATAACTAGGATATCGTTGTGGGCCAAATGTTAACCAAAGTTCTAAAAATGATGCTAGAAAGTGTATTTTAACTAGAGCGTGAATGTTAAATAACATACTTTCAAAATTTTTCTTTCATCTAAAAAAGATGATTATACTCTCTTTTTTATCGTATACATGATTGCTTGAGCTATATCGTGACATATATCATCAGTAATTGTAAGATCTGGGGCGATTTGGACATTAAAACGCTTTGTTCGTTTGGAATTAAACTAGGTTTCTCTAATGGAGGCAACTCAATCATAATAGGAATATCAGCAGGCCGAATTGGTATTTAGTTGTTATTTCCAAAAATTTATGAAAATTAACTATAGAATAAAGTACAAAAACAGCAATATACATAGCAAGCATATATATTTTGCCAGTATACATAACTTATCTGTTTATGTTTACGAGTGGCATTGCCAGGCCTTTTTTTAACAGACAGTTCAGTGACTGATTTAGTGATACGTAGTCAAGAAATTATATGATATATACTATATATAATTTACAAATTGAATGAATATTCATATTGTTTACCTTATGTTGAATAAGTAATGACCATTATGTCATTTTTTGTTTTCGTTTGAAATAATAATTTTGCAAAATTAACAATAATTTAATTATATAAATGATTATAATATTAGAAGCATCATTGCAGAATGGAGAACATAGTTATAAAGGTGTTCAAATTTAGGAATTCAGGATCAATTTAAACTCTAATGAACTTCATTCTTCTCTGAATGCAGATTTTGTAAGGTAATAGCGTTGAGAAATTACTTGCAAAATATTCAGAAGTTAGTGCGATCAGAGAAATAGATAAAGCACGCCTGAAGCATAAATGAATTGCGCCTCTTATGGCAATAACTTTAGGGAAGATAATATTTATCGCTGTGTGGAGGATAATGCCTTTTTTAGCAGTTAATTTTAAAATTCACCTCCACAAATAAAGCAGTGCCTACAGAATAACACGCCTTACTGAATCTATGGCTTTGAATGTTGTTAATATATAACAAACCAAATACAAGAAAATATGCAGAGAGATTTTTGAAATTTATAAAGCAACTATTTATGTTGTTAATGTATAACAAACCAAATACAAGAAAATATGCAGAGAGATTTCTGAAATTTATAAAGCAACTACTTAGTTGTCATATAAGCAGCAAGGACTACTTATAATCATAGAAACATTCCGCACGGTTTTGTGTGGTTACCGATTGCATAAGTTATTACTACACTTCTTGAGTCTTCGCTAAGAAATAACTGGTGGTTGCCGTTCAGCACTCTCCGATAGGAGTACAGTCGCAGAAAAATGAAATGAAGAGGGTGATATTGTACAAGTTCTCTTATCTGTATAAAAAGTATTGCTCTATCAGTTGTTGTGCATGCAAAATCCGAAGTTGTGAAGCTTGAAGGTAAAATCACATTTTAGGCTTTGGAAAACTCTGCTATAAATTTTCACTTGATATTTTGTTACACAGCAAATATTGGTTGCAAAATGCCTTTAAGACATCGTATGCGTGCGCATGAGCGGGGATGAGCAATTGGATGGCTCAAGGCCCTACAAGATATCACTGAAGTTGCGACAGCAATAGCCTAAATGTATAACTCCTTTATTACAAAAATAGCTGCTAAATCCAGAGAAACCGATCTTCAAAGGCACTGCGGTGGCCGTGGAAAGAGCTCAACAGCTAAGGATGACAGATGTGAAGCCCTTTTAGCGGAAAGAAGGAGGAGAAACCTCACCCCTGGTCAATTAGCCACAGACTTTATAATTGTTACAAGCATTTATGTATTTGCCAGAACTATTTCTCTTCACCTAAATCAAGTAAGCTTCTATGCATGGACACATATCGTTATTCCGTTAACAGCATGCTATAAGGTAATATAAATACTGATATAAGGAGCATTGGAATCATTAAGAATGGTCAAAAATGATGGTCTTAAACGAATCTCGGTTCATATGCTAAAAATAATAATGGACGTTTGCTAATATGACCAGAACTGGAAACCTGTTGTAATGATCACATGGCGTTAGCATGGGAAAGTGAGACTTGTAGGTCTTCTTTGTGAAAAGGGTCGAGAGGAAACAGTCCGGATGTGGGCGGATAAAATTGCAATAACTCTGGTCTGCAAGGTCCAGATTGACATTACAGAATATTTATGGGAAACATGTATGGAACGGGGAGAAGGGTCACATCGGCCAATCAGGTGTGACCACGGTCTTAAGACTGACCAATTATATCATAGTGGAGAAAGAGTTGGTTGGGTACAGTGGGTAAGAGAGGAGATCGAACGAGGCAGAGGAGTAGGAAGGACACACGTGTGTGTGATTTCCGTGCCTCATCAATACGTTGGAACTTAGGGGGTGTGCCTATAGTTGCCTTGTCTGTGATGTCAAGGTATATACTAATCACCTTCAATAAATAGTGTTAGATTGTTTTTTCGTTCTTGATCTACCTTACTCTTCATCATAGTTATTCTACCTAGCACGTGGAATACAGAACCCGCCTCACGAAGAGACGTAGATTGCTCAGTTACGAGCCGAGCTGGTAGCAGCACAACGACTACCTGCACACACGCTAAGTGTGACAGCATATATACCCGGCCATGACACCTGTTAGTTGCTATTAGTAGAACGTTCATGCAGTTAATCGTTATGGCCGAAAAGGCATTGTATGAGCGGGTATTATGCATAATGGCATAAGTAGAAAGTTTTATAGGCTCAATGGGGGGTTACAGAGCTACAACTCACATATTCCTATGTTAAATATACAAAATTTCATTGCAATGGGGGTTACAACCCCCATCAACACCCTCCTTCTTACGCCAGTGATAATGACAGACCACTTCTTAATATCTTTGCCACAGATTACATTACGGCAGTACGTTATTTTACCGAGAATCTCCTGGGCTATGTTGATCTTTGCCGTAGAATAAAGGGTCCAGAATTTTTGTCCATAGACGAGAATACTTGCGCACATAGGGCAGTTCAGGTGACTGAGGAGTACTGGAAAGCAGGAGTGGCTTGAGTTTGATTTTGAACCCGAGCGGACTGGCACGGATTGCTTTTTGGCGCCCCACTCGTCTGGCGAAAACGGGAGATTTTCACAGATGCACAGTGAGCTATGTAACATATAAAAGCGGCCAAAAGTCTCTGAAAGAATTTCTCTAAAATTTCTCTAAAATTTTCCCTTTTTAGAGAGATTTTCTACTGTTGGATCAATTAAAAAAATTCTAACTTGACTTCAGTTTGGGACTCTCATCCAAACTGGAACTTGGCCGGCCGCCCGGGTCGCCTGGCCCTTCAGCTTGCCCCAGCTGGAGAGTGTAGATTTTGAATACATGACACGGTCTGTTTACTCTCCAAAATTTGATCTCATAGATAATGCCTGAGATGCTCTCGGTTGACGTGTGGCTTGAAGAAACCTTCCTCCGCTCTACAAGACCTGAAAATTACGGGTTGAATTCTATCTCCATAACTCTCCTTTACACCTTAATAAAATGCATGCCAATAAGATGCAGAACGTGTTTTAGTATTCGAAGAAGGTATACCCTTTACAGTAGTATCCAAATCTGTCATCGTTTACGTGCGAGGGAGCATTTTGCACGATTATTTGAAGATCCCCCAACGACTAGTTCTTTGTTTTTGTCATCTTGTTTTTTCCCTGGTGCGAAATATGTACCATTTTGCTTAATAGAGATATCACATTATTTCTACTAGATATTTGATAAATTTCATTTCGTGATAAAATGTCCATCAATAATTATGGAGTAAACTGTCCCTTTCCTTTAGCAATTGTCAAGCAGTGTAGAAAACGTCATTTATTTGAAATACGGAGAAACGTTTCTAAACATCCTGTACATGTAAATTTTTAAATCAATGTATAAAAGTACATCGATTTAATACAAATTCTAATCTAAAGTTATAATCGAATATTATCTTTAGAGCCCGTATTATACGCACCAAAAAAAACAGCAATATATGCATGAAAATATGTGCTAAATACCCTAAAATATGCAGTTATATACACTCAAATTAATAAAACATGCACTTACATATAAAATGAAAAAGTATGCTCTTACTTCAAATAACAATAAAAAAATTAATATGCACGATATTTTTTTCACTTATTTAGAAAAAAAATATTCTGTGCCTTAAAACAAATGATAGATTTTATTAATAACTAGCTGAGTAAAAATATTTTTTATATAGCATAATTTTGTTAAATCATATCACAATTTTTCTATGAATATTCTGAACAATTAAGCTTTTGTTTGTTATTTAATATCATTTCATGGCAAAAAAGTTCTTTCCTACAGAGGATATTGAATAGTATTTATAAAATGTTGCGGGTTGTACATAACGGATAGCCTATCCGTAATAGACTATCAGCAACTTCTATTACTAGTAGATAATTGTACGGAATTTTATCCTATGCAAGTATTTGTCGCATTAAAACTGACCTTCTGTTACTTACCTGTCTAGTATCATAGAGCTAAACTCTTCCGCCCCTCTTCCGTTAAGGATAGTTCCTAAATCAGCTATGAATATGACTACGTTTTTTGATGCTTCAGTACATAATTAAACATGTACATTTACAAGTCTATTTCGTTTCTGCTTATATATCATATGGATGTAAAAGGAAAGTTTAACTTTATCGTTGTGCGAAAAAATTTCCGCTAAAAGGATAATAAGCTTCTTAAAATTATTGAAATAGTTAAAATATACATTTACTCTAAAAATTCACCCTTTTTATACACTTATATGCACTAATGTTGAAAAGAGCTAAAAGATGTAATTAAATGTACATAAATGCATTTGGATATAAAAAGAGCGCTATTAATTATGTATTTATGAAAGTCGCTGCATTTATTGGATTGCTTAATGCTATACATTTGTGGAATAGATATCTAAATTTTGAATGATGCATCAAAACAGCTGAACATATAAATTTATAAAACGGAAAATATATACAACTGATTTTATTGAGACACAAAATTTACCAGAATTTTTCAAATAATGAACGAAATGAAGAATTATGAAAACGAAAGCGGATCCTTAAAAACGAGGACCTGAAATTTTATTTTAATGTTTTTATACCCGACGGCGCATTATTTATCCATCGTTTAAATAATCAATATTTTTTTTACTTTACGCGAAAAATCATTAAAGGTATATGATTAATAATGGCCTCTTGACAGTAATATTGATTGATTGGCGTAAAAATATATTCGGAATTTAAAGGTTTTTGTAGGGAGTTAAAGCTTTACCAATAAGCCAATCATAGTTGTGCTTTGTATTTTATAGCTTTTGGGTTTTAATTTTAAGCGTTTTCATTATGCAAGTAAAATTGAACAAACAAAAATGTACATGATATTGAACAGCTTATTGTTTTTGCAGTATATGTTAATTATGTAATTCTGGCTATCTGTTTAAATATCTTCATCTATATACTATACTTGTCTATGCGCCAATCCGGCCCTGCATCACCCAAGTATGAGAAACATAAAAGTAAGTGGAAAATATAACGATGAGAGGAGCTGAAAACAGTCTCTTCACCTCAAATCACCCCATCGAGTAAAATGGCTGGATTATATCTCTGGCTCGAATGCTTTCTGCTTCAGCCTATACAAGTGATCAGAAGCCTCGGAGCCCTTCAAACTAATGAATAGAACGTTTTAAAACTCATTATTACCTAGACCGTTATCAACTTTACCATTGTACAGCATCTCCATTGTTAGCACTAAGAGCGTCAGAATATTATCGCCCTAAAGGAAGTACGCGACAAAGTCGACCTAACCAAATATTTTTCATTTCCTTGCTTTTCAAAAACGGGAGAATCTGTACCTTGCGAATTTACAGTCAGCCCTATCTGAAAGGAAGTTATTTTTAACTCTCGCTAAATAGGGAAGGTTTTACTTTCCAAAGTAGATTTTTTCACACCCTTCAGGTGCCATACCCTTTCAGAGCGTGTTTGAGCTATTTCGCATCGCCTGGTAAGACCTGAATAGGCTTTAGAAATCCCGTTTTTTTTCCCTTCAGAATCTAAGAAGTTTTCTGTCGCATATTATAGTCACAAGCAATCGCTTGGGAATTGAATCCCAGATAAGATACTCTGGCTAGTGACATACGAAACAATAATAAAATTAAACCGATCACGAATATTGATAGCAGCTAAAGTTTTCGGGATTGATGTCATATAGGGTCAAAGTAGAGTTAGCAGAAAAATGTGCTCTTACAAAAAAAAAAAAAAAAAAATTGATAATAGTTCATTTGTGTTTGTCGTAGCAACTTAGCTTTTAAAAAAAATCTTACTTATGTAACGTTATTATTATTTATTTACGAGTCTGATAAAATAATTCATGTTTAAATATTTAGGACAATACTTCAAATGGAAAAGAATAAAATATTTTCACATGCTTCAGTTTTATAATCTTTAACACATATTGTACATTATTAAGGTGTATTATCATGTCTTTGTCTAGATATGCAAATATATTTATTTTAAGGCGGACATTTAATTTCGACTCAATTTATAAAAGAGATTTGGTTGTTTAATTTCATTGTTACCAGATAATAAAGGGAACATAAATGTTCATGATTTTTACTTTCTAAGTAGAGTTTATAAGACTAAGTTTATTCAACCTGTATAGAATTTTTGGTGACAACTTGTTCCACAATATATCTCTTATTAAATTGACATTTTTGGAACTAAAAGGATGCTGACTGATTAGGTTTGAAATGGTGGAGAGCAGAAAGCTATTGCCATACTTCGTAACAAATTATAATACAGCTCGTCACGAGGCCCTCCTTCAGCTAGGTAACTACGTAAATCGTATTTTACAACTCAGTTTCTTTGCTTTCGTATTTTTCAAGTTTAATGATAAAATGAACTATGATTTTTTTAGATTATGAAGAGAAAAGAAAACGTGCAGCAAATATTTTTCTTACTGATTCACCATGCGGCCACCCTCCTCAACTTTATCTGGGGATACCAATTTCTGCCTACGTCTAAAGTTCTCGTAATGAATTGCACAAAAGGAAAAGGTGTTTTCTATTTCAAAAATATAATTAGCTAAGGCAGTATTTTAGAAATAGAAAACACTTTATATATAGCTCTAGCTCATTCGACCTAGTGCTAAAACTATTATGTTGAAATTGTAGAGCAAGCTTAGAGAAGTTATGCAGTAAATTTTGCATGCCATGTAATTTAACTTCATCTACTTCAGCCTCCACTGTTTTAACACAGTTTGCGTAAAGTTTGAATAAAATCTTTTTTTAATATATCTTAAACTTTATATAAGATACACTGCTTCATCATTGTGCACATTTTATTAATTTTTTTGGACATTGATTCTAAAATTAAATATTAAATAAAATTTCTGAAAGCTGGTCACTGATTCCTGTTACATATTCAACACATCTGAACTAAGAACTAAACTTGAGGGAGAAATTCCGTGTAAAACCTTTTAATATAGGATGTATATTGAATACTTCGAATACTTACGCTATGTGCCAGTGCATTATGTGAAAACGGTTTATTAAAATTAAAACAGAGTTAAATTTTGAGTTGAGCAGGATGATACTAAACGGTTTAACAATTATATTTAATGAAAATAGCAATAATACAGCACTTACATTCGCAAATAGTTTTTGAAGCACATATGTTCGGTTTTCGCAAGATTTAGTAATAATTCTTCACATGGTAGGTATTTCGGTATATTCTTTTAATTCATCGTCTCCATTGCTTTCAACTTTCTAATTTCTTAAATTTTTTCACCCTCTTTCTCGGCGATCTTCCTCTTTCCATATTTTTCTAAACTCACTATAATTAAAATCATAGACTAAATTTTTTAATAAATTTGTAATTTATAAAGCAGTTTAAATTAACAAATAATTTATATTTATAGAAAATTATGTTAAGAATTTCGTTCGTATCGAAAGGATTATACAGTTAATATTTATAATGCAGGTTTGCATAATGTTTTACACATGAAACTATTGGAGTCAAATGCATTAAACGCCATTAGAAAATTGTAAAAGTAATTATAAGCATAGAAAAATATATATAGCGCATACTTTTTTATTAACTAGAACGTAGAAGTACGAAAGGTACATGATAGCCTAAACAAATTTTCCAACAGATTAATATATTTTAAAATACTTGCTCTTTTTTAATATTAGTCGATAAATTTAACATTTTAAAGTTAAAAATAAATTTACGATTTGATAATATAATCCCGTCAAACAAACAAACAAAACTTCATTATCTTAACAGCACCATACATTCGCAAAAATGCATCATTTAGTTCATATGAAATAAGTATCAAACCAAATTCTTTGTAAACAAAAATATTGGAATTAAATCTGACTTACCTAAGTTTTGAGGGTGTATTTTTGCAAAATGATTCATTGTGTATCCACATTTTTAGGGTAACTAGTATTTTGCTAAAATCGTAGAAGTTTTTCGGTGGCTGTAAGTAAAAATTCTGCTACTACTACTAACTAGCCTCAAAAATGTTTAAGAAGAATGTCAATGTGGAAATATCTAAAAGTATAAAATCTGGAAATATGGGTTACACAAATAGTCCTTCATTTTATTTAAATGTGGAATTATATACATTAAAATTAGCCGAAATCATCATTTCTAATTTGTGCATTACATATCTTTTTATTAAGTAAACTGACAAATTTCTGAAAGTAATTTATTACTTCTGAGTAATCATCACATCGATAAGAATATCCACATATTTTTTTTTTATATAATTAAGCTTGAATTGCTTTACTTTCTGGAATTAAATCTAGATAATTGCAATATTTTCAAAACAAAATAAGCAATGAATTTTAGGAAGAACATGTGGAGAGAGTGAAATCAAAATAATGCTTTCTTTTCAAAATCTACAACAAAGAATGCGTTAATGTTACCTGATTTTACAATCAAAGAAAACGCATATTGAATTCATGGTTTAATTTTTAAGAATTTGTGTAAAATTTACGGATTGTGAGCATAAAATCATTCAAACACGTTGTTATAAAGGGGAACAGAAACGATAATACTCTTTTAAAAGAAGTTTGCAATTATCCTCATATCATTTTTATCAACTTCATGGTTCCAATTAGCCATTCTACACTTTGTCATAATCGCTAACACGTGTTAGAAAAAAATGTTCTTGTTTAAGGCGTTTCACTCGTCCGAATAAACTCCATATTATATTCAACGAAGTAATTACTTTTGAGTATAATTTGGAACATTTACAAACGAAGTTGTATATGTTATGGTGATAAAAGATTTGTAAAGTTTAATTTAATTAATTAGAATTTAGAAAGAAAAATGAAGTTAAAATATTTATAATTAGTTTTCTAAATTTAGAGTTAATTTTTATTGATTAGTTTAACTATTTGAGAACCCTACAACCCCATTACCATTACATTTAATATTAATTTTTTTTGTCGAGAACTGCAGTGCAAAGCCGTTATAATTAATCGGACGAATTAAGTACATTGCATGATTGTGTTTTAATTTTAAATTAGAATCCGCAATTAAAAGTAAAGAAACCCAGAAATTCATAATAAAAAAACAGGCAAGAAACACGATTTAAAAATATAAATTGTGCCTTTTATTTCAGCATTGGGGTCTGTAACGAATTTCTAGATTACAAGTAATTATACAAACATATATACTTTAAAATTTTAATTTAACATATCAACTTTCGCAGGTTTATGTCTTGTTTAAACATTTTTATTTACAATTGAAAACATGGTATTACTTTAAGTTATGGAAACAAATTCAATTACCAATTAGGTTATTCATACTCACGAATTATATTGGGGTATAAAAACCACCAGTAAATAAAACTTAATCATATTAGAATTTTAGTGGGAAGGAGGCACTATTATTTAATAGTTAAAGAAGAGGGAAAAAATGGTCAAGACTTTTATTTTTATTTTAACTTATGGACACCACCCAAGATCTGCATTGGTTGTGTAAGCATTCTCCTCGTCTTAAAGACGCCTTATTGGTTTTTGGTCCACACTCTCTCTGTTGGCTTTCTCTCTTCAAGCGGTCAACGTAGCTAGCTGCCATCTTGTGAAAATTGGCGAAGTTAAAAGGACTGTCAGAATCTTAGGTCGCCACACAACTGCTAGTCCCATTGGACTCCTGTTAGAACGGTCGCCATGACGTACGCCATGTATTATATTGGCAGCCCCATTCTGGCAACCCAGAACCGGCCCTGGCCTGAATACCAGCTGAAAACAGATGCTGTTGTGGTGTCTACGATGTCGACAAAGGAGTTCAAAGTTTAAACTTTGCGATGCATTTGTGTAACTTTCATCGTTTAAAAGGCGCCAACGTTGATCAAAAATTAAACATCTTGCAGAGAAAGGAAATTAGTTTACATAACCTGATGGGCCAAGATTATTTTATTTTTGAGTTAAAAGTGAGTTTTAAAGATTAAATGTAATAGGTGGAACAAAAACAAAAAGGTGGGTTAGTACGTTAAGGGGTCCTGCGTTTAAAAAGAAAAGAAATTTAATTATAGATATATTATTTATATACAGAAATTTTAAGTGATAATGTCTGTGCTAATAAAAATCAAATTAATTTAAAATTTACGCCTTTGGTAATTGAATAAGAATTTTCTTCAAACATTCCCGTTGAGCACATAATTACTAAATCTAATGTTCCTAAAAAAAAAAATATATATATATAGGTAAGTTCAAAGTTCCTTTATTTTGGTGTGTGTGTCATGCACAGAAAACCTGTTTGATTCTTCATCTTAATCTTTTGGCGTTGCTGCCAAAGTAGTTGCCGTTGCTGCCAACGTAGAAGGTGTCGCCTCGTGAGAAACATTAATTAATATTAATATAGTGGAATTGAATTAATATTAATATTACTTCAGTGGAAGAATGGAACACAGTTATCTTAATATACAATCTCATCTTGAATATTCAAATAAAGAACGGCAGGACAGCGAAAAAACCATTTACAATATCTAATCACATAATATTTAGACAATAAGAGAGCGCATTTATTATTATTATTTATTTATTTATCTATTTATATGTTCCTTGGTGTTTAGATATAATTTATTTGTTTTAAAAAGAGAATTTTATAATTTCGTCCCAATATATATAATCATTCCTGGATGGATATTCCAGAGCCAGGTTTCGTGCAAATTAGATTTTATATATTTCTAAATTTATTATTTTTCTTAGAAAAATTTCCTTAAAATTCGTGTCCCTTTATTAAATCAAGCATGACTCTAAGTAAATTTAAAATGTTTAAAGTGTTCGTACATTAAAACACTCGCTCTTTTATGATAGATACGATTTTTTTTTCGAAAATCGAATATAATTAAAATATACTTAATGGGGTAAAACATAGATTCTGTAACTCAGTTCAATGAAAACTGCATATTTTGTGAAAGTATATAAAATGTGTAACACATTCGCATCGTTATATACAGCCAATTCTCTCAATAACGTCCCTCGAATTAACGACTTTTTGTTTAACGACAGTATTTTGAGGTCCCCACAAATACTTTATAGATTTAATATATTTCCGAATAATATTTCTCTATGTTTATCAGCGTTTGGCCATAATCTTTCTCATTTTGTGTTGCTGAATATAAGTACTTTAATTGTCTGTGTGAGCTGATAAAGTTTTCTTTGTATATAAGTATAAGGGGTTCAGCAGTATTTTTCGTTAAGTTTAATTTTACAGGTTGAAAAATGACTGCCAGAAGAAAACATATAAAGCTTCAAGATAAGCTAAAAATCATTAAAAAATGGAAAATGATTATGGTGAAGTAAACTGGAGTTAGCGAAACATTTTCAGATGTTAGAGTCTCTACTTAAAGCTATTTTAGCAAGTCACAGGAGATATCAGAGGCTGTACAAAAATGCCGATCGGATTGTCATTGAACAAAGGTCTGAAAATCCATTGTTGCCTATACAATGGTTGTACAGAGCAAGAGCATCCAATATAGCAGTTTCTGGTGCATTGTTAACAGAGAAAGCGATATATCTAGAAATTAAATTTGGAATTGCGAAATTTTAAGCTTCTAGCGGGTTGGTTATAAAAGTTCAAGAAATATATGGTATTAGTTTGAAAAATGCATGTGCAGAAAAAAGTAAGATGTAATTAAAATAATAAAAGCAATAATTCTTAATATATTTACTCAACTATTAATTCTTAAATAATAAAAACAATAGCAATAAATAAAAATAATCAAAGCAACAATAATAATAATAAATCAAATAATAAATAAAGATGATAAAACGATAATAATAAATTAAAATAACAAAACAATAGTAATAATAAAATTAATAATAATAAATAAAAATAATAAAAACAAAATTTCTGAATAGATCAATGCTTTCATCAAATATATTGACTGTCCTAAACTTGTTAATGTAAAATAAAATCGATTGAAGTAGTAATCAGTTCGTACTAAACACCTCATTCCGAGATTAGGGTATTTTTCTGTTCCACGTCGTCTTTTCTAGGTTCCCTGGAAGTTTGTAATATGAGAGACACTGTGTAAAGCTTTCTAAAGTTGCTTTTGGTGTTTGACTATAGGTTATGTACTTAATACAAATCAAATGTGATAAACATTACGAATTTACTATTACGTTTAAAAAGTGATAAACATTACGAATTTACTATTACGTTTAAAAAGTGATGAACTACAATTCTGCTATTTGGAACTTGGTCAATAGCAGATAAAAAATATATTAAATAATTTTAAGACTAAGTGAATTTTAAGGTTTAAAGGATAGAAAGTTTGTGTGAAATAAAATGGTTTTACTTTTTCAGGAGATCGAATATGTTTCTTTGAATACTGTTTTCACAGTATCGTTAAATAACAATCAGACACAAGGTTTAAATTAGAACTATAATAATGAATTTGCGTATGTAAGTACATATTCCACATGTAAAGTCAAATTTTTTTAACATATTACGCATAAAACGTTTTGACACCGTACAGATGTAGTACCTCTTTTCCTCTCTATAAATCTAGCTCTTGTTTGTGCTGTGAACATGGGTGCAGGAAAAATATCTTCAATGTATTAATTTGTTGTATTATGTTGTGATCATTGGTTTTATTGTTGCATCTGACGGGTTGATTTATATTATACAACTTGCTTCTTTAGACTATTTCGTAGATTTAGTCATCTCGTTGTTAATGATAGAACTGTCTTTATAAACTTCTGGGGTGGTTGGGAATTATTAGGCCATATTTTGGCTTTTTTCCTGGATATTTTTTGAGTTACTATGACTGACTGGAGATTAGTGAGTAAATAGTGTATCTTGGCGAAGGAAGTTTAAGTATATAAAATTAAATATAATCCTTTGCGTTCAAGCACATCAGCGTAATGTGTCTTAGAACCTAACGTTAAAAGAGTACAGCGGAACATCTTTTCCCTTCTATCAAAAGCAGATTTATGTTTTGAAACTTCATGTAAGGTTGACGGTTATTTTAACCACAGTAATACAGTTTTTTTACTGTCTTACAATGCACAAAAATACATTTTTCCGAAAATATTTTTACACGTTTAAAAACTTAAAAAAAAACTTTAAAAACTTAAAAAGTATGTTCCGGTTTAAATTAAAAAAAATCATACACATTTAATTGCATAAAGCATGGAAGTTCTTCTAAGATGCACGATTTTTGAAGCATCTATACGTTTAAAAACTGTGGGTTATGTTCCATATAGCTGAACGTGAAATTCGCACAAATGAGAACCAGGTTAACACATATTGCTTTCAGGTTGTTAAATAATACACCCTTATAAAAACTGTTACTCCCTGAGTGTGTGATATTATTTTAACAAAAAACGTATGGGGTAAATTTACAGTTTATAGATATTAAAAGGATAGTTTTCGAACACATATATCTTTATATGTAGCAACACACAGATTTCTAATGAGGTGTTATAGCCTACTATAAAATGGAAACAAAGAATCTTGTTAACTTATCCCAGACAGCTATAGCGAAATGCGGTGGTATAGCTTTCATAGAGGAAGTTTTTAAATTTTATGAATATCGAAAACCTCTTTCACATTGAATGAGATTACGAAGAAAATACATACCTCGAGAGATTCTGCCTTCCATGCTATCAGTAGGAGAAAGTAGTGGACATTTCAATAAAATTTAATTTTTCTAACAAGACGTAATCATTATTTTATTGATTTTGCAACTAAAAAAATAATAAAATATTTTCGTCGTAACTTAAATAAATTTTCTATTCCATGAGCAAATATGAGTGGGTAGTTAATAGATTATGTTAAATACATTAAAATTCCTTTAAAGGGAAATTCCACGGACACGGTTATTCCGATTTTACAATTAGATAAGTATTCCCCTATTACAATACCCCTATTCTATACTCATCTTTCTTTTATGGACAAGTTTTCCCGTTCAGTGAGTGTCCGCTAATAAGGGGTTTTACTTTACTGCAATACTAAAATATGTTCTCGCGTAAATTCCACACTCTTTGCCCAATTTTGGATGCAAGTTTACAATGATTTGAATGTACTCTTTCGACACGCGGACACAGCAATCCACCCGCAATTTTCTCATAAGTCTCATCAACCCCTTTTTTTTTCAGCCCCTTTCAACAGAACCGAAAGGTCACACTTTTGTACTTTTGCCACTTGTTAACAGATGGCGCTCGCCGTCGAGATCAGAAGGTCCGATCTCGGTGTCCAATCGTGATTGTAGGCAGAACGGGGATAAGCTGCAAACTCAGAAGCCAGGTACCAGATGAGCTAGGCCGTTTCGTTCAGTGATAAAAAAAGCACACAAACAGATCTAAAACCAAACTCAAAATAAAACCTGTGCGCCAGACGAGATGTCCGGATGTAAAGAATGCGTCTGAATCATCTGGAAGTAAAGTGAATTTTTCTTATCAATTGGTGTTTCTTTCTGGATCTATATGGTGCATCTGGTAAAGATTAAGTGCGGTTGTAGTGCTTCGAAGTTGGAATAGCTATACAGAAAGATCTCCGTAAAGCGTGAGAGAGAGAATTGAATAACTGTTCAAATGGGGTACGATGCGCAATTGATGTTTAGTGTAATTCTCTTAGGATGCTCTATGTTTCTTCTCATCTTGGGAGAAGAGGAGAAAGATAGTGAAGGTAAGGCTAAGTTTCTTTCGTCCCGCAAGCAGTATTTCATTTAAAAGTACAATGTACAAAAGTATTCTTTGCACACTGCAAAAAGTTTCAAACTTTTAAGAGGATAACGCTTTCATTTAGAGTAAATGCTGTAGCAATAATAAACGTTTTATTTCATTTACCATGTCTTCGGTAAAGCTACGCTGGTCAATGTTTATTGTATGTAGATATATGTGATTGCATAATCATAGTAATTAATTTAAAGTAGGGACAAAAGAAAATATTACATAAATATATATATATTTTTATTTTTTTTTTTTTATTTATTTTTTTTTATTTTTTGTATTAGGAATATAAAATTACTGTGTCGATTTAGGATCATACACGAATAATGCAAAATTGGAACGAAAACTACAAAGTAGGAATATTGCTTTGAGTTTGAAAACTGAACACATGAAAAGTTTCCCGTATTTCAATAACTTGGTCTTCATGTTCAATAGACGAATTAATAATTTAAGAATATTCAATACCTTTATTAGGACATTTCCAAAATCTTCGTGTTTTCGCTTTTTTTAATCTTATATTCATATGACATTCATTCACGTAAAATATAATTATACAAATTATTAATTATGCGACAGTCAAAATATAATAATTTTAATAGATTTTCGCAGCCGGATAAATTCAATACACTTGGTTCCATTAAAACACATGATGAATAGAGCGGTTTTTTTGCAATGCTCAGAATATATATATATATATATATATATATATATATATATATATACATACATATATATATATAAGTATCAGTCAGCAAAGACCAATGAAATAATAAACGGATTTAATGAAAATTGGTTGTGGTTACAGAAATGAGAGTAAGTTAATAGAGATTATATGGAGATATAAACATATATATGCGTGTGCACATGTTCGCATTATGTATTCATTTAAAAAAATTAATAAAGGACTGAGAACTGCAAACGGCCGGTTCTTTCTATATTTCTCGATTATTTTACTCTTATAAACATAAAAATTTAATACTTTGTATTTAATAGTGTTAATCACAGTTAGAATAAATTGTATTCCATTTTTAAAAAATGGTTAAATTTGTTGTAAAAATATAATTTTTTACATTTAATTTATAAAGACTTTCATAGAAGTTCAAAGCAACTTATCAAAAATGTATCCTATATGGGTTTTATTTATTATTACTTTATTTATTACTTTAATAAATAATTTTATGCATCTGTTATTTTACGTACAAATGATAAAGTGCGATAGCGCTTGCATCAAAGTTAAATACTTTTTAGCTTTCAATTTCTTTTTTTCTTTATGGAGTTGTTATACAACTTTTAAAAACATATAAATATACTTTTAAACATTATATATTACGTTTGACGCTATTAATGATTAAAAACATTCTGAATCGTGGAAAATAATTGAATATATAAATATGCGTAAACACCGCTCAAATTGTCTCTAATTATTCGTTTTAAATTATAATTATACACAAAACATGAACAAGAACCCTTGTTCACAAGAACAACCCCCTGAAACAAGAAACCTCTTGTTCATGTTTTTAAAAAACATGAACAAGAAACACGCGATGAAAGGAGAAGGTTCATACCCTTCAAAATACTTATTATATTACTAGAAAAATACTTCATAAAGGGATTTAACCTTTGCACTGATTAAACATTATTTAACATTTGCATCGATTCGATATGAAAACGAAACCAAAGTGAAATTAAACTTAAAAAATAGCCTATATTTGTTTTCTCTGCAGAGCGACTTTGCATGTAACAAAGACCGCATTTAGGGTGAAATGATTTTAATTTCGCGTGCTTTCGCGAGTTTTCTGTGGCAAATATCTCACTTTTTCTTTTATTTTTGCTTTTTGTCCCTTTTGTGGTAATTTTTACGTTTCTTACAAGTTATGTGGCACGGAAGACTTACTGTAAAGGCAGAGATTTCTGAAACAAGTTACGCGAAATTCCGTGATTTCGACTCATTTCTGTGTCAGGTCGAAAGAAAATAGAAGTATCACCGTAAAAAAGACGAAATTGGGGGTTAATCAGTTGCAAAGCAGACCCGCATATTTCATGTTTCAATATGTTAAATGGACCCTTTCGCTCTTTGTGTAAAGTGATACATTTCTCATGAACTTTCTATTTGTCAAAAATGGTAATGGTTTTACAGAATGTTGCGATAGCAAACTTACCATTACAAAGTGTAATTTATTATCAAGTTCTACACCGACCTTAGTAATGAATTGCAATTTGTAAAATTGCAAATTGCAAAGGATATAAGAAACATTAAGTGATGTATTTACAGTGGTCCTTTCCTACCAAAAATAACGTCTTTGAATGATGTAAGTTAGAATTGGATTTTTTTAACTTATATCGAGTTTCTAAAAAAGCAGTATGTGAAATTCTACCGGTAAGTTCTGTTTGTAGGGTTTCCAAAAATTTTCCTGAAGCTACGAAATATTATATTTCCCACTAAAGTTTATTTTATTATTATGGAAAACGAATGTCAAAGTAGGACCCTAAATATGTTCTCTTTATTTTTTGACAAATTGACAAAAGTCATTTTATCATATCTGTTGAAATAGATCTGAATGAAACATTACGTTTTCATAACTATTAATTGCTTTAGTTAAATGGAATGAGAGGTAAGCACCAAACCATCAATCATGAAGTTGGAAACACACACACATATATATATAGACTCCTTTTACTGAACTTAAGGTAAGTAATTAACCAGTTAAGAAATATTGATTTTCGAAATTAGATTAGTAAAAGGTAAGTCTTCTATTAATAAACAGAATTAACTAATACGACATAGTAGTTAGAGGCTGATTAATTACCCATCGTATAGCGGTAAGAATTTTTTCCCGCAGAATTTTACATATTATAAAAGAAAAAATACTATAAAAAAATATTGATTATTCAGTTTACAAAAAATCATAATTTAGAGTTGCTTTTTTCTGAAGTAAGTGAACTGCAGTTCAAATATATTTATATTAATGGAAAATTTTAATAAATTTTTTAATAAGGAGACATAAGTTTGGTCCTTTTTTAAAGTATTTCTTTACATTGTTTTTCATTTTTGTTTTTTATATACAAAGTCAAATCTACTAACAGTCCCTTTATTGTATAAAAAATCCATGTCACACTTTTATATTTCTTGACTAAAATTTTGTGTCAAATTGAGGATAGAAACGAAAAATAGATCGTTTCTAAAATACAGAAACTTTCGTATTTTTTATTTAATTGTTTAACTTGCAGTATAATTAAACCTTTTAAATGAAAGCAATTTTATATATGGACAGTAATATCACAATTCGTGACATTTCACTTGCACGGAGTGCTTAATTATACAGATTCGATTTGTTACATTGTTTATAGTTATTAAATTATTTAAATTTAATATGTATTCTTGGAGTTTATTTATTAATTTAATTTGCTTAATACATTTAGATTTTAATAAAACGGAAAAGCAAATTTAAGGCTATAATTATTTAAAACTATTATAAGATTATGTAATTTTGAAGGATAAAAATGAAGAGCTTAATATATATTGGGACTAATACTATTATTCTGTATTTTATTATAATTATATTGTTTTCCTGTCCAACTGCAGACTCTCGAATAAATACACCATTCATAAATTTTAATATTGGATGCTATATGATTGAAACTCCAAAAGCGCACCAACCGTTACACCATTTAATTTCTATAATACAACAAATACGGTATTGTAATATATTTTCCTTAATAAATATCTTTTAATTTATTCCATACACTTAACATAGCTTATCTCTATTATTCCTAGCATATAATTTCCCTTTATACATGGGCAAGAGATGACATACAAATTTTACCTCATCATTTTGTCTGCTTGTATTTTTGTATATCAGGGCCGCCTGCACTACCACCTCTCATTTGGGAAGGGATCAAAGGCATGTGGTAACCTACAAACCACAGTAGGCTTACAAACAACCATGTTCCATGGGAATCGAAAATCCAAGCCTCCAACGGTCAAGGGTTCAAAGGTCGTGGAGGGAACCATTGGGCTACTGGATGGCTTTTATACGTACTGTTTATTATAAGTCAATAAGTTAATGAATGAATGAATGAGCTTCATTTCGGGAAGGTGTGTATAAATTTCTAAATATGGAGATTCATATACAGCAGAATGCAATAAATCAATTTAAGAAAAAAATGAAATTATTATACAACTATATTAAACAAATATAGGAGAGGAAGAATTAGTATTTCAATCAAAATTAGTATTGTATAGTGTCATAATTAAATGCTCGGTATTAACACTTAAATACTCAGTGCATGGGTGAAGTATAGCCATAATACATTTATTGTAAAAAAGGAAACAAGAAAAATTTGAAACAAAATAATTTTGAACAGGAAAATTTTTGTTTCAAAATTTCTTACTATGCCACAATAGTGCAATTCAATCATTTTCGAAAGAATATATTATTATGTGATACGACTACGCTATTCAGACCACGTTTACTTACTTCGTATTAAAACTTTCTAGTTGGTTTTACTGACATGTTTCTCTTTTTTGTTTATGAAATTAACATGAACGTGTTTTAAAATAGAAAACTCCCTACCCTTCCTCTTGGTAATGTGGTACATTAAGCTGTTCTGCACTGGTTTAATTTGGGTTATTATTAATAAGAATCGGAAAAAGTCTAAATATACAATTTTTTATCAAGGGGGGAGGGCATTTTTTATCGTTAGAAGGCCATCTATATTCCCATTACAACTACTTTTACTTAAAAGCGCGCAATTAATTTTCTCCACTTAGTTTTTTGCTAAATTTCGTAATAAATGTTATTCGGCGGCAAAATTATGTAATTTCAATAAAGGAATCTTACTTCGTTTAAATTTAATGGTATTTTACTTCAATCTATATGTTGGAATGTGATTTATAGATTTTATAACAATTAAACTTTGAAATATTCGACTACGAAAGTACTAACCCCCAAAAAATAGCTCATTATGCTGATGCCTCAGAAATATATGCTTTGAAATAGGTACATTAATGATGGGTAGTTTGATTTATATAGCTAATGGAATATTAAATTAAAAGGAATGTTTGAAGCAAAGAAGAGGACTTAACACGAATTCATATAGGAAAATATTATTACACAGAGATCGCATGGATATAATACACATCATCATGAAGAAATTAGAATGCCGCGGTCTCGTATAAACTTTAAAATCCATCGCGTCTCTGTTGCAGGTTTTAAAATCTGCAATTTGACGCCCCTGTCAAGAATTTAAGGCCCTGTCTTTTTCTAACTTTAAAGCCAAAATCTTTGATTGGTATATTAATCAGCTTTTCTCCGCCTGCTCCTTCTGTCTGTCCTCTCTTTCCATTTAGCCTTCAGTTCCCCTTCCCTCTGTTCTTTCATATACCCATCTTTTCATTTTTGTTCCTTTCCTCTTTAGTATCCTCCATAATTGCACCCGCAGCGGCGAACTCAAAATTCGTATACAATTTTCTACATTTTTCATTTCACTTGTTCTCTGAGTCTTGATTACAAGGAAAAACATTTTTATTCTGCAGCCCACAAAGATTCCACCTTTGTACCACTCTTCAGCCTTCACTTGTAACGTCTTCGAGTCAAGACTGTGCTCATAAACTCTGTTAGCATAATATCGCATTTTGTGAGAATCTCTTTATAACAATGCCGATTTTTACGTGAAAATGAAATCATCGTTCTTCTTGCAGAATCTGAGCCAGCCCTTGCTTTTTCTACCGGAAAGAGAGCCCCGTTACTAGCATCGCTACTGCTCTCTTTCCATTTCCCAAGCAAATCGCGTTTACTGTCTCTGATGTATCAAATAATCAGGAATAGATTACTATAATTATTACGATGTCCGTTATATATTGTTGTATTACACAGCGTCAAGGAGATAATCACTATCCTCTTGATCTAGAATTCTTAGTTCAGTTCAAGTCTCACCCAGAAACCTGAGAACTGTCCATATATCTTCTTAATATATAGGCGGTGCCCAGTAAGGCAGTTTTTTGTAGGTCTGTTGTCGTTATGTCAGTAATGTCCAGTTTTTCTAGGAAGTTTTTTAAATTAGGTGTGATGGCCCCCAGTGCACCTATCACAATCGAGATGACTGTTACTTGTTTTTTCCAGAGTCTATTAAGTAATTTCTAAAGGTCACGATATTATTATTATTGTCATGAAAAAATCAAATGAATTACGTGTAAATATTTACAATGAAAATGAAGAGCTGGCGTAAACAACGACGAACCCGAAACCAATAATGCTGATGCCAAACCTCTATTTACAAACGAAAGGGGAATTCGGAAATTTTGCCTATTTTTTCTCTATGTCCATTATTTGTATTTTTTGCGACAAGCTTCATATTTTTTGTGTTTTCTTGTTAGAGTTACCAGATAACATATCAAGCTTTATTAATTTTACTTATCTGTTGCATAAATTAGTATACAAATACACAGCAAACGAACCCATTCAACGGTCAATGAATCACAATTGCTATAAGCAAAAAATGGAAAACAATATGCATTTTTCCAATTTACACATCGGATTGGTTTTCCAAAGTAACTGAAATAAATTGTAATGAGAAAAACACATGATATATATTTCTCTTGCCATGTGTACAATTTGTATTATTGTTGTTAGTTAATTGGCTTTATATCTTAATTTTCTGTTTGATTAGATTAATTGTTTGTTTTCCTGTTCTGACATAAGAATTGTAAAGGTCATCCTGCGCCGGGGCCTACAGTAATTAGCTATATTAATATTTCGTTTTATTATCAAATTATATCAAAATTTCATTTTGTTATATAATTAATTAATATTTTAGATTGTTCTTTAATTATATTAACAGAGGACGTGGATAGAGGTACTAGAAAAATGACGAAAATGTAGGAGAGCTATTTTTTCCTCGCCATCATTCTTTTTTCCCTTCCTGCTACTTAGGATTACGTTTCATGAAAATTGAAATGTACAGTTTTCTGAAAGTGATCAGTTCTGATTTTCTTGTCAGCAGTATTTCAACCCCTCGACTTCGCCGACGTTTATCATAGATGACTGACGGAAAGAGGAAGGGTCATATTAAAAATAGTATTCCAGTTTGTGGATGAAAGTAGTTTCAAAATTGATCTTGTCTATCTGGAAAAAGTGATGTTAACAATAAATCTTCGACTTATTATATATTAAGTGTGAGAAAAAGTTCTACCCGTCTTTGGAGATGCAAAGTATATGAGAGGTTCTGCTGTCGTACATGACGCTGTGATGACTGGAGTTTTCGACCAATGAAACGTGTAGACAGATATCATATAAAGGCAAGGTGGTTGTAAAATTAAATCATTCGTAAAAAAAAACTTCAAGCGGTTTAAAATGGCAAGTGATAAGGAGCATAACAGACATCGTTTATTGTACGAGTTCGATAGACGTATTACTGCAGCCCAAGCATGCCAAAATATGCGTCAAGTGTACGAGGAGGATACGGTTGACGACAGCACATGTCGGTGCTGGTTTCGGAAATTCAGAGACGGAGAAAGAAGCTCTAAAAATCAACGAAATTCCGAATGTCTATCAGTGATTCCTAAGCAGATTCTGGACCAAGTCATATCGAATTCCCCATATCCAACTATTGAAGAATTAGCGAAAAAGTTATCTGTACACAAAACAACAGTTGAAAGACTAATGAACATATTTGGGTTCATTACAAAGCTGAGTAAGTGGGTTCCATATCAACTCTCTGAAAAGAAACGACATGAGAGAACTAGTACCAGTGTTTCTTTGCGTTCTCGTTCCAGAAATGAGCCATTTTTTAAACGAATTGTAAAGGGTGCTGAGAAATAGATTCTGTATCGTAATATAAAACGCCAAAATACTGTGTGTAGCGTAGCAGAACCTACGCCATTCACCTTAAAAGCAGGATTGCATCCCAAATGGTTTTGTTAAGTGTGTGTTGGAGTACGAAGGGAATAATACAGTCGGAGTTGCTACCACATAACCAAACCATTCATTCTGACATATACTACCAACAATTGGACAGATTTAAGCAAAAATTGATTCGTAAGCGGCTATCGCTTGTCAATTACAAAGGAGTTATCTATCTAGAAGATAAAGCCGAATCTCATGTTGTTTAAACACTTGGAAAAAACTATCCGACTTTAGTTAGGAAGTCTGGCCTATTCCAGCATATTTCTTGGAGATTCCTCCTTCGGCTTATGATATTTCTCTATCGTTACAAAATTTTCTGGTTTTTCAAATCTTTAATGATATGCAAGATGTGAAAACATTATCACATTTTTTTTTACTGTAAACCAGAGAAATTTTACTGACAACGGAGTAATCTAGTGGACAAGCAAGTCAGATGGCAACAGGTCGTGCTGAATGATAGCAATTACGTTAATATATAGGTACTGTACGTTTTTATTCACTTTTCTTTTCCACCTGAAAAAACGGGTAGAACATTTTCACACACCCAATATATCCCAGACTGTCAAAAATTATAAATGAATCTAGTTTCATATGTATGCACAAATTTAGGAGCTAATCCCGCATCTGTATCCAAAATACATGGAAATATTTTATTGATCTTCCACATGTAAAAAAAACGTGCGTTTTTAAGATATGAAGCATGGTAAACGTAAACATCCGTCAAATGAAATAAAATAACTGCAAATAAAAAGAAAGAATACCGTAATAATATTTTAAACAGCACAAAAACAAAACAAAGTTTTACCAGAAGATAGTATAACAACAGCTATTTAAACACTGGCGTAAGGTTCAAAAACACGACGTTTCGGGAGCCAACTGCTCCCTTTGTCAAGTGAAGGCAGAATGAAGAGTTCGTGAAAGTCCAAAGCTTATATACCCGCATGTTTGGAATCCACATCTGACGTCATCTGGTGTGGGATAGACTGGGAAACTCCCGCACCTGACGACATCATATGGCTACCCCCAACTCGAGGTTTGACAAAAACCTTGTAAAGTTCTGGTAGAGGTTTTGCGATGTTAATAGCATGACTCCGCAACTATAAGTCTCCTATGATTCCAGAAAGGGTCTCTACTACCCAAATTTGTTACATTCTGATGTGGTAATTTCGTTGAATGCCAATCTGGTTCGTGGTCTTTCCTGAAGGCACGTTCGGCAAATTGACTTGAGGGAACATCTCAATTATTTAATGCATTATTTACAATGAAAATTATAAAAATGCTTGTCTCAAAAGTTTTGCCGCAACTTAAGTAATATGCAAATTTTATTAAACGCAGACTTAAATGAAGGAACAGACATCATCAACAGCTAGAATAAAGCTCTGGCTTTCTTCTTAAATGCTTAATCAGAATACCGAAAGCTCAAAAGCTGGAAAAGTAGTTTTTCTATGGAGATTAGAGTACAATGGAAGACTGTATCGGAAATTGCGATGAAATTAAAGAAATAGAAGTCTAGTATTTACATAGTATTATCTACAATAACTGGTAGTCAAAATGTCGCTGTAGAAAACCGCGTTCTACCATTACACGCTATTACAAAAGTATCGAGAGAATGGTAATTTCCCAAAAAATGTCTTTGCGGTAAATAAAAAGCAAAATTAAATTTTAAATGTTAGGATTCTTCGAAGGAATAGGGAAGTAATACAATTATTTATCAAAAAAATGGCTGGAAATCTGCTGTCAAAACTACGACACAGGATGAATAGATTGCAACAAGCATGCACTCATATGTCATTTGGCGAAAAACATGGCTATTTTTCATATTCAGTGACAAAAATTGTGAAATCTTTATGGTCTTGACGATTAGGCATCATACTGACATGTTTTGGGATAAAAAAAAAATCCCAGTTGTTTCAGTAGGTAGAAAGTATGAATTCATGATACACTGGGGTGGATTTGGATTTAATGGATAGATATCGCTTGCATTTATAAATGGGAATTTAACCCCATGGGCGCCGACGACATAAAAATATTGGGGGCGGGGGGACAATATACCAGTAGAAGGCATTTTGTTTGAAATTGGAGGGGTACAGGGAACCCTAATACCAACATTGGGGGGCGGGTCCCCCCTGTCCCCCCCGCTAACGGCGCCCGTGATTAACCCGTAACTGGTGAGGTGGAGTGTGACAAACCCCAGTAGTTGCTTAATCAACCATCAGATGACGTTAATTGTTCACTACATCTTCACCCTCCTGGTATCTATCAAGATGACTGTAGCATTAGTGAATCATCGCGTAAAGATATAACGTGTTTGTCACGGCGTGGGGTTTATCAAACCCCATTTCACCAATTTCATTATTTTTTAAGTCTGACTTTTTTAAATTTGAATTTTCGTTTTCTTTTAATATCACGTCATCGTCCAAGGTTTATATGAGACCCAATGACCCAAATTTTGGGGAATGTGTCGCGAACACATTAGGCGACGTAAAGAGTATTTTTTGTGAAAATGATGAGATAATTAGTAATCACGACAGTAAATCCAAAGCGTACCATGATGAAACTGATGAAAACGAATCTCAAGCGACATAGCTCCAGTGTTGGGTAAAAATAGAAGAATATGATGATAAGGAAAATGAAACGGATAAATTAAACATGAATGATTATCAAAAAAAAAAACCAGAATGTGCTTAAAAATTTCACGGGAGAAATAAATTCAAATGGTTAGCATCATGGACGCACATATGGGTATTCCTGGGGGTGGGGTCTGAGAAAAATTATTACTTTCTTCTCAAGGCTGTCAAACATTTTAGTGAATGTACAAGATACTAAAATGCTACAAAAATAATTTATACTGCTTGACAATTAGTAATGAGCTAAAAAGTATCTTATTTTAAAATGTGATTGTAAAACCTTTGAAAGTAAATGCATAGCAGAATTAGGCAAATAAAATTTTTGAACGGCTATGGGAGCTCAATTCCTCTTCTGCCCCCCATATGGACGCCCATGGTCCGCATATGAACCAGTTCTAACCGCCCGCACTAGAAAGCTCAATATCATTTCGAATCATCCCGGAAATCGTGGAGCCGTCGAAACGTATTATGTGCACTTCTCCTTTCACCTCCCAACTTGGAAACTTACCTTCACTGAGGTAATTCTTAGTGAAATAATCTTACGCACAAGAAAAAGTTAGCCCAAGTCAGAAGTGGACTGTCAGAAGAAGGTCGCCAGTAATTCGAAGATATGAATGGACGTTGTGAAGAAGAACAAAGCCATACTCTTGGTGTCTTCCATGCATCATCGAAAGAGTACAGATCAAGAAATAGGCAAATATGAAATAATCCCTTTCTATGAATCATAAAAGGAGGTGTGGATGCTCTCAATGAAAAATGCATAATGTTTCCAACCAACCAGGAGATGGCCTTTTGCGATTTTGTACGCACTTCTGAATATTATTCTGGTGAAGGCACAAGTCATCTTTTTGTCGTTTTCGGGCAACTCGCAGCAAATCTGAAGCGAATATATCAAGAACCTTACAAGATATGATGGAGCCGCAAATGAACATGTGGCTAATAGATAAGCACTTACCCCCCCTTGAACTACGCTACAGCACCTCTAGGATCCTGAAAAAACCATTACCCCAAGAGAAATGAATGTTACTAAAAAACCAAGTACGTTGTGAGAAGTACCATAGGAAAGCAGATAAAAAAAAAGTTAGAGTTGCCTGTTATCACTGCCAAACTTCTATTTGCGGACAGTGTGCCGTCGAATTCTGCGAAAATTGCGCTCAGTAAAGTGCGTACAAAATTATTTTGAATTTTGTTTGTGACAAGTTTTTTCTTTCTGTTAAAATCTATTCATTTTTCTTATGTACTTTAACAAATATAATCATTTCTATATATAATTATACGTCATTTATGTTTTTTTCTCAAAGATATGCGATTGTAGTGGTTTTTTTTGCAGTTTTACATTTTTTATTTTCTTATACTTTCAAAATGAATCAATTTTGTTGAAATGTGTATGGATATATTCATTAACCTTCACATAATAGCTGAAAATGTTTTCTGTGTTTTTATTACTGGGAAGTCATTGACGTGGGTTTAAAAATTGGGGTTTGTCGAACAACACGTCACCAGTTATGTGATAAAAAATTCACCTCACTAGTTTCGAATTAAAATCTAACGACTGTCGATGGCCTTTTAAAAACAATTTGATGCCCTTTCGATAATTTCTTGAAACTTCAAAATGAAGTTTTTAAGCAAGACTGTATCAACCTATACATCAAAGTCAACGAAATTTTGGTTCCAGCGAATCATGTTGAAGTTTTAATAGGCAGTCTCTAAATTCTAATCTAAATTCTGTTGAAGACTTAAAGAGATTTTTAGTCGCACAGTTTTTGTTGATGATAAGCAGAGTTTCTCAAAAAAGAAGCTACATATATCCACAGGAAAAGACATTGGCGAATTTTCGTATGAGCTAAATAGGTCTGGACCCAGGGACCCGCTATTTTGGAGCCCCAGAGAATTTGAAAGGGCCTGGTACTATTAAAATTTGAGTGTTGTTGTAATTTCATTTATTTAGAATTGCACCAGAAGTTTTGTTGGTTGTAAACCTGAATATTAAAATAACGAACTTGAAGGAAAATTTCCTGATTGATTGAATATTTTTTAAAAGCCTATTCTGTCCTTCCAGCTTAGGGCACAAAAACATTTTATCCCACGTCAGCGAAAGCATGTTCTGCAATGAGTCCAGCAATTCTGGAAAACCTCCTTCCTTAAATGATAGAGAAATAGAGAGTTCATGAAGTTGACGTATCAGTGTTATCATATTACGAATTTTAATGTATTTTTGATTACAAAAATCAAATTGTGCCCAAACTTTTGTAAAAGCTATTTTTACCAATTTCATTTTAACTAATACATTAAATAAATATCAGAGGTTTTGAATTTATACATATGCAAGAAGTATGTTTAACATAATAAAATGGGTGTATTTAATATTTTGTATATATTATAATTTTTTCTTGAAAGCTAAATATTTTTTGTGACTAAACTTTTGAGGCGCAGCATAATAGTAATAGAATTTTATTTGCTTACAGAAAGAAAATCGCAATTGTAACTAAAAAAATATATCGCGAATTTAAATTATCGTGCCAAATTATCCAGCAGAAGATGAGTAATTAAACTATGTAAGACTGCATGAAGTAAAAAACTCACCATAAGATAATAAAAATATAGAGAGAGAAATATCAAAGCTATTGACGAGAGCCCTTTTCCAGTAAAAAATCGCCATATTGTGTACCAATAACCAACACACAATTGAATCAGACCATGGGCGCCAATCGGTATTATTTATATAATAGTTGACACTTAACACGGAATATTTTAACGTTTATGAAAACAACATTTAAATGAACAAACTAGAGTAGTAGTAACAAAAATACCAGGAGAAGAATATGAAACGATTATGAGGATGAGGTTTGGTTAGTTTATGTGCAAAGCTAAAATGAGCTATGAATCGAGAGTATCTAGATTCGTTATGCGATGTAGTTGATTTAAATTGAAATTATCTGACGGATTATACTCTTGTACTGAAACTTGTCGGATAAGTCGATAAAAAGCAGAAGCGGAAAAAATGGGAAAAGAGAAATAAAAAGACTCGAAAAAAAAGGAAAAAATATATTTAAGAAGTTGGGTGGTAAATTGGTCAGTAGGAATAGATTAGGTTAAGCTGCCAATTAAGCATTTTCTTCTTAAAGAAGTAATATAGCAGTATTTTGAATTTTACAAGCATGTAAGTATAAAAGACACCCATAGTTTTGTAAACGTTCATTAATAATTTTATAAAATAAGTTGATATATGTTTGGATTATAAAACGGTAGTGGTAACTAAATAAGTAAGTATAATTTTATTGAATATGCAACAGTAATATTAAGCATGCATCCCATTAATAACATAACACAGAGGCAAATCTTTTGAGATCATTTGGAAATAGGACGTCCTAGTGTATAGGGGGAAAATTATTTTGTCTTCTGCCGAAGTGCGTTAAAGTATAGACACTTATTACCCCAGTTTGATGGAGGTCTGACCTAATAAAGCCTTATGCAAAGCAATCTAAGGAAGTTAGATCTAACAATTTATTCTGTTACGATAATGGATAAGTTTCAGTACTTATCCATTATCGTGAGAGTTGTGCTTATATTTGAAACAGGTGGATCTTGGATGCTAGTCCATTATTTACGGATCACTATATTTTGAATTTCATAAATAACTCGACTGTGTTGTTTTTCAGTCCTCCTTTTTCTTAAATTTAGATTTTAACGACCTCCACATTTTATCGTATTTGAATTATTACCGACTTAACACATCCTCTAATATTCACTTTAAAAAGTTTATGAAATGAAAAGAAATACATGTATTTTGTGCAGAATCGAATACGAGCTTAAAAACACCATATATCTATAAGTATTTATAAAAGGTAATTTCTGTTATTTTGTAAAATTTTACTAAACTGCCATAACTAGTATTGCAGATAAAAATTTGGCTTTTGTGTTGTGGTTGATCACATCCAACTTTTCAATTCCATCGCAATAGACATACCCTGAATGATGGAAAACCACTTAATAAAGCAATGCAATCATTCACAAGACGTGGCAATAAGTTTCACCCTGCTGTTGTTTTACCCTCTTTATTTACTCACGTTAGCAGATGACGTGGCCTGAAGCTGAAAATCACTAACTTAAATAATAAAAAGAATGTCAAAATTATTTCAGAAAAAAATTTAAATTAAAAAAATCCTCTGGTACCTAAACTCTAACGGACTTCCCTATCTGAATAAAATTCATCTATGAACTCAATGTTTTATCCTACCCAATATCACAATTTACCAAATGAGGCCATAAATCTATTTAAAAATGCTTTGTTTTATAGTCTACTGAAAAAAATTTACTATTCTGTTATTAATTAATTCCATGAAAATAATGGCATTTGAAATGGAGGAATGTAAGATTTGTGGACCTCACTGGAGGAGAGTCTCACAACAAGTTATCGCTTTTTGCTGTACGCCATTTCTACTCATGTTACTACCCCATTCTAATCGTGTCAATATTCCCTAAATCTCAATGGTAACATTAAAATAATATCGAAACAGATGTACTGACGTTAACTGTATGGATGTTGAATGAATTTATTTCTTATTTTTACTTCTCTGACATAATAATAATAATAAGAAGAAGAAGAATAAGAATAATTTATTTTCATGCTCATACAATTGCTCTCAATAGATTCCATTCAACATTTATAAAGGTTTGTATTATTGGAGACATTCATGGCATAGCGGGAAATACATAAGAACATATGTTAACTCCTGTATTCCCAAGGTCACACCTGTAGTTCATTTATTCTAGTTAATATATATGTTTTTACTAGAGATTTGAATCTAAAAATATTTCTACAATCTTGTAATGACTCCAGCAACCGGTTCTAATATTTAATACCATAAAAAATTTATATTTTTATCCCAATCTAGTCCTTATTTAAATAAGTATATTTTATATAATAATTATTATATAATTATTATTTTATATATTATTTTATAATAATTATTATTTTATATAATAATTATTATTTATATAATAATTATTATTTTATATAATAATTATTATTTTATATAATAATTATTATTTTATATAATAATCAATTAAGAATATTTAATAAATTTATTTGAAATTATGCATGGTCACAAGAATCGAGCATTCCTCAGTCACCAATATCAAATGATCTAAATTCAATGATAAATTAACTCGATTTGAATCCTGTTTAATCTAGTATACAAACATTAAAAGATATCGACACATTCCTATGTAGCACCATGATTAACACAACCTTTTAAATTCATGGGTAATGATCTTGTTTCTTTAAAAGAACAAGCGATATTTTTTTTCATTTAACGTGACGATAGTGCATTATGTATCTCACTCTATTACAGCCTAACAGTTGGACAATGGGCAGTTAGCATGCATGTATTAGTATGCATGAGCGTTCCAATGTAGTTTGCATAACATCCTATTACTTGATCACAACCCTTGTTCTTTATCGTCGCACGTCTACCTTTCTATCTCAATTAAACAAGTTACAAGACAATCAGCTGGAGATTGAGACAATTAATCCATTTTGTTATATACCACAGGGAATTAAATACTAAGTGCACAACACGAAATCGCATAGAAAACAAAATTAGTGTATTATAACTGCATAAAACTGTGAAAAACTGGGTATCAAGCTTAAGCGCGTCCAAAATTTCAACTTTTGGGCCCTGCAGGGGCAACACCGATTCCGTAAACAAGAATAAATGACTCAAGTACCTTATTCATAGGTTATGCAATTAGTCTTCACTCTTCGTCTACGTTCCAAACCTCAAAAACTTACAAAAAGAATGCAGTTTCGATAACAATAAAATTCGACCCACACTCGTATTCGTCGTGGGAGAATACTGTCGGAAAATAGCCTTGTTCCAACCTCGATAATACCGTCTTTCGCATATACGCAGCTTTAATATAATCTTTTATGTATTCTAAGTGAATAAATTAGAATTTTGATACGTTTTCTTTGAAAACAATCCGCAGCATGCTTTTGGAATTTAATTGTTGTTGTTTAACATATGTAGGGACAGTAATAAACCACATTTGCGTCATAAATTATTTGATTCAAGCTGAATCATTTAATTGAGATTTTAACACAATCTAGCTATTTTTGCTTTCTATGGTACATGCTAAATCGCTTTATTATTATCATAAAATTCTGGTTAATAATTGAAAGTAAATCATGATGAGAAAAGGATTTCATACGTTCAATTACGCAGCAATAACTGATTCAATTCTTTTATACGAGTGTATGTTTTTGTCGACAATTTTTTTAATTTTCAGTTAACTTATAATCTTCATTTTCATGTCATTTTAAAGTATTATTGATACATATTTTAAATAAAAACGACCATATATATTGTGAAACCACTATAAAAATATTTTCATGAGTTACCAACGCAAGATTATTAATAAACGACTGTGTGAATATGTAAAGGCAAAGGTTCATATGTTCAGTTTAAATTTCGCAGATGCCAAATTTTTAGAAAGTCAAAACAGAACAGATACCGAGAAGCAGGGAAACGGAAACTATTAAATTCGGGCTTAAAGTAGAACCTGGTTTAATGGGTTTTACTTTTATTTTATTTGAAATTTATAAATCTTGATATGGATATAATGGAGGCACAGTTTTAAAGTTTAAAACTCATCTTTACACATGTATATTTTTCATGGTTCCTGCAGTTCTACCTTTTATTGCTGAAGTTCATCTATTGCAATACATCTAGAAGCAATCAATTCCATACTTTTTTTTGGTGTAGTTTATCTTGCATTCACAATTTTTAACATTTGAAATCTATTTTTTCTATTCACTGATCTTGAGCGATCGTAACGGTTTTTGCTGACAGAAAAATATATTAACTATATAGCCCTATTCAATGCATTTGTTTTTTAGAAATTCTGATAACCGTATTATTTAAAAATTAATGAAGTTTTGGTCCGAACGGCTTTGAACCAAAACTGATACAGAATTATGAAAAAGCGAGTAAAAACAACAAATTAACTCAGTTAAAAATGTTTAATTGCACTTTTGATAGCTATTTCGTTGTCTAATCCGTCACCATCCTCAGACCAGTTATGACTCTGTTTATATACGTGAGCGTGAAGCGTTGCCAACGCCATGATCACAAAACAGCGACCTAAGAGGTATTTACGGGTTGTACGTTAGGGGTGGCGTCTCTTGCGGTAGAACTAAGCAAATTTTTCCAAATAGGTGAAAGGGCGTTAAAAGGGAGCTGATCATTCACGGAACTGTCTGCATAGGCAAAGATGTGATAAGCTTCCAAGAAGTTGAGGTCAAAATTTGAAGAGATTTTTACAATTAACTGTGCTTCGAAAAAAAGAAACGTGGCCAGCTTCCCAAGAATGTTTCGCCAACGCAGATTTATGGAATTTTTATTTTGAACATACGCCTCATGTTCTTTTAATCGAAAGCGTAAGGCCCGACGTGTTTGGCCGATGTATAACATATCATACTGGCACGGAACAGAGTAGATTCCCCAATTATCATTGTTCGGAATGCTGCCTTTCAATTTTGAAAACCTCAACTATTGACTGGGGTAAAAACCACACAGAAATTTAATTTACGTAGAGATTTTCGGAACGAAGGGGATGCACACAGTATTGATAATAGGAGAAAAGCAATTGGAGAAAGTGGTGGCAACGCTTTACGCTCACGTATGTAAATAGAGTCATAACTGTTCTAAGGATGGTGGCGAATTAACCACCGAAATGGCTATCAACAATGTAAATAAACATTTTTAACTGCGTTGATTTCTTGGTTTTTACTCGCTCCTTCATAACTTTAAGCAGTGTGTAGCAACAACTCAAGCAATACAGAAATTTTATAACCCGAAGCAACCATTGCTTCCAACACTCTTCATTCCCTTCAATCTAGTGTTATATTATACTATTCAAAATGCAATGTATCTACAATTTTTTGCGAATTTGTAGGTTTAATATTCCGATATTCACTATCACTTAACTCACATAGTTGTAGCTTCTGCGTGCTAGTATTGTTTTGAAAGAGACTAGTGTTTCTGAAATTGTATTCCGTGAATAATGACAATTAATAAGAAAACTAATGGGTAAAATGTGCCTGTCGCGATGGTTTGGTGCCACGAAAAATAGAAGCATTCCGTAATCATATATTGATCTGTGGAAGGGATTTCGTGACAAAAAAGTTTGAAAACATTATTACATACTACGGAATCGTTCATTGGAAAGTAAAACTTGTTTCCATAATTAATCATTAAGTACATAAGCAACGATTTCTACAAAAAGTGTAAGAATTCATGTTGAGGTGCTTACACATGCTGTCTGATCTACATATTGATATCTATTGTACATGTGCTTGAATAAGGGATATCGAAATACCCAATTTTATGGGATGTTATTGCATATAAATGATGTTTAGCGAAACGTGTTGCTATGAAAGGAAATGGTAATTATAAGCTTTCGATTTGTGAATACGGAAATGTTCTTCCTATTTATCGGAATAAAGTTGACAAAACCTTCATTGGACTTTTAGAATCGACTTCTTTTCAAATGAATAAAACATAAGGATTTATTTTGTGTACTCCTACTCGCTGGACATGCGTTTCTAAATCGTACTTACATTTAATGAAACGATGATTGCGAAGAAAAAGTATTTTAGCGCGGGTTTCAAATATCTCTAAAACCCGCGCATTGACGCCAGTTAATGGTTAATATTGGATTAACATCGATCAACAATGATTAATTGTTCACACTGAATTAACACTAACTGTTAACAGCTTATAGTTAACAGAGTCAGTGGGTTTAACATAATGTTAATTCTGTAAAATATTAACTGTGTTATCACTGTCGTAACGTCCCGTTTTTCTCTCCTGGAGATGGTCCTCGCCCTTTGGCTTCCACCGTTTTCGAATCTCCAGAAACCCGAATGCAACTGTGTCTCTGTTTTAAATCTTTCACAGCAATATCCCTTAATTGCAATCACACTCGACGCTGAGAAAAATATAAGCCGATTTTCCAAGAAAAGCAGTATAAAACTAAAGTTCTGAGTGAAGCAACCCTACACTTCGAAGTCTTCAGACCACTGGAGGTTAAAGGTCCCGTGAGACAACACCATGGACAATGTGTGAAAAACCTGAAGCAGACATTTCTCACCGCAGATGTGACCATTCTTTCGAATACTTTATTTTAGTTCATGTGCTTTTCTTCCTCCCAGAAGGGGGAAATTGTAGTAGTCCATAAGCGTACTGGTTATTCTGATAAGGATAGGACGCCGTTTTCACGGAGTTCTCTCCGGACAAGATGAATGTTATGTTTTTAAAGTGATAGCTGGCCGACTTTATCTACGCTTTTATTACGTTATTTTACTTAGATATCACCCACGACGTTACAAGGTTAACATTGTCATCTTATTGTTGAAACTGTGTGAACTGATGACACTGTTAACTGTGTTAACAACTAACTGTGCTATCACGGTTAACAATATCATCTAATTGTTTACATTGTGGAATTGTTAACACTGTTAAGCTCTTTTAGCATAATGTTGCTTGGAAAAAATGAAAGAAAAAACCCAATAATTTTAAATATCTTCTAGCAAAATCTTTGAATAACGGCCTTAGTCGACTTTCAAAACATGCTTTTTATGAACATATGAACAACCATATAGAAGCAAAAATGACAGAAATTTTATTGGTGCAGTTAATATATAAAACGTTATAATAATCCACAGAGCCAGAAAATGAACGTATTTTATTGGTTGATATCTCGTGCCATCAAATTTTCATCCACAAGTGATGTTTTGACTAATGAACTTCGCTGCATTCGAAAAATTACCTCATACCGTCAATACAATCTGACGATCATTGATCATGTCTTTAGGACACTCACTAAATCTAAGCCTGCTTCTTCTCTCTCCCGTGTTTCTTCATCACCTACAGAAATCGTTTGCCTTCCGTATATTACGAAAATTTCCATCAAGATCGATGCTGTTCTGCATGGATTCAACTTTCTTGTTACTTTCACACCAATTAACAAAATAGGTTTTTCTCATTTTAAAGTACCACCCGGATTCAGACAGCTGGAGCATATACTCCATTCCATGCCAGAGTGGCCTAATATATATATTGGTCAAACACGAAGAGCACTACATTATAGTTAAAAAGAACATGAAGCTTATGTAAGAAAGCAAGAATTTCATAAATCGGCTTTGGAAAAACACTCATGGGAATTCGAACACAAGTTCTTATTCTCTAATGCACATATTATTAAAAAAGTCAATTCAGTAGTTGCTCTCAGCTTTTAAGAAGAATTTCATATCCTATCAAACATCAATGTTACAGTTAATGACCAACTCCTGAATAACTCTGTCTCGCCCACTTGGAAAAACCCGTTGTGTCCCACAGCTAAATACGAATCGACCAACACACTTAATTCCTCGTCGACCCAATCAAGTTTCCAGACAACGTGATGGCAACACCAACCAACATCATGGACATAAAAGGAAGCCACCATGCTCTGACGGTGATAGCCGGGTGCGTGCTATTGGAAGAGCTATCAGCAACGTTTTTATTGTAAGGTTTTATAAATTAGCTGCGTCAATAAAGTTTGTGTAATTTTTTCTTCCATTTTGTAAGTGCAATGTGTTGCCATTATAACGATATAAACAACCATATTTAAGTCTGATGTCTGCCCCGTTTTTTTGTAATTTGATTGACTATGAAGGTAAATGTCCCGAAAATGTATGTAATGCCAATGCTGTAGTTATTGTTTTCCAGCATGTGTATTCATAAATCACACGTGTGAAGATTATGTACATCGTTTCGTTTAAACTATCTATAAAAGCTACAAAATGATGGCTGGTGTTAGCTGAATGCTTCATAAAATTTCTTTTCTCTCTGGATATTATGATCTAAAGTAAATTCTGGCGTGAATCTCGAAATATGGAGTATTTCACCTGACAACAATAAGACCTATGAATAACAGGCACCCGTGGAACTTCCTAAAATTGATCGTCTTCCGGAGGTGGCTGTAATTTAGAGGTTTAATACTAAAGAAATCAAAATAAATAAAATTTACGATGAAGGTACAAATTGTCATTTTAATTCAACTAAGCTTCGTTTGTTTTAATTCTCATTAAAATATCAGTGGTTCGCAATTATTTATTATGGTAAATATCTTTTTCCAAAAAAATAACACCTCTTGCTTTTTTTCTATAAAACACTTTTATCATTTTGATTTCATAAAGTAAAGATTTGAATCTCCCGATGTTTACAAAGACATCGGAATTTGTTTTAAGGTTAGAATTTTTTCGCTCTGTTCCACATTCCCTTCCTCCTCTATGCCCTCAAAACATGTTTTGTTTTACCTTATACTTTCTGTCAATTTCTAGATGATATCGAAAGTAGTAAAAACTGACAAATTCTTGACAAACAACAAAAAATTGTTCACGTATTACACTTTTCATTGTTGATACTTTGGAGTGCAAATAAATTTAAAACAGCATATTTGTGCATCTGTCATTTTTTTCGGGATGCCTATAGGTGGCCGTTATTTGGAATACACTGCTCAGAGGTAGCTCTAATGTTAATCCTATGGAACATGTTCGATTCCATCTATTAATGTATGATCGGTCTACATTAGTTACCGTTGTTTAGAGGTGGGCGTTAAAGGAAGTAATTGTTTATTGCAATCTACAAACAATCAAATCAAATGACGGATTTATTGAGAAAGGATATGCATTAGACTTTCTATAGAGTTTGAACTGTTTACGAATCAGATTTCATTGTATTAAGATCCCTGCAAATAATATTAGATCAAGAGCTGAATTTTTTGAAATCCTGATAATTAGAAGTATAATAAAATCATTCCAATTCTATTATTTGTAATTACCTATCTATCACTAATTATAGTACTCGTGTTGTGCTCCCACCTTGACGTATGGAAACCGAAAATTTTATTTTATTACATTTCGTATTTTTTAACTTTTTTCCGAGAAGAAGGAACAATAATAAGAAGTCATGCGCTCGTGTTTTCAAAGCTTCTGGGTTTTGTCAAAACGAGATTATTAAAGTATTATTTTATAGCGTTCGAATTTAGGTATATTTTCTCTCTCTGTCTTACCATGCCACTTTCTACTACCGCTATACTCACTTTCGTATGCCAAACCGAAGAATAGAACACACAGATATGATAGGATTCGCCAAGTAATCTGCAAAGCAATAATTCTCAAGGTTTGATAGCATGTGTGTGTTTGTACTTGAAGCCCTAAACGATGCATGCTGAGGCAAAAATAGAGCAACTGGGTCGTATTAAATCTCCCGAATTAAGTTAACTACTGATCGTTAGGGGTAAGAATCGGCTGATGTTACATTTGCCCGCTGTACTTGCCATTTATTGATTCAATTGACCCAGAGCAAGTGTACTTGGCTTCGCAGGAGAATGGATGAACGAAATAAACTAAAATCTAAGTTCCCGCAAAACTGTTTATTTATCTGATGCAAATTGCTTTTCCGTTCCAATAGGAAGTGCTGCAATGAATTGCACAGAACAAACATGCACAGTGGAAATCAATAGACAGTGCTTATACTTTTTTTTCGTATGCTATATACTTTAAAGTATATGGGGAATGAGAACTAAATAAATGCATTGCTTTGTTACGTATGGTTTCTATTAAATTCTCGTGTCTAAAATATGCACGTAAACTGCAGTTTCTACCATTAGTTAATAAGCAAGTAATTTTCCGTAAGTGCAACATAATAAAGAATATGATTGTCCAATATGCATATAAGCGTGCTTCATATCCATGATGCTTACATTAAAAATTTACCGATGTGTATTATTCCAAAAGACCATTAAAGCCGTATGAAACGTCCTCAGATTATAGGAGAGGATGGAATAATAAAACAAATTGATAAAATATGGAAATGAATTGTTCGAAGTTCAGAGGTTCGGTATAAAAACATCAAAATAAATAAAGGTAACAGTAATAAAAATGATTCATTTCAAATACATTAATTTCTTATTTTAATTTACATTACCAAATCGGTGATTCTGAATTGTTTTCTTTTTTTTTATGGCAAATGTTCTTTTCTAAGGAAATAATAATGTTTGTAATCCTTTGGTACAACTCCTCTCTCCACTTCCACCGAAAAAAGTTTTGGATCTCCCGAAAATTTGTCCGAACATCAGAATATGGCTTAATATCAAAATTCTGTTCCCCTTCCTCTTCGGCTTCCATCTCGTCGCCATTTCTTTCTTCTTTCATTATACTTCCTAATAATTCTCGAATCGTAACGAACATAGTAAAAACTTCTAATTTTTCAGTCCATACAAACAAACTCGCTGGTTTTATATTTGTCATTCCTGCTAATCTGGCGATGCCATCCAACCCTTCCCCATCATTTCTGTCCATATTTTCGGGTTTGTCACGTGAAAAAAAATTCTGCAATTAAAAAATGCTTTAATTACAGGATTATAAGCTTTACGAATAGAAATGCGGGTAAAAAAAATGGAAATTGTGTCAAATTGTGTAGTCATTATTGTACGTATAAATAAAACTGAATAAAGTAAAACTTACGTTAATTCCAGCCTTTACAATGTATTTATGCACTGTTGAATTCTTCCTTTATCCACTGACATGTTAATCCAATTATCTCTATCCATTAAAGTATATGATTTTGCATAAGTGTTTATTGATGTGGTATCTAACATTTTGGATGCAAATTTCCGCATTTGCTATCTGGTAAGTTTTACTTTACGTCATTGACAATTTGGGTTGACGTTTTGAAAAATTCGAAACTTTGAATAATTTTTTTTTATGATGACGGACGTGTTGCTGTTTTTCATAATTCGTTGTTTGGGGATTAGCATCAATGTTAATTCCATGGAATAGATTCTGTTCCATTTATAAGGCCGGTCATAGGAGCTTACTGTTGTTTAGAGGTGAGGGTTAAAGGGGGTTTCACTGTATCTGCTAAATTATCACGAACACTGAAACTTACCATGAAAACTAAGGTACAACAAAGCTTCCAAATACAACTTTTTAATTTTAGGAAGTGTGTTCTGAAACCAATACGTGGATTTTTTGTTCTCACCTTCTTTTTAAAAATATATTACAAATTACTCTAAATCATATAATATGGTTTCGAATTTGAGAAACAAATCGGACTATATAACGCTCTTTATCACAATTTTCATAATTTTGAAACAAATTATGTGGTTTTTATCTTATTTGTTTCACTTTTATTTCATCTTAAATTATGCCGATTTCAAAAATATTGCACCCTGTTTATTCATCCAAACAGAGGACTCTTATATAATTAAAGTGACAAGAAGTCCCAGAAACAGACCGATTTTGACAACACATCTTAGAATTGCATTACTAAATAGAAATTACCAGTGGAATAACAATTATATTATTTTCCATGTCACCTTGCTAACTTATACACGTATCAGTGCAGTCTTTTTTTAATCTCATGAGGATTTTGTCGAGTTTCGGAAATCCTGCCTTACATTATTCATCGGCGATGGTTGCAAAGATCTCCGTGTCACCGGTGCTTTGAATTATAGCATGAGAAATAGGGAAAACGTGATTTCAAAGTTTTTGTTGCTAGCATATATTAGGGACAATAATTCGAAGTGTATATTTATGATCGTATTATTATTTAATATTTCAGAATTTAAGACTTAATGCACATCTAGGGAATGGAGAGATTCTGTAACGTCGGAAAGGTATTTTATAAATTTAATGAATACATAGAAAAGTGCCTTAGATACGCTACATTTTATTTCTAAAGGGCATAATAAATTATGCATGTGTAAGTTCACCTTTTATAAGCAAATTTCTAAAATTACTGTAATATTCAAACGTACATTTTATTCATAAGCCATATTTTTCATAATGGAAAACACTATTTGTTCTGCATTTGATTTCCGCATTTCTGACTACTTTAGAAATTATGCAGTGCTAACAGAATTTCAATAAATCACAAAACTGTTATAAACTTGAGAGTTTTCCTTCTATCATTTAAAGCTATTAAAAATGACGCAGTTATTAATATTTTGAAGTCAGATATGTGCACTAGTTTTAGCGTTATCACAATATATATTATTTACTGCTAATTTATATATAGTAGTATCGGCTTGGGAAGCAAGAAAAATGTTTTCGTCTTTATAAAATACCTTCTGCGTTAAGATATATCATATATTCGAAGCATTGCATTAATTACTCACGAATTAATCTTTGAATAGAGCGCATTGGCTGCATCGATTCTAAAGTGTCAAAAATACTTCCTAATGCACTACAGAATATGTACTCTATTCTACCTTTTAAGATATGTCTCACCAATTTTCTCATATACATTTATTATATTCATTTACATTACTATCCGTATAGAAACTCTATTGGGAAAGTTATATATAAATTTGTCATTAATATTCGTATATATATATATTTGTTTTCATGTAAAAATTGTGTTTACAACACCAGTAGTGTGGACTTTGTCAGATATGAAAGTATTCTCAGCTGCCAAGTAGAATCCGTCCAAAGACGCTGTAATTAATAAAGGAAAGCAACTGGGTTTCGCTCGGAATACAGCTATTATTATATTTCTATCGGAAAAAGGAAAACCAAATACCTGGTACAGATATAAGGCTATTATAAATCAGTAGCTGAAACTGTGTTAGTGTAATTTAAAATAATTAATTACAAAAGGAAGGTATTAATCAGTTATAGTACGCAAATGCGAAGAACAATAATTACTTAGCTCTAACGATAAATGTAATTAACATAAACTTGTATCACGTAATTTTCTTAACATTTGGATATTTGAAATACTAGCGAAATGTGAAGATCAGAGAAAAAACAACAAATTACAGCAGTAAAAATAGTTTAATAACGCTGTTAACAGCTATTTCGATGGCCGATCTGCGGCCATCATCAGAATCGTCATAACTGTTTAGGTAAGTCAGTGAGTGAACAGTCATGATAGTTCTGATGATGATAGCCGATCGGCCACTGAAAAAGCTATTAACAGCGTTATTAAACCATTTTAAGTGAATAATTATTTGTTCGTTACTCTGCCCTTTATATTGTTACGCCATGTGTTGCCATAATTCAAGTGTAGCGAAGTAGTTGATTTCATAATTTTACTTGTAGCTGTTCGATTATTGAAAATATACAGTAGATTCTTTCAAACTATTAATTGAATTAAAAACGCATAGAGACGAACATTTGAATTGCTTAGCTGAGAAAATGTTACGATTTATGTTCAGAACTTTTTGTTTCTAGTAGAGTAAAAAAACAAAACAATAAAATAGTTTCAATCATCATTTACGTAGCCATATATTAAGCTGTAGACAGCAATTTGTAACTCATCTGAAAGAACAGAAACGATGAACGCGGATCAAGACAAAACGCCTTGTAGATTTAAGTCGTGTCATTAGACAGCATAGGGCCTGTTCGCGAGATTTGAATTTCCATAACACTTTTAGCATTAGGACCGATTTAAGCAATCTGATTGGCTAACGATGACATCACTTATAGGTTTGCTATGCAATTTTGGTCGCCAATGTAAAACGCACCAAAAGATCAACCACTTCAGAGTTCAAGCTCGTCGTTTGTCGTAAATCAGATTCTAATAGCGGGATAATTTAGACAACCGTCTTCAATAATACTTCCAATTTATTTGTAATATTAGCATGAGTTGATTTTCTTCTTGAATTTAAAATGTAATAAATGGTTGGAAATAAAACAAAACAATATTTTTGAAATATTGTGCTGCTAGCTTATAATTTTATAGAAAAATCATCTTTTGCCTCAATTTTTGAGTAGATGGCGGCTGAAATTTTAAAGAAAAGGATAGATCATATCGAGTGCGCCGAGTAGTAACCACGTATTTAAAAACTAAAAAAGTTTTTGTATCTCCCTTAATTTTTGGAATTGCCTTCCTTGATTGAAATTGAAAATTAGTATTTTCGAAATACAGTAAAATCTCCTTAAGACGATTATCGTCGGTTCCGTGATAAAGAGTTAGCTCAGAGAGGTGGTCTCAGAATGGAGCTAAATTTAGCATTGGGTCTATGGAGGAGAAAGGAAATCCATTTTCAGAATTGATGGTTGTTAAGGGAAGTGGTTGCAGAATAGAGGTGATCGTTACGAAAGATTTTTTTTCTGTATGTAATTGAAAATTATTTCCGAGTTGTTTTGTATTTATGGAAAATGCATATTCGGCAATTTTCATAATGGCCGCGATTCCCCAAAAAAACATGAAAAAAAACCACAGCTGAGTTGCGTTTTTGATGTAAAATCCCGAGTATTTGCAAACCCTGCATCCAAGTTATGTCTATATGCATGTATTATTTAATAACTCATTAAATGATTTGAATAGCTGGAAAATACATTACTTTTAAAGATGTAGGGTTACCAATTGCGGTTTCTACATTTATAGATTTGGTTATCGTTCTATGACGGATTGCAGAACGATGGAGCGGTGATAGGCTCCATAATATCACCGATAGATTATAAGTTATATCAGAAGGGTTTTAGCACGTGCGTCAACTCACGTGGATTGTTACCCTGGAACCTTATCTCAATTGAGTCAGAAATACCAAGATACAGATGAACCATGTAGACAGCATGTCTCTGGGTTAAACAATTTATTTACAATCACATAGCAAAATAAATTGTTCCGATTAAGATAATTCTCGCAAGGAGTCCTACCGAAAGAATGTCTTTTATTGGTGTTCGCCTCATCGTCTCTACACTCGCAATGATCTTATTGGCTGTTCACCCTTTTCATACGCAAATGTTCATTGGTTACCCCTTTAACACTAATTGATGATTTGCTGTTCCACTCAAGGGTTCGTGGTGTCACACTCGGAGGGTCGTAATCATCATGTCCAGTAGGGGTACTTATAAGCAGGAAATGCCTGTCAAAGAGTTTGACGAAATACTATTCAGTTATCCTTGCACCGTACCGTGTTGTACACTAAACTCAATCGTCGCCTGCAGCCAATGTCTTTTCCGTGGCCGGGAACAGAGCGAACCGCTGATGAGTCGGTCCATCTGGATTCTGGATGGGAAAAGCGTATGTGCGGGGAAACAAAATGGTGAACATTAAATCATGATTAAACC
>QLNU02015360.1:234085371-234100533 GCA_006491805.2 Dysdera silvatica
AGTGTGGACTTTGTCAGATATGAAAGTATTCTCAGCTGCCAAGTAGAATCCGTCCAAAGACGCTGTAATTAATAAAGGAAAGCAACTGGGTTTCGCTCGGAATACAGCTATTATTATATTTCTATCGGAAAAAGGAAAACCAAATACCTGGTACAGATATAAGGCTATTATAAATCAGTAGCTGAAACTGTGTTAGTGTAATTTAAAATAATTAATTACAAAAGGAAGGTATTAATCAGTTATAGTACGCAAATGCGAAGAACAATAATTACTTAGCTCTAACGATAAATGTAATTAACATAAACTTGTATCACGTAATTTTCTTAACATTTGGATATTTGAAATACTAGCGAAATGTGAAGATCAGAGAAAAAACAACAAATTACAGCAGTAAAAATAGTTTAATAACGCTGTTAACAGCTATTTCGATGGCCGATCTGCGGCCATCATCAGAATCGTCATAACTGTTTAGGTAAGTCAGTGAGTGAACAGTCATGATAGTTCTGATGATGATAGCCGATCGGCCACTGAAAAAGCTATTAACAGCGTTATTAAACCATTTTAAGTGAATAATTATTTGTTCGTTACTCTGCCCTTTATATTGTTACGCCATGTGTTGCCATAATTCAAGTGTAGCGAAGTAGTTGATTTCATAATTTTACTTGTAGCTGTTCGATTATTGAAAATATACAGTAGATTCTTTCAAACTATTAATTGAATTAAAAACGCATAGAGACGAACATTTGAATTGCTTAGCTGAGAAAATGTTACGATTTATGTTCAGAACTTTTTGTTTCTAGTAGAGTAAAAAAACAAAACAATAAAATAGTTTCAATCATCATTTACGTAGCCATATATTAAGCTGTAGACAGCAATTTGTAACTCATCTGAAAGAACAGAAACGATGAACGCGGATCAAGACAAAACGCCTTGTAGATTTAAGTCGTGTCATTAGACAGCATAGGGCCTGTTCGCGAGATTTGAATTTCCATAACACTTTTAGCATTAGGACCGATTTAAACAATCTGATTGGCTAACGATGCCATCACTTATAGGTTTGCTACGCAATTTTGGCCGCCAATGTAACAGGCACCAAAAGATCAACCACTTCAGAGTTCGTAATCGTCCTTTACGTAAATCAGATTTTAATCACGGGGTATTTTAGGACGACAATCGTCAATAATACTCCCAATTTATTTTTAATATTACCATGAGTTGGTTTTTTCTTTGATTTAAACTTAAAATGTAATAAATGGTTAGAAATCTTTAAAACAAAACAATATTTTTGAAATATTGTGCTGGTAGCTTATATTTTTATAAAAAAAACATGTTCTGCCTCAATTTATGAGTAGATGGCCGTTGAATTTTTGAAGGCAAAAATAAATCATATTGAGTGCATCGAGTAGTAACCCCGTATTTAAAAACTAAAAAAGTATCTCCCTTGATTCCTGGAATTGCTTTCCTTGATTGTAATTGAAAATTACTATTTTTATAATACAATAAAACCTCCCTCAGGCGACCATTGTCGGTTCCGTGAAAAAGAGGTCGCTCAGAGAGGTGGTCTCTGAATGGAGCTAAATTTAGCATTGGGTCTATGGAGGAGGAAGGAAATACATTTCCAGAAAAGGTGGTCGTTAAGCGAAATGGTCTCGGAATAGAGGTAGTCGTTAAGAAAGATTTTGCTGTATATAATTAAAAATTATTTCCGAGTTGTTTGGCATCCATGGAAAATGTATATTCGGCAATTTTCATAATGGCCGCGATTCCCCAAAAAAACATGAAAAAAAACCACAGCTGAGTTGCGTTTTTGATGTAAAATCCCGAGTATTTGCAAACCCTGCATCCAAGTTTCATCTATATGCATGTATTATTTAATAACTCAATGATTTGAATAGCTGGAAAATACATTACTTTTAAAGATGTAGGGTTACCAATTGAGGTTTCTACATTTATAGATTTGGTTATCGTTCTATGACGGATTGCAGAACGATGGAGCGGTGATAGGCTCCATAATATCACCGATAGATTATAAGTTATATCAGAAGGGTTTTAGCACGTGCGTCAACTCACGTGGATTGTTACCCTGGAACCTTATCTCAATTGAGTCAGAAATACCAAGATACAGATGAACCATGTAGACAGCATGTCTCTGGGTTAAACAATTTATTTACAATCACATAGCAAAATAAATTGTTCCGATTAAGATAATTCTCGCAAGGAGTCCTACCGAAAGAATGTCTTTTATTGGTGTTCGCCTCATCGTCTCTACACTCGCAATGATCTTATTGGCTGTTCACCCTTTTCATACGCAAATGTTCATTGGTTACCCCTTTAACACTAATTGATGATTTGCTGTTCCACTCAAGGGTTCGTGGTGTCACACTCGGAGGGTCGTAATCATCATGTCCAGTAGGGGTACTTATAAGCAGGAAATGTCTGTCAAGGAGTTTGAAGAAATACAATTAAGTTATCCTTGCACCGTACCGTGTTGTACACTAAACTCAATCGTCGCCTGCAGCCAATGTCTTTTCCGTCGCCGGGAACAGAGCGAACCGCTGATGAGTCGGTCCATCTGGATTCTGGATGGGAAAAGCGTATGTGCGGGGAAACAAAATGGTGAACATTAAATCATGATTAAACCTTTTGGAAATGTGGGTTCATGTATCAATGACCGTTGATTCGTGAGTCCCTACAAAGACGTTCACTCAATTACATTTTTTATATTGTCACATCTGCAGAAAGCAGCAGGTTTTGACAACTACACCACGTTCTTTTGCAGTTATTAATGGTTCTTTTAGCTCACATACTACCCTAATTTCTCCAAAAAAAACAAAAAAAATCTTTTTGACGGGAATTATGTCAATCTTAAAACCCGGCTGCACATCACCTGCTCAGCCAATCAGATTGTTTAAATCGGTCCTAATGCTAAAAGTGTTATGGAAATTCAAATCTCGCGGCCGGTTCTACCGGGTGTACAGTGCGTGCATGCACGCAGGTGGCCAATTTCTTGGGCTTCTGCATTTAACTATGTTCTTCTGTAGTAAAAAATTACTTCTCACGATTTCAAAAATCACTTAAATAAATACGAAACATACAGCCATTTTCTGTTGTGGTACTGTAAATAACGAACTGCACTTCAGTAGAGCCCTAGTAAAATCACAGCTAGCCTATGCACAGCCGCCTTTCCTTTGTTTGCATTGACTCATTTAGTTAACATGAAGTTATGAAGAGCTTCTACTACATCATAGACGACAATTCCAGGAACATAAAAACAAAACATACAGCCCAACGTTTATTAGATCAGGTTGCGCCTTTTAAGTTCGATTGCTCAGTAGTTATTTGGAATGACATTTTATTAACAATTGATGTTGTAAGCAAAATGTTGCAGTGCCTTCAATCCAACATAAACGAATCCCTTAATGTTTTGAGTGAGCTTGTTAAATTTCTCAGTACAGCCAAATCTGATGACGCATTTGCTAAATATATTAGTGATGCAGAAACTCTTGTCTCAGAGGTAAATGTAGAAGCAGAATTTCCAGTTACAAAGAGTAGGACTAAAGTTCGCCTTTTTGATTAGTAAGTTCCTGATGATCAAATTATAAATCCAAAAGAGTTATTCAGAAAAACAAATCTAACGATTGTTGATACAGTCTTAAATTCAATTCAGGAAACATTCGAGAATTTAAATAAGTGCACTATTTGGTAAGATTTCTCTGTGAATTTCGAAAAATGAATGAAGACGAAATTAAAAGAAATCTTGTTTCGAGTTAGATATTTCGCTTCAATTTAATAAAGATAGCAAAATTTGTAAAGGTATCAATGGCTTTGATTTTTCTAAAGATCTTACGACATATAGGATTTTAAGCAGTAAAAATGAAATTGCGGATCAAATAACTTAATATATAGGGTGTTCAAAAACACGTAACAGTATATTTTCGCAATCCTTACGCCATACTGAGCAAATTTACAAATAGTTACCACAGTCGAAAATTAATATTAAATAAGATATTTCCTATAATATGTTGATCTATTATCATAAGCGAGCTGCTCTAGAAAACCAATTGAAGCGTTAAGGTAGAGTTACTGGAAAGAAGATGGCTAAAGCTTGTTTTGCTGGTGCGTGAAAGCTTTCCGGGAATTCGTACTTGGCGCTTTAGCAAAAACGGACCGGCTATGTTCTCATATTAACTTACTAATTGTACTTTCATAACCGAAACAGTAAAATATGAAATAAAATATTAAAAACAATTTAGAAGTTTTATTAAACAATTTTCTTTCATTGAAGCGGTTTGTGTAATTTATTAAAGTCAAGTTCAATGGGCTACGACCTATACATTTCACCTACTGGATGGATGGCAGTTTTAAAGAACTTTTGCGCATAATAATTCATTAAAAGATGAAGAACAACAACTAAAATATATACTTACTCTACTCACCGCAGACTATTTTACCCCTTGTGTATAACTGTGAGCTTGAGTTAAGCTTAGCTTTATCTTGTTGAATCGATCTTACCTTTTTCTTCAATTTTATCTTGTCAATCATGTGTACAATATACACATTATCTTCTATTTATTTCTCGTTTACATTAATAAAATTGTCCTATACGTGCAACTAAATGAACTATTCGGGACTGCAGAGTTATTTTCCCTTATATTTCTTTTGAATGTGAGAATACTTTTGAAATAGATTATTATATTCAACAGTGAAAAAATTTATATATGTAGACTGAAAATTAAATGCTCAAACATTTGTAGATTTCAAAAATGGAAGTTTTAAAAGACTACTCTTTGCTTAATGTAAAATAATTTTCAGCAAACTACTAGTGTGCATAAACTGGGCCAAACTTAGCGAAGATGTTTATCATAACTTTTTCCCAACATTTTTTTATATAAAGTCTTTGAAAAGAACGGAAGATTATAATCTTTAGAAGAAATCAAACGTGTTCACACTTATTTAGTACCTCATGGTTGGCAATCTTCGAGTTCACGGTTCGAACACGACACGCAAACTCTGTTTGAAAACTACAGATAAAAAATGGGTTTAAGAATTGTCGCTTCGTTGAAAATAAAATCAAACCGAATATAAGCTATCTATTCACAAGAAATTTCTATTAATAACACGCAATATTTTTACTTTTTCTTAAAAATAATTTTTCTCTCTTTCAAGCAAAAACAAAAAAGATTCTTCAGATATTCCTCCTCCTTATGTTACTTTTAAATCTTAAATAAAACAATTTATATTCCCATATACCTAGGATTTTTATCTCCTAAACTAGATTAACGTCATTAACAATCCGTTTTTGTCAATAGTCATAAATCAATCAGTAAACCAAACTGATAATTTTTATTTTAAAAAAATCTCGTTTCTTACTAAATTTCATTTCATTTTTTCTTTCGATTACTTATAACATTTATTAAAATTTGTGCTGATCCAATTCCTTTACTAATTCAATAGAACGGTCATAAAAATATAGTGGCTTACCCATCCCATGTGTGGGTTTAGGAATGTAGAATATTATATTCACTTATGAACAAAAAAGAAGGATAGGGACTGCAGGGGTGACGAAATATCTGTGGCATTCTGGCGGCCAGCAATCCAGAACCGGCACTGAGACAGCAATACAAGTCGAAATAAAAGTTCAGCATATTGTGAGGAAGTGTGTATGGATATCGAACGCCATATCAGGCATTTGCTATATTATATGCCAGAGAAAACTAGTTATGTGACTTCTGTCATCAGCGGTAGCTAATCTGGATTGTTCAGAATTGGACCAGCGTTGAAGTAGAAGTTTAAAATTATTGTAGAAGAGGACTAAAGTAACAGATAAGGATCAGCAAGATGTACAGCAATGGCTAAAGTAATACAGAAGAAATTGTTGGAAGAAAAAACTATAGGCGGGGTCTCAGGTGTCATATTGATCGTCCACAAGTATGTGCTGAGCCCTCTGGGAGTAATACAGCTTTGTTTTACATTGTCCAGCTGCATCCGATAAGACCTTTATAGCAATAGCGAAATCTAAACCAGTTTAGAGTCGTATAATGCATTAAAGTATTTGGGGAACTTGGCACTATAGAGACTATGCGCTGTGGCGTTTTATTTGTGTATTCTATAGAAATGGAAACTGCATTTCCTAGGAGAAAGCGCTTCTGCTTTAAAGCTAAAGTTGTTTATGGCCATAAAGCTCCAGAGTTGGCCTGAAGTCAAAGCCGCAATTTATTTGCCATAAAATATTCTTATTTTTTTATCGCGGCCAAATATCCCCAAGCCCATTTACATGACGATCCATGGTTTTAAAAAATTGATATAGTTATAAAATACGTATAGATTTTTGCTGGCAAGTATTTTTACTATCTGTCGCTTCAGGATTAAACATTCTTATTTTATAACATTTTATGAACTGCCGAATCATTATTTGAGACCTCAAATTTTCCTCCGATCTATGGGTTGAAAACAGGGGCTTAAATGTTTCATAGATCAAACTGAATGTTGGATGGGTGAGGAAAGCCTTCAGTGTCTTTCGTTGCTTCTCGCTATCGAGTACAATAATTAAAGACTTGTGAAAATTTTACTCTCCATGTATCTTGAATTGGCTAAAAGGCATCCGCGACTTGCAAGCACTTTAAATGAAACATAAAAATATTGCCTCTATAATTTCCAGAATCTCAAAATGAATTTCATTTTTATCCAGATTGTGCTGTCCAAATACTTTGAAGACGTAATAGAAGAGACATATGCAAATAATTATAATTATTTAGCGAAAGAAAGGAAATAACAGTAAAATCAGTCTATAAAGGTAAACCTGTTTTTAGCTGTATTTTCAGCGGTCTTGACAGACGCAGAGTGTGTCAAGCTCAGCCTTGTCTATAATGATAAATTGTCTATAGCCATATTTTTCCCAGTTCCCAGAATATCGTTACAGACAGATTTCGCCATATAAATGACACTAAATATAAGCGAAAGCCTTGGTGTTCGTTTTAGATTCAGCACAGATACTAATGATGCTTCTCATCATAGGCGTAGGCAGAAAGTTCATAAGGGGGGGTTATAGGCTTAATGGGGGGTTATAGAGCTGCAACTCACACATTCCTATGTTGAATATACAAAATTACATGGCAATGGGGGGTTACAACCCCTATCAACACCCCCCTGCATGCACCAATGCTTCTTATGTTTTATAGTCCAAAGTATGCAAACCCCGAAAATGAGATGAACGTCTTAAGCAAATGGTTTATAATTAGCTTATAAATATTGCATCTGAACAAGGCAGAAAATCCATATTCTTAATTTTTCTAAAACACTAAAGCCAGATTAAGTGAAATCGCGTTTAATTGAATTATTTAATTTATTAAATTAATTATTTTATTAATTTTTGTACTTCTGTTTATTTCCTGTTTTGCAACGTCTTATTGTCCCTTATCGGCAGATTATGGAGGACTGCTGCGTTTTCACCAGAATCATTTCCCCATTCTTTGAATAATATCTGTACAATGCGTTTGATGCCTTTCAACTTATTAGAGCTACAGAGAACTGTGAATAGCGAAAATTTAATTATAACCATTTTGTACGTAAAAATGTATATATAGAACCTAGGTTATGGTAAGTAAAATTAAAATGCTAATTATCTCTTCATATTGTTTTCTCAAATTCTGGAAATGCTAATCCGGTTTAAGAGTTTGGGGCTTAATAATTTCGTCACAATTTTTTAATTATTTATTAAATATTTTAATGTATATAACACATGTCCATAATTCATGCCCATAATAATGTGCATATGTTATTGCATAAGTGATTTAAAGCTAACAGAAATCGATTGGCTTCTGTGGATGCACTGCTCAAGTCTTATACGCATATTCCATTAAAAGGGTATGATTTCGGGTCCGCCATATGTACATGTCATAAAACAGATAATCCGAGTTTCCGCGAAGGGGAAAAGAATTGACCGGTAGATTACCAATTCCCCTCCGCTTATCAGCTTTTTCCCCATTTCCACCTGAGAGATCATATATGCCTTTGATAAGCAAGCGCTCATATTTATCTGGTCTATGCCAATTTCTGCTTTTTAGGCTTTGTCCCGACCCTTAAAGTAATATGGTGTTTATGCATATAAGTATATATTAAATAGCGGACAAAAGCAAATAGTGGAAAAAATCACGAAGATTCCTAACGAATAACATACTAAAACAAATAAAATACCAGTTTCAGTCATATGCTGCTGATGAAGAAGTTAAACTCAGGCAAATAGCCGTTGAAGTGCAAAGCGACTAAAGTGAAATATTAGAAACACCCTTCAAGTTCTTTTTCAAAGGGAATCATTTTAGGGATATCTCTATAGAAGTCATGTCTCTGAAAGGAGAATGCTGGTAAGCAAATTTATATCGACCCTCCCCACCCGATATGCCGTGAAACTGCAATTTTTCGGATGGATGAAGGTAAGAAAATTAACAGTACAAGCACGCAATAACTAGATAGAGAATAAGCCATTTTCAAGAATAAAAGTACGACCTGTTCATCTTGAACTTAAACTAAAAAATATGTGACATATTACCATTTTTTAATTATACAGTAAAATCTCTCAATTTGGACTCCTGTGTATGTTGGACACAGTTCGGAGGAACCCAGCGAATTCCTATATTTTAACATGTAATTAATACTCTATAACTTGGGTTCCTATCTATCCTGGAATTTGGACACTGTTTACGTCATGCCTAAGTTGGACAAGTTTCTTGAAAGAAAGGCTTTTGTGTCGAGAAAGTGTACTTTTTCGTAATTCAATAACAGTTACTGTATGCGCAGATGGTATACAAAAACAATTGGTAAGCGGTTTAGTCACATTCTATCACTTACGACCTCATTATCAATCGCAAGGATTCTTCTCTTTCCCCTCCACACACACTTCATACCACTATTGGCTGTTTTCATTTCCAGGAAATGAATCCAGCATTGTGTTAAAAAATTAGAACTGTATGCCTTTGCCCGGAATAAGTCAAAACTCATTAAGACTTCTTTCAATTTGCGCAGCAAAATGGAAATGTATTTGGCATCGAGAATCGGGAACAAATAAGCAAACACTTCGGACAAACTACTTTTCCAAACAGAAGGCATGAGTCCTGTATAATTGAGCTGAATAAATTCATTCTAAAATACACGAAGTTAATGTTTTGGGAATAAGTGTTTTCTTGATTTATGCTTTCAGCTTGTAGCATACGTAAATTTTGTAAAAAGGTACAACGTTATGTACTGTACACTAGAGATGAGTGAGTGAGCTCATTTTTTGAGGCCCGAGCCAGCAATATTTTGGAAAATTTTGAGCCTTCCCGAGCCCGAAATTTCAAATATGACTTTAATCCCTTCGCGTACGATTTAAATTTTGAAAATTTGCTAAACTACGCCATTTAAATTCCTTCGAATTTTTATATACATGTATTTCTACAATCCTCGAAAACGAATTACATACTTGTATTACTTGGAGAATTTATATACAGAAAAGCAAGTTTTCGGCTTCGGTTATATCCGTCTGATGAGCCCGAGTAAGAAAACAATATAAAATTTAGAGCTTGAGCCCGTTTGGGGTCTAGGGCTCGGACTGAGCCCATCTCATCTCTGCTGTACACCATGAATTACGTTAAGTTACATGCGCAATGCTTTTATTATAATATAGTACATTGCCCAGTGAATTTTACTAATTACAGTAGTGTTTACTGTAATTCAAATTATGGAATTTTTTGCTTTTTTATTTTGCACTTATTTAAGAGAGCATTTTTTATATGTTTTAATGAAGAGAAAAAAATACATTTTACCCATGTTGGGTACATCTCTAAGTTGGACATGTTTAGGGGGCATTAGAGGTGTCCAACTTACGCAGGTTTTACTGTAGATAGATAGATAGATTGATCGATTGATTGATAAAATAAGACAATGATTGGTGATGTCAGACAATAATGATATATTGAGTAAGAACCCTCACGAAATGAAGCAGAATTTGCAAGTGTAATATATATTATAAAATTTGAAAATTTCATATACAAATATGAGAGAAAAGTGTTTGAAACCACTGAAGCACAAAGCCAGAAACTTTGGATTTTAAGTCGAATGCTTCACCAATTGAGTTATATCGGGTGAGAAGTTCTATGCTTAAAAATTTTCTCTTATTAAGATTTATACAAATATTTAAAGAAGGAATATTTATATATTACAATTTAAATAACCTGAAAATTTCAGCAGGAACTCACAAGTATAGAATATATATTAAGTATGTTCATTAAAATGCAAAAGTGTATGTTTTGTTATATTATGGAACACGCTCAAATTGTAGCTGGATTTCGCAAGTGTAAATATATATTAAATGATTTAAAAATCACTTACAAATATGAAAACAGTGGTATCATATTCTTTTCTCATCTTTCATGTAGGTGTATATGATATTTAAATTATTTAGTACACAGACACACACGCACGCGCACACGCACACACACACACACACACACACACACATATATATATATAGCAATTATTTAATATGGGAATATAAAAAAATAACCTACATTTCACTGATATGATATAAATTGTAAGATTTTAATTATAAAATCTTAAAACTTATACGCTAATGGAAACAAATTTAAGTATTAATTCTCATTGCTTAAAATACCATTTGTTTGAAATTGAAACAAATATTCAAATTTTTGAATATAAAATTAGTCACTAGTAATTTTGATTTGTATTATAAATTATATTTTGTGTCTAATAGATTCTTTAAATATTTTATTATGAAACAATTCGTTACAATCATTCGATCTTTACTCCAGGTTTAGACCAATCATTCTCTCTTTTTGCTAGAAGAGGGGAATGCCTGTAATAATATCTGCGAGATAAATGGATCCGCGAAATTAAATCAAATTCTGCTCCCCTAAATTAAATGACGTTTTCTCAGTAACAAGAAAAATATTGGTTTTGGCAAGAATTTAAAAATTTATTATCCTTATTGTTTTGCTATTTCGCCTTTTTGCTGGCAGGAAAATCAATATAAAGCGGTATCGTCTACATATTTTGTTCTTTTTTTGGTGTAGTCTGTATCTGTGCAAAAAATAAGCATGCATTTTTAGAAAGTTTTATATATAGCTATCCAGTAAAACGTCCGTCTTAAATGAAATAAAAATATTATTATTGGAAGCATAAGTAATGTATACTATTAAATTATTAAATAACGTACCATTCGATTGTCTGACCTTCGTATAGACAGGGAAAATGAAATACTATAGAAAATATACATTGAAGCAAAAATCTAATATAATTTTTAGTTATTACATACTAGCCCTCCCTCTAACTTCCTTTTGAAATGTACAATATAAAGAATATAAAGGTATTGTTATGAGAGTATATATCAAAGACAATTTAAGAAGGTGGTATATTTGGAATCTTTATTAAATAAGATTTTCGCTTGAGATTTGTTGATCGTCAGATTATCTGGTATCTTGCCTAATATTATGACGAAAAATTGATTTTTGTCTATAATTGCGATAAAAATTTAAAATTACCTCCTTAGATGCTATTAATGCTTATGGTGATGCTATTTTGGCAAAAAATAATGTGTGATAAGTAACGCCCGGGTTTTCATTCATAGAATTTAGCTAAAATAATATGCAAATATGCTCAACATTATTACAAAATATGCATGAAAATATGCAAGTGCATAGAAATTTGGACCCTACTCATAAGCGATGTTTCGAAATGTATAAAATAACAATTTATTGAAACAGTGCAAGTGTTCTTGAAATTATTGCATAACATATATACTGAAATGCATAAAAAATATCACTTTGTTACGTCCTTGAATATGAGTATGCACAAAATTAATACAAAATGCACACCAAAATGTATGAAATATACACGGAGATACATTTGAAAACTTTTCATCATGGGTATAGGCTTGGGACCAAGGATACCGGCAGTGTGAAATTTAGGGGGGTGGGGACCATAGGCCTTAAAAAATGGAAATTTTCTACCTCACATTTTTAGTTTTTGTTTTCAAAGAAAATCGAAATATGGGGGGCAATAGTCCTCCCTTTCCTATACCTGCCACCTCCCATGGCTTTTACTGGAAAATACTACACTTGGTTTCGACTTTGAAAGTATTATACATATTGAGAAATATCACCACACAAATATGAAGACGCATAAAATTATTTTTTTCTAACTTTAATATTATCTAATTATATTATAAAAAGAAATGTCGAAAGACTCTAATCAATTGAATTACAAGCGGATTAAAGAAATACACACTTTTGAAAATTTTGCAGAAATATCTAAAATCTGAAAAATGTACGCATAAACAAGAAATATGCAGAAATATGCAAAAACATGCAAGTGCATAGAAATCCGGGCCCCAATGATAAGGTGCTCTATATTTTTAAAGAGCAAATTATATATTTTAAAACATATAATACAGAAATTGGATATTTTTCATGTTTTATTGTTTAGTTGTTTTTGTAAATTATAAACTTTAATGGACGAAAAGGGGATAAAAGTCAATTTCTGTATAATATATTCAGAAAAAGCACCATACATATGGTTTTAGAAAAGTCTCCTGACGAAGGTTTTACAATCTCAGGCGTATATACATAGTTATTTAAAGTTTAGTCTTTATTAATACTGTATAATTATTGTTCTATTTCATTGTATATATTAGTTTTTGTTTACTTCTATTTATATTAATAATTATTTGGAATGTATATATAAATAAATAAATAAATAAATATATATCATCATCATCATCATCATATTCAACCATTATCTATCCACTGCTGGATGAAGGTCTCTCCAAATGCTTTCCACACAAGTCTATCCTGGGCCATTCGTTTCCACGTCACCCCAACCTGTTTTCTTATTTCATCCACCCATCTAGTTTGAGGACGTTTTCTAGGTCTTCGGTGGTCTCTTGGAATCCAGTTCAGAATTTCTGTTGTCCATCGTTGATCAGTTCTTCTTGCAATATGCCCAGCCCATCGCCATTTCAGCCCTTTTACTTTAACAATGATGTCCTCTACTCTAGTTTGCTCTCTCACCCAAGTGTTTCTTTTTCGATCTCTCCTAGTTATTCCAAGCATGCACCTCTCCATGCTCCTTTGCGTTGTCTGTAACTTTCGTATTGCTCCAACTGTTAGACTCCATGTCTCTGATCCATAAGAGAGGACTGGCAATACACACTGGTTGAAGACCTTTCTTTTTAGACACAAAGGCAATTTCCCCTTCAGGATAAAACTGTTTCTTCCAAATGCACTCCAGCCAAGTTTAATACGTCTGTTGAGTTCTTTCATAATGTTGCCATCCATTGAAATCAGCTGGCCAAGGTAAATATATGAATCAGCAATTTCTAGCTCAATGTTGTCAACTTGTATTTTTGTTTCCTCTACAAAATTATTGAACATGATCTTAGTTTTTTGTAGGTTCATCTTGAGTCCAACTTCTTTACTTCTAGTTGAGAGCTCCTGTACCATGTCTTGGAGTTCTGATGGGTTCGTTGAAAAAATAACAATGTCATCAGCAAACCGCAAATGATTTAAATATTCACCATTTATTTTTATTCCCTTGTTATTCCAATTTATCAGCTGAAAAATCATCTGTAAAGCTGAAGTAAAAAGTTTTGGAGAAATGGTATCTCCCTGCCTCACCCCTTTGCCAAGTTTGATAGTTTTGGTATCTTTATGTAACCGAAATTTTGCACTTGCATTTTTATACACACGTTTCACCATGTCAATGTACACATCCTCAATGTCTGTTGATCTTAAAGAGTTGATGACTGCTGATGTTTTAATAGAGTCAAAGGCCTTCTCATAGTCAATAAATGCAACACACAATGGAAGTTCATATTCATGTGTTCTTTCAATTAATTCTCTTAATACTTGAATATGGTCCACTGTACTGAATCCACTTCGAAATCCAGCTTGTTCTCTTGGTTGAGCTGCATCTAATTTTTTCTGCAGGCGATGTGTTAGCACTTTTGTGAAGATTTTATAAATAGCAGGTAACAAGCTAATTGGTCGGTAATTTTTCAAATCCTCTTTATCACCTTTTTTATGCAAAAGAATTACTGTTGCAGAATCCCATTGGTTTGGTATGTTACCGCTGTTAAGACATTTGGTAAAGAATTTTGCAAGTATGTCTTCTACATATTCTCCAGCTTCTTTTAGGATATCTAATGTAATACCATCATCGCCAGGGGCTCTTCCTTTCTTCATACTTTTTATTGCAAATGAAACTTCTTCTTTTAAGATTTTAGGAGCTGTTCCTTCGACTATCTCAGAGTCTTCGTTTAATCCACTGTTACTTTCATATAGTTTTTTGTAGAATTCTTCAACTCTTCTAAGTATTTCTTCCCTATTTCTTGTTACGGTGCCATCCTCTCCTTTTAATGCAATGATGTGTTTCTTCCCAATAGACAAACTCCCTTTAACAACCCTAAGGCTCTTGTTATTTTCAATGGCCTTCCTTACTAACTCACAGTTGAATTTTCTTATGTCTTCTTTCATGCTTTTGCGCAGAGTTTTACAAAGTTCTATGTACTCAATCCTGGAACTGGTATTTCGATTGTCCACCTTCATATCTCTTCGCCTTTTCATGAGCTGTTTCGTCTTCTCAGATAATTTGCTATTGTGCTTTTTACAGGTTACACCACCAATTTCCCCAGCAGTTTCAACTATTGTCTTAACAATGTTTTCATTTGCTTCTGAGATGTCAACTTCTTCAATAAGTCCTTCCAGTGCAGAAAAGCGATTTTTTAATTCCAACTTGAATGCCTCGGTATTTTCTTTTAATTTCTTTAAATCCACCCTCTTACATACTTGTTTCCTAATGAGCTTCTGCCTTTCTAGTTTAGTATTTAAGTGCATTTTACATCTCACCATTCGATGATCACTTCCAGTATTAAATCTGTTCAGTACGCTGCAATCTTCAATAATTGATTTCTTGTTTGCCAGGATATAGTCAATTTCGCTGGTTCCTCCATTGGGGTGTTTCCATGTCCATTTTCTTTGCGGTTTCTTCTTAAAAAATGAATTCATGATGCTAAGATTTTCAGCTTCTGCAAATTCGATGAGTTGATCGCCACGTTCATTCCTTTCCCCGTATCCGTATTTACCAACCGATGTCTCTCCTTGTTCCTGTTGTCCA
>QLNU02015360.1:234100633-234116095 GCA_006491805.2 Dysdera silvatica
TTCATATTTTTTATTGCAAATGAAACTTCTTCTTTTAAGATTTTAGGAGCTATTCCTTCGACTATTTCAATGTCTTCGTTTAATTCACTGTTACTTTCGTATAGATTTTTGTAGAATTCTTCAACTCTTCTAAGTATTTCTTCCCTATTTCTTGTTACGGTGCCATCCTCTCCTTTTAATGCAATGATGTGTTTCTTCCCAACAGATAAACTTCCTTTAACAACCCTAAGGCTCTTGTTATTTTCAATGGCTTTCCTTACTAGCTCACAGTTGAATTTTCTTATGTCTTCTTTCATGCTTTTGCGCAGAGTTTTACAAAGTTCTATGTACTCAATCCTGGAACTGGTATTTTGATTGTCCACCTTCATATCTCTTCGCCTTTTCATGAGCTGTTTCGTCTTCTCAGATAATTTGCTATTGTGCTTTTTACAGGTTACACCACCAATTTCCCCAGCAGTTTCAACTATTGTCTTAACAATGTTTTCATTTGCTTCTGAGATATCACTTTCATCAATAAGTCCTTCCAGTGCAGAAAAGCGATTTTTTAATTCCAACTTGAATGCCTCGGTATTTACTTTCAGTTTCATTAGATCCACCCTCTTACTTACTTGTTTCCTAATGAGCTTCTGTCGTTCTAATTTAGTATTTAAGTGCACTTTACATCTCACCATTCGATGATCACTTCCAGTATTAAATCTGTTCAGTACACTGCAATCTTCAATAATTGATTTCTTGTTTGCCAGGATATAGTCAATTTCACTAGTTCCCCCATTTGGGTGTTTCCATGTCCATTTTCTTTGCGGTTTCTTCTTAAAAAATGAATTCATGATGCTAAGGTTTTCAGCTTCTGCAAATTCGATGAGTTGATCGCCACGTTCATTCCTTTCCCCATATCCGTATTTACCAACCGATGTCTCTCCTTGTTCCTGTTGTCCAATTCTTGCATTGAAATCCCCCATGATGAGCTTGATATGTTGTTTCCCTTTGGTGTGTAACTCTTTGATTTCTTCATAAAATTCTTCAACCTCTTCGTCGGTATGGCTTGATGTTGGTGCATATACCTGTACTATTTGAAGTTGGTATCGCTGGGTTAGTTGAACAACAAGCCTCGCTGCTCGATCTGATGTACTTTCAACTTCCAGAAGACAGTCTTTAATTCTTTTGTTGATTAAGAAGCCAACACCACTTGTTCTTCCAGTTTCCGTTCCTCTATAATAAAACAAATGTCCACTTTTAAGTTCCACCAACTCTTCACCTTTTCTTCTAACTTCACTGAGTCCTACAATGTCCCATTTGATCTTGTCAAGTTCTTCTTCCAATTCCTGAAGTTTTGCTTCAGAAGCAAGGGATCGTCCATTAAACGTAGCCAAGGTCAATAACAAACGGCAGCCTGGGCCATTCCAGTGATTCTTAGCACCCCCTGCTTTCATGCCACACTGACCGCTGCCTTGATCAGGAGCACTCCAGCACCTGGAGACTAGGGGCCATGGTTTCTGGTGTGTCAACATAATGGAGGAATTAGCCATAATTTCACCACGCTGGCTAGACGGGTTGGTGAATTAGCCCTCCCCTTCCGCCTTTCTATCCGTGCAGCAAATATTAATTTGCCACATAAATAGAAAGCTCAGCCTGCACCACTTGAAGGCGGGGTAGGACACTAGGTTACTGGCCTGGCCGGTTCCACACATCGTCACATACGTTCAGCGTGTGGGTCTCCTTCCAGTTAGATACCAGCAACCCTTTTGCAGGCCATATATATATATATGTGTGTGTGTGTGTGTGTGTGTGTGTATGTCCTACAGCCGTTCTTGACAAGAATACTGGCAATGGTTTAGCTGTAGACCGAAGTTCGACTTTTCGTTAAACTGTAGGTCTGTTGGCCAACGTGGTGAGTTTTTAAAACCGTTTCTGTCTATATTTCTTTCACCGTACTACGGTATGTGTGGTAACAGAGAGACCTCCATCTTACAGTGGATTGAAAATGGATGATGATGATGATTATTATTATAGATATTATATATACACTGATAGAACAAATTATAGTACTCACACCAGAAACGTCAGTGAAAATAAAGACTTTTTGTAAGCACTAAGAAGATGAAGAGAAATGGGCTTTCTGGGTAATAAATAGTTGAGGTCTGTTAAGGGCAGATCGGCGAAAATATTTTTGGAGAGGGCGCAAAATTTGGAAGCCCATGTAAACCTATTTCGTGAAATTTATTGCCGAGTTCGCGTAAATAATAATATAAGTACAAATTTCTTATTATCAGAGGGGGCACGCGACTTCTGAGCCCCCTCCCTGAAGCTGCCTTCTATATCTGTACGTATTATGCAACATTAGTTCTATAAGTAATGGCAGAGAGTTGAGCGCATTTGATCGTGAGCGAATACTGGAGGTATGAAGACTAATTATTGCATTTTCGAGACTGCTAAACTTATAGGATTCTAGATTTGATTATAACATAAGTGTACCAAGAATTTTTGAAACCCCGTAAAATTTCAAAACAACAAAAAAAAAATTGAAACTCGAGGGGAGAGGTTAGTGCCTATAACGGTCGATAATATAAATGGATAAGATCGGAATTCAATGAGCACATGTTCACTAACGTGTGTTCAAAAACCATATGAGACGCATAATGTCGTAAATAGGCTATGGGGGAAGATACCAACATCGAGATCTTTTGTACAATGCAAGACACCGGAAGATACAGTTAGAGTGGGTGAGAAAATATCTCAATGGGATCAGAGAGAACTGGAAACGGTACATTTATACTGACCAGACCAACTTTTAATTGTAACACATCTGCAGAAGGGTGTTGGTAAGATTTAGACCGAGTTACATTATATCCGCTCTTTCCAGGTTGAATTATTACAGCACAAAGCGACTAGATTCCACTACGTTCAAGTGAACATAAAAAAGCCATCTAGTACATCTGGAAAATTTTACTATCAGCCACAATTAGATGAACGTATCTTTTTCTGGCCACTTTTGTCCTTTCTTTGACATATTTTTCTTTAAAGTGGAACAACGTATTTGAACAGGTTAATAATTTTTGTCTTGGAAGGGCTAGCTTTAAATATTCGACGGCTCTAGGCGAAGATTGCAACTATATATTATGTGAAGACATAGGCAGGGAGGTTATACCTCCCCATTGGTGGACAAATTGCATAGCTTCTATATTAGAAAACGAACTTCGGCACCGTAAACCCTATTCTGTCGTATCGACCCCATTTGGAAGGTTTGGCTGCGTTAATTTATGAAGGCAACGCCAAATAAGAAAGTATTTGCCAGGAATTGAAAATTGAAGGAAGTGTGCAACGCATGTTACGATACATGAAAAGTTATGGCAAATTTGTCAAGGATTGATGACAAAGGCTCAGATATAATAGATGGTGATAGGAAGATGCTCAGACATAATGAAGTCCAAGGCTCTCAAAGCGGGAGAATTCGGTAGTAAATAAATAGCTAGATGCAGCCCTAGACAACAGCATATGTTCGTCTATTACTAAAGCCCGCATTGCGCCTTGGTATTGATTGCCAACGGTTCTGCTAGAAGACCAGTTCACCTAGGTTACTACTCTGAAATGGACTTCAAACTCCACAAATTTTAAACTTATTGAGCATTTGTTGAACAAAGTAGGAAGATAAATTCGGGCTCGGAACCAATCATTAAAAAGTTTGGACGCTGTTTAGCAGGCTATTCCGGATTCATTGGCTGCAATTTCGCCTCAATTTTCCCAAGATCTTGTGGAGTTTACACCCCGATGATGTACTATTATACTTAGGTGTACAGTATGTTATGAATTGTTTTCTCTCCCTCTCCGTGTATATATTTTATTATGGAAAGTTTTAAGAAAATATCTCTATAGTAACATAGATTGATCTTTAAAAATAAAAATATGCAATTTGAAAGCCACGCTGAAACTGTACGAAAAATCCGCTGACTCTCAAAATAACTTATTTTACATGCACGACATAATGGAGTCCCTTTATTTCTATATGCATTATTTATAAGTCAAGAAAATATTAGGGTGTATTTAGCGGGTTTCAATAGTTATTGAACCCGCTATTGCATTTAGTTTTTCTGTCTGTCTTTCTGTCTGTCCGCCTGCAATAAAAAGAGCAAGGTAAAGGTTTTCCGTAAATACAACAAAGATAGCCATTGATAGCATAGATATAAATTCGGTTATAACGAGTATGGATATAAACTCGGTTATAACAAATATGGATATGAACTCGGTAATAACGGGCAATTTAAATTGTTAAAGAATTTAAGTTGCTCGTTATAACCGAGTTTGTATAAAACAATTTTTTGAACTCGGTTGAATCTTTTGAATTCAGTTCAAAGTTTTGAATTGAATTTCATAAAATTTAGCCCCTAGCGGCCAAATTGGGAACTAATGGAGGGCAAAAAATTTTCAAATTTGGATAGGATGATCAGAAAGCCATTCTTGTCACGGATTCATGATTTGGCGTTGATATGGGCAAGCGGGTTCAAATTTCCCTCCTATGGGAGATAGAGCTTCGATTTTAATTTTATTCGATTCATCTCGATGAATTATTTACATATACGATACAATTTTTTAAACCGATCGGACCTTCACTATATAAATAGGGGATAGAAGATAAATAAACCCTTTGCGGCCAAACCTGAAACTTTGTATTGAAATCATTTCAAAATTTTGAAACCGTTTCAATATTTATTGAATTACAGTGTTGGAAATTGGCTATATGGGATTGGGAAATAAACTGCAACTCGTCAAATTCAAACTCGCCAAAAATTTGGCAAGTTGAAATTTGGAAATTTTGAAAAATTAACGATTTAGAATTTGGAAGTAAATCACAGTTCGTCAAGTTTCAACTCGGCAAGTTCGAACTCGCTAACTTTGAATTTTCAACTCGTCAAAATTTGAGCAAGTTGGAATTTGGAGCTTTTGCAAATTGGAAATTACGATTTGGAGTTGGGAAGTAAATGACAACTTGCCAACTTGGAACGCATCGGATTTCAACTCGCCAACTTCAATTTTAAACTCGTCAAATTTTTGCGAGTTGGAAATTGGCCATTTAGAATTGGGAAGTAAATTACATCTCGCCAACTTCCAACTCATCAAATTCCAATTCGCCAGCTTTCAATTTTTAGCTCGCCATAATTTATTAAAAAAAGCAAAGCATTAATAGATTCAATGTTAATTGAAACCCGCTAAATTTAAATATCGACGTTAGTCAATTTTCGTTAACCTGCTTGTCTTATATATATATTTATTTTGTTAAGGAGAGAGGTAGACATAGTATCAAACCCTGCAGTGGTACAGTGGTAAAGCGGTCGGGTAGCATGCTCTTAATCCGGGTTCGACTCCCAGTGGTGCCGAACAACAGCAACAAAAGCCGCTTAAAGACAAACTGCTTATTGCAGGCCGGGGATTGCTTTCCTTGACCTTAAGAAGTCTGGAATACCAGGAGAAATATCGGTCTAACTGCAGCATACCATTTACTGTTCCTACTGCGTATAGTACAAATATACAAACTAGTCTACAATAATATAATGCGAATAGAATATTATAAATATATTTTTAATTACAGAAAATAATTTTAAATGACTCTCTGATAAAACAAACGAATAATGGCTGAAACACAATTATTCAATTTAATCTATGTTTTATCTTTCAAGTATGTCAATGTTTTTGTCTGTAAGAGATAATTGTTCGTAAATATTTAACTAAGTTAAGGTTAATTTAAAAATCTTAAAAATAAAATAATCGACAAATTTTAAAATACTGATTAAACCAAAAATGGAAACGTAATCTCTGAATTTTAAGTATGCATTATGATATATTATGAAATGTAATTTTATTTTAATCAAAAGGTTTAAAGGCATCATTTAAACAAAAAATTTTAATATATAATAAATAATTGTGCATAGAATCAAACATAATCTTCTCCAATTTTTGTCTATGGACTCTCATGTGCCTTTCTTGCTTTTACTTTGTCTAAAACGATAAAATTAATGCAGTTAATTAGATTAAATATTACGCAAGGGACAGAAAATAAATACTGGAATATAAAAATCCGTAAACAAAGAAAAGTGTGAAGAGTTTATAAATAAATAGGCGATCAGGGTAAAATATCTGCATATGTAATGGATTTAAAATAAGGATACCCAAAACGAAATTAGGGATTTACACAATAAATATGAAGTTTTCCCATGCCCATCCTTTGACTTAAAAGATTCCATATTCACCTGAATTTCAAATAAATGGTAAGCTTGAAAATCCCTGAATATGGGCCGACAGCAGCATCAACATTCATTTATGTAAAATTTGTAATTGAGATGTTGGAGCATCTTTCATTTACAAACTCCTGTATTGACGTAGCGCAATAAGCATTATTGTCTTATTTTAAATTAATGCATTTTCCCTAAAAGCCTGTTCAGAGACATCAAACGAAAGGATGAACCTTCTCCCTAGAGGTAACATTTAATACGGAAGGGAAATCTTGAGCAAGCAGTTCTGGGACAAGGTTATTCGCTTTAGTTCGCTTGTTCATAAACCGAAAAGAAATCTTTGATTGTTTGGCAGGTCTTCTCATGTGCCAGATTGATCTAGCATATTCGCAAGAGTCTTCTATTAAAGAAATGCAAATAGCCTTGAGGGTTTTCCTTTCAGCGAAAGAATAAATCTTGTAAGGCTAATAAAGGCTCCAATATATATCTGGGTACGAATTATCGAAACTAAATAATGTGGAGGCACAGCTTAATATACAGCTTAATATCTAACATTTTAGATACCGATTTTTGCATTTTCCGTCAAGTAAATTTTATTTTACATCGTTTGTAATTTGGGTTGCAGATATATTTGAAAAGTTTAATAATTTTGTATTCATGATGAAGCCCGGTTGGCCATTATTCCGAATTCATTATTTTAAGGTTAGAACTAATGTTAAACTTATGGAGGGTGTTCGGTTCCAATGATATGTGGCCGGTTTTCGAAGGTTACTATTGTTTAGAGGTGACTGTTAAAAAAGGTTTCACTGTATTTCCAAAAAATCTTTTATGAATTAATATTATTCCCGTAAAATTCCCTGTCAATTTTTTAAAAACTATATAATATAATTTTAAAGATGCTACTATGTTTTATAATAGAATCAAATCAAATGGTTAACGAAGGATTTTAGGGCAACTTTCCATTATTATATTTTTTATGACTTCCTTACCTGTATGTGTGATGGATGTACGTTTAATTTCAATAAAAACAAATAATTTCATGGTGTTTTGCTCTTTTGAAAAAGAGTGTATATTGTAAAATAGGGTACATATATTAGTTTGCAACGAGAAATACGCATACATACTATGTTCACAAACTCTAATAAAGTTTTTTGTTACTACTGATTATTTTAAAATATCCTAAAATGAACGAAAATTAAGATGAGATGAAAGACTGTTCTATCACGTGAAAGCCAAATTATATTAATTTTCTTACCCTCTAATTAAAACGTAATCATTAATTAATATTTAACCGCTAATTGATTTTAATCCCCATGCACTTTGCATTAATAATGATAAAAGTAATGGATTTTAAATTAATATACTTTAAAATAAATTTACATTTAATAAGGTGTGTGAAATTTCAAAATATAAGGACACGAACTTCGACTGTTATTTTTTATACGTGTATAATGGAGTTTTAAACGTTTTACGAAGCAGCGAAGAATTATTTGGATATATATCCTTCTTTGGATCCGTCTGTAAATCGCAAAAAGCTTGCTCTACGACTCTCCCGTGATTAAGTCACCTTACATCATTGTTCCCGTTTTCAGTCACCAATTACGTCATAGTAGGACCTAAATCTGAAAGAAGACAACTAACGAGCAACGATTAATTTATCATGCACCTATTTCGTAAATGTCCCACTCAACCAGTCATTATATTATTATATTATATCGCGCCATTTAATTATAACTCTACCTCTGCAATGGCATTACTACGTGTTAATATCTATTAAGTTTGCACCATAAACTATGTACTCGATCTTATTTGATCACACCTATTAATACGCAGAACAATTTCCGAACTACGTTTAGATCGTCAGAACGGTATAATGGGTATTTTATACTATGAGAAAATGCCATTCAATCAGGTTTCGAAGCGTCCAGTGTAGATACAGAGTTCCGAACTGAATTCACATTGCTTAATTGGAGATTTGAGATTCAAAATGGAGTGCGTCGCTGAAACGCAGCTGTATGCTTCCGTTATGGCAATACTCCACGAGATCAATTTTCTCGCCTTCACTCGAGAAAATGATGGATGATGTTGGGCAGGAGATTTCTCGTGATCGGCCGGCAACGTGTTTAGGGACAGCGAAAAGAACTTCATTTTTTACGCTCACGTTCATCTAGCATAAAGACATGAGCAAAAGAACATGCAAGAAATAACGTAACAAACATAAGTAATATGTGGACCAGCTTAATTTTTTTATGAATGAGCAAGTTATTAACATCTAAGAATAAATACAATGAAAAAATGAATACCTTTCAATAAGGACCGATGCTTAATACGTGTGTGTTTCGCACTATTTGAACATTCACTTGTCCATTCTTATGATCCGGGCTATGTTATTTTCGATTTAGGACATACTACTTAATGCTAGATCAAATATATGCATTCGAACTCGGATATAACGACCTCAGTTGAAGCTATAACGTCAATATTTTCATGCCCTCCTCCCGAAATGCTTGCATATAATTATTTATCACTTATAACGTCCCTTGGTTATAGCCTAAAAGGTTCGGTGTTTCTTAGAATGTTGTTTTAACTTAGTGCAGTGTTTCCGAACCTTGGGGTCGGGACCTTCAAGGGGGTCGTATACAGGTTTCTGTGGGTCGCCACAACTATTTTTAGTTGCAATTATTTTTATAAGGAATGTCATACCAAATGTTTCCAACGCTTTTATATTTCAACATGGCTACACACATTGCAATGTTCTACTAATGGTTGTTAACTTCATATCTATAATATAAATTAATATATATATATATAAATATATAAATTTATTTTATTATTTATTTTATATATATAATTTTATATTTAATGTGTTTTCTTTACTCCGTTAAAAATGCTTTTATTATGCAAATGTGGCGGCGGCAGACAGGGGTCGCAGGTCTTTTGGTTATTGCAAAAGGGGGTTGCAGATTACTTGGCTATTACAAAAATGGGTCGCAGCTTGTAAAAGGTTGGGAACCACTGACTTAAGAGTTTAACCATAAGTCATGCCTTCCTTCCTTTAAAACATTTCTCATACTGGAGGAGACCCTCGCCACAAGCTAGTGCTTTCTGATCTCCTCCATTTCTAACTTGATATGCCAATTTCCTCGGAAATTCATTAATGCTAATTATAATATCAGAATAATATTAAAACAGGCTTATCAACAACAATTGTATATATGTTGAATAAATTTATTTTTATTTTATAATCAATGCAAGATATCATCAATATCATCTATATGCGTTTTTACATGTCCTCATATCGCAACGTGTCGTTTACAACAGAACCGAAAGTTTAACGTAATCGTCGAACCGTGTCGTTTACCGCAGGATTGAAAGCTTAACGTAATTGTCGAACCGTGTCATTTACAACAGGACGGAAAGCTTAACGTAATCGTCGAACCATTTCGCATTGACACACAACTAGTTGACTCAAAATAGAACACAGCCCGGCGAGCTCAAAACTAGTCGTCCTAGCCACAGAATTTCTACCAGAGAACAACTTGAAATTTGGCAATTTTCTAAATATAGTAAATTTATATTGGGATAAGATAATGAACGCAGGTGAGGAGTTCTTTAACACTAAAACTTGATTAAATTTCACAGCTCCAAGTCTAAATGTTAGAACAAAATTCTATTTCGAGTTTTTTTAAAGCTTCGATGTATTTGAAAAGATAGCTTCTTTTTTTTTTAAATTTTGATAATAATTAATTAGATTTGATAATAATTAATTAATTAGATTTGATAATAATTATTTATTCAACCCAATTTTGTATACATTTTCGTCAGGTATATTTTATGTCATAAGCGATTTGAGAGAATATAGAAGAAATCTTTTAGATTTTAAACGCTTTGAACGTGTCTTGAAGTGTTGGGACACCCCGATCTTAACTTGTTCAAGGACGGGGGTCAACTTTCCCCATTACAAATTTTAAAATTCAGAGAGACATTTTGTGACTAAATTGTATTGAAAAACCTCATTGTGAAAGCTTTGGTTTTATTATGAAGTAATTGTTTTGAAATTATTTTAAAACATCAAGACGTGAGCGAAAAATCGATGGACGAAGTAAACTACATTAAATATTAGTATCAATATTACAGAGCGTAATTCTTGATGTTAGGTAGAACGTAAAAACACGTTTCGGATAGACGCTGTTGTTCTTCGAGGGAAATCGGCTAGAGTGAAATCTAAATTGGAGTGGTCCCCTAAAGTTTGCTCCAGTCGATTTTTGACAAAGGAAATCGACTGTTCTGTTCGAAAAGCGCCGATATGTGCTCCGCAACGTCAAAAACTATACTGCATAACGTTGGTATCAATATTCAATATACACTGGTGTGCAAAAATTAAGGACGGGACAGCTTTTCGTATATAATGCTGAACCCTAGTGTTTCAAATGGGTACAAAGCATACCATACCATAACATCATTGAGATGTAAGATTGTGGGAAAGGTGAACAATATTGACCAAGAAAGGAATCCAAAGGATACAAAAGACTTTTATTCAAAAGTGGGCTTTCAGCACAGGAGGACAGAAGGCAGAAATGTCAAGGTCAGAGGCGACCTGTAAGAAAAATGCAGTTTTCAATAGGGGATATGATCACCCCTGACTGCAATGCAGGATGTACACAGCCTGTTCATGCTCAGTATGAGGTTGTCGACAAGCTCTTGAGGCATCATAGCCCATTCCTCTTGTAGCGCCAATTGTAGCTATGGAATCGTTGTTGGCGAATGAAAACGTGTTGCCAGACGTTGCACGAGAATATCCCACGTGTGTTCTATTAGATTCAGGTCCAGGGATCGTGTAGACCACTGCATACGATGAGTATCTTCACTCTATAACGAATCAGCGACAGTTGCTCCACGATGAGATGCAGAATTATTATCCATGAAAAGGAATTCAGGGCCCACAGCACCCCGGAAAAGACGGACATAAGGAAAGAACTTCGGTACAATAGCGGTCACCAGTGACTGAACTTCCTTGGAAGATATGGAGCTCAGTACAGTCACCAAGCATTATGCCTCCCAAAACGAGAAATCCGCCATCTCTAAACCGGTCCCTTTCGACAACATTAGACGGATGATTACGTATTCTTTGCTCTCTCCAGATGTATAGACATCCAGAATCGCTAATGAGACTAAATCGACTATCATCCGTAAACAGCACTCGACCTCATTGCTGAGCTCCTCATTCCTTGTGTTTCTAGCACCATAGAAAACGCCGTCTCCGATGAGTAGGCCTCAATGTCACACACCGTACTGATCGCCGAGCGAATAAACCACCTGTGTGCAATTTCCTAGTCAAGGTAAAACGCGATAGCATCCGTCCAGTAGTGCGTTGCATGTGGCTTGTGATTTCACCCGCTGTCAGCCGTCGATCTCTCCTCGCCTGTAGAACAAGATACCGGTCCTCCCTTGTTGTGTTTGCTCTTGAAGGACAACCATCAAACTTTCAGAGAGCTGTTCCTGTCGTTCGAAATGCCGTCCATGCTCGTGACACGATGCTGTGTGCGATTACGAACTCCTCGGCCTCACTCGTCACACTTCGATCTTATTCCAACTTTCCAATGATTCGACCTCGAGTAAAGTTATCCAGATGTTGTCTACGGGGCTGTCTGTTGAATATCTCGCACTGCTACAGCAACTTGCCGTCGTTCAAACCGATATACACTGTGCAATAGTTTCCACTGAAATGCTGCGCGTACACCGCCCTCGTGCTTTATACCCTACCCACACGCCCACATTACATCATGATGCGTATACGCAAATGCCCTACCGTGTAGGACCCTAGGCAGTCTCCTGATTGGTCTTTCGGTCAGTTCTGCCTGTTCGTTCCGCTGTTACGTTACTTTTTCCATCTTATCCTTAATTTTTGCACACCAGTGTATTTACTCATGAAGTAACTATGCATGATTTTTCGCCATGGAGTTGCCTTTATCTCCCTCTCTTCAGAATAAAGATGAGTATTTGAATCTTCCATCGTGGGTTAAATGACGTATTGTATGGAAGATCATCATTAGTGATATGAGAACATGGAAAAGGGTTAACAACTGTTATTTCGGCAATGATGTAAGTTTTGAGCACATGACGTGTCGAATGCTGACTGTTCTCTTTGTCACGTAAAGGCAGAGAATGGTTGAAAATTCATATTGTATTGATGGAAAAGTGTGGAATTTAATGAAAAGTGTTTAAAAGGAACAAATTCAGTGAATTTTCTATCTGGCAAAGTGAGTTTTAAACATCCCACTGTGGATAAATATTACTGGCGTAACGAGATGTTGTATAGCCATGAAAATTGACGCCCTTTGCTTATTTGTGTTGGTGGCCTATCTATCCGTATTACTAAAACCGAATATTCGGCAGACCATTCTACATGGATCGCCTCTTTTCCTTAAAATTAGTTTTTCATAATCATATAAATTCTCATCCTTCTGCATTTCCAAAATCTCATTATACCTTATTAATTTTCTTTAAAATGTTTGAAGGCCGATGATATTTAGAAATATTCCTAAAATCATTATTCTGGGACACGCCCAATGAACAATTCATGCAGGTCAAAAGACTGGGTCACACTATACGCCATGGTGGCAGTTCATGAAAAAAAAACTTTTCGACCTTTCAATATTCATGATTTCCGCACTTTTTCCCGACGTGTTATTACAGCCACATTATTTTGCGCCAATCTCCAGAATATGCGTTTTTATCTCCACGATGAATATTCATCAATCTCAAAAGATTTACGTTCTGAATCTCCCAGGAGCGTTTTTAGAGTCGTCGACCGGCCGTCTTTCTTAATTTTGTCAACGCACATTTAAATGATTCATTTAACCAATTTCTTTTATCCAAATTTCATATACCATATGGACAGAAAAATTATACAATCGTGGAAAACGTAACGAGTTTGCTCGCAAAAAAAATATGTTTGTCCCATAAAATCAATTTAAAATGTTTTATAAAAATTTTGAGATTCCTCCGAAATTGTATAAAATTATGATCATAGATTTAACGTAATAACCTTTAAGTTTGGCAATAGATGAGCGGCGATGGCTTTGCATTCGTTACAGAAAATTCCAATGAGTTGCAAATATGAATCTGGCAGTATTACTTGGGTTTTCTTAAGAAAGAGATCATTAGAAACAGATTACAATAAATAGAGAGAGCATAAGGTGAATAATTCTTTAAACAAGTACCCACAAGCACCAAAATACCATCATGGCTATTGCTTAATACTTTATAGTGTACTGTTCAGATCAGGGGTCTTCAACCTTTTTAAATCCAAGGGCAAATTTTGCTTATTCTTGTTGGCTTACCTGCCGTACTACAACCGTATATATATATATAAAAGTTTTCCTCGCCCATTCTTGGCGGAAACAGGCTTTGGGACGGGCAGAGCGCCATGTTCCCAAGCCTCTTTTTACATCACTTCTTAATGTGCCATGTCTAGAAACTTCCTGACAATGTGACACGTGTTTAGGATTGTGGCTTTTTGTATTTCAATGTAGGTGTTTGGGTCAATGTTGAGTATCTCCAAATTCGTCGCAAGCGTTTTTGGTACTATCCCTGTTGCTGAGATGACTAACGGGATGATGAGGATCTTTTCCATACCCCATATATCTCGTACTTCATGTCTGAGATCTTGGTACTTGGTGATTTTCGTTGTGTAGGTTGTCTGTATGTTATTGGTGTTGGGTACTGCTATGTCGATTAAGTACGTGGTCTTATTCGATTTATCGACGAGGGTTATGTCAGGACGGTTATGTGGGACTGTCTTGTCTGTTATGATTGCTCTATCCCAGTAAAGCTTGTGTGTTTCGTTCTCATGCACGGTCTCTGGCTCATATTTGTAGTACGGGCATTTTTCTGTCAGAAAGCCAGCATTCGCTGCCAATTTCTGGTGGACTATTTTCGCTACTTGATCGTGTCTATGTTTGTAGTCTGACTGCGCAAGGATCTTGCATCCTGCCATCACGTGTTGGATTGTCTCCGATGCCGCATGACAGTGTCTGCATTTGTCGCTTTCTATGTCTTTTCTCTGGATGAATTTCTGATTGTTCCTTGTTGCGATCACTTGGTCTTGGATGGCTAGCATGAATCCTTCTGTCTCTGGCTGGAGAGTGCCTTTGGCCAGCCAAGAATTTGATGCCTTTTTGTCAACGTGTGGTTGTTGCAGGTCATTGTAGTGCCTGCCATGTAATGGTTTTCCGGCCCAAGTTCTTAGTTTCTGTTCGTTGGCTGTTTCGAGGACACGCTCTTCGGTACTACACAGGTTTAGTGGCGTGTAATTTGCATCTGCTTGTATTATGGCTTGGATGAGTGGCGATCGGGGACTCTTCAACTGGAAGTATTGCCTCATGCTCTGGATCTGCTTGTCATGTAAGTCTTTGAGGTCCGCTTGTCCGCGTCCTCCTTCTTCCCGGGGTAGTGTTTGCCGTTCAATTGCCGTTGCAGGGTGTAGTTGTCCGGCTCTTCTCTGGATGGTTCTCATTTTCCGCTGGAGTTGTTCTAGTTCAGTGTTGGTCCATTTGATGATCCCGAAGGAGTAGGTGAGCACTGGTACCGCATATGCGTTAATTGCTTGCGTGGTGTTCTTCCCGCTCAGTTTCGTCTTCACAATGCTTCTAAGTCTTTCTTGGAATGCTTGCGTGAGCTTGACCTTGACTTTCTTATATATAACCGTACAATAGCATAATACATATGGGAGGACTCAAATATTTTGTGCTGGTTATTGTATATGGCGAAAACAAAAATTAAACGTTTTATGAGATCTTTGACACTGCTTAATTTTAATAAGCTTATAAATGTCAGGTTACATTTTTGATATTGCAACCCTAAGAGTGTTTTCAAGCTGGACGTCAATAATTCTGATCCTAACTTTTGATTTTACCAACTTCATGCTTGAAAAAAAGCGCCGTTCCCAGACCCACTGGCGTAAGCATAAGGAAGTGGGGCTGGTGAGAGTTGTAATACCCATTGCGATGAAATTTTGTATAGGGTAAATCCGGGTTACATGCCACATGCGGTATAGATTGCGCATTCCCTCTAGTTTTGAAACGGGCTGTGGGATGACACTGCAAAAAATACCAAATGTGCGCCATTTAGTATTTGAAGCGTGTTTGGTAAAAACATCGTGTTCCTGTGCCTTTTTGTTTTTAAATTAACAAATATATAAGGTGAGCTACAGAGTTTATTATGAAATATTTTCGTGTGC